>VZRV01002983.1:158827-191930 GCA_013398115.1 Falcunculus frontatus
AAAAAAAAAAAAAAAGATAAATGATTCAAAGTAATTATTTGCTATTTGCTATTAGCAGTAAAATAAAATACTACCTTCCAAATACGATTCCAGAAAAGTAAGTATGAGTTGTCAAGATGACTCATACACATAGGAATTGGATATGATTTCCTGCTTTTTGGTCTAAAAGTATCCCCCTCCAAGCTTTCAAAAAGCAACATGAGGGGATCCACAAATTCCACGAGCTGGTGCTGCCAGTCCCAGCCCTTTCAGTGGCCATGCTCATGAAACTAACCTGCTTAGAGACTGGGTACAAAATGTTCTTCCAGAAAAGGCTGTGCACAGCCAAATGCAAAAAGAAGAAAATTACATGGAAAAAAGTTAAATGAAAACAAGAAGTTTAATAAAGATATAAATGTATAAATGCAAGTATAGCTCTAATGCAAAAGAGTGTGCTTGAGACTGAAAACAATAAAATACAAAAGGCCTGTGTTGTAGAAAAAGGACTTGAAGGTTTTCAGACACGTATATTCACCAAAGATTTCCTGCACGCAGTACAAATATTAATATTCCTCTTTTTTTCTTTTTGCTGGGTATTTTTCAGGTTTTTTGAACTATCAAGCTACAGAAGCAAAGATAGTGAATGACTCACACAAGACATTTCTAACCCATTAGTCAGATATCTGTTACTGGAATAAGTATTGATTCTGTGCCTGCCTAAATGAAAGATGTGTCTGATGGCTCGTGTAAGAAGGCATGTGACATCCAGGGATCGTGGTTTTCTCCAGTAAATATGTGGGTCTTTCCAGACAGCAGTTCCCAGACTTTGTATTATGTACTTCTGGTGGTGTTGGAATGGTTTCATGCCAGTTCTGCATGTAGTGATCACCAAATCATTTAAACTTGGGAATCCTGGTTAAGATGGAATCACTACAGTTTGCTAGTGGTAGCCAGGGGAGCAGGTCTAGCTCTGTCTGTACCGAGCCTTTCTGCCCATGGGAACATGTTAACACCAGAATTTAACAACTAATTTTATTGGGTTTGCAGGCCAAGCTTTGGTAGCAGGTGGCTACAGGGGTTGCTCCTGTGAGAAGCTGCCAAAAGCTTCCTCCATGTCCAGCAGAGCCAATTCCTGGCAGCTCCAAAGATGAATGGGCCACTGGTCAAGGCTGGGCCAATTAGAAATGGTGGTAACGCCTCTGTGATAACAGATTTAAGAAAAAAGGAAAAAAAAAGTATTGTGCAGTTGTAATTGTGGCCAGAGAAGGAAGGAGTGGGAACATGTGAGAGGAGCAACTCTGCAGACCCCAAGGTCAGTGGAGAAGGAGAGGAAGGAGATGCCCCAGGTGCCAGAGCTGGGATTCATCTGCAGCCCGTGGTGCAGCCCATGGTGAGGCAGCTGTGCCCCTGCAGCCCATGGAACAGCAGCCCATGCTGCAGCAGTTTGGGGAGGACTGTGGCTCATGAGATGGACTCACATTGCAGCACTTAATGGAGAACTGTCTCCCACTGGAGGGACCCTGTGGTGGAGCAGGGGAAGGACTCCTCTCCCTGAAGAGAGAGAGAAACAACCTGTGACGAACTGACCTTAACTCCCATTCCCTGTCTCTCTGGACTGCTGAGGGAGGAGGTAGAGATGAGAAGGAGCGAGGGGTGCAGGTAAGGTGTTTTTAAGGTCTTATTTTACTTCTCATCATCGTGCTCCGATCTTGTTAGTAATAAATTTGATTAATATCTCTAATTCTAGCCTGTTTTGCCCATGAAGGTATTTGGTGAGTGATCTCTCCCAGTCCTTATCTCAACTCATGAACCTGTTGTTACATTTTGTCTCCCCTATCCAGCTGTGGATGGGAGTGAGAGATGGGCTTTGATGGGTGCCTGGCACCCAGCCAGCATAAACCCACTATGGACTTTTTGGTGGAAACGCTGCGGAACAACGAGGATTTTGAGATAAGAATAGTAATTGGGAGAGGTAACAGGCAAAACAAGTACTAAGCAATATTAGAGAGTAGAATGATCATGGGGAACTTTTTTGTAGTCGTGGTGAAGGGACAAGGGGTGAATTTTGAGTAAATTTTCCATTTTTGTATTGTGTTGTGATAATGTTATTTTGGTTTTTCTGTGGGGAAATTTTGTTTTGTTTGGTTTGGCTGGTTTAGTTGTTCCAAGTGAAGGTCGTGTGATGAATGTGGATTTTAATTATAATGATAATAAATATGTGATTCATATAGGTGAGGGGTGGAAACTGTAGTGGGTTGGCCTTGGCTTGATGCCAGGCACCCGCCAAGCCACTCTATCATCCCCATTCCCAGAGTGGCAGGGGAGAGAAAAATAAGATGGAAAACAACTAGTAGGTTGAAATAAGGCAGTTTACTAAAGCAAGAAAAAAGCAAAAGTTTGAGCACACATAAGCAAAAGGGAAAAAAAAAAATTAATCTCTACTTCCCATCAGCGAGCAACATTCAGCTAGGAACTTCCCAGGAAGCAGGGCTTCAGCACACGTAGAGGTTGCTCCAGAAAGTGAACACTGTAGGTTTTATATCTGAGCTGATGTCATATGGTATGGAATATCCCTCTGGTTAATTTGGGTCAGCTGTCCTAGCTCAGTTCCCCTCCCAGGATTTTGCCCACTCCCAGCCCCTTGATGATGGGGGGAGGAATGTTAAAGAGAAAGTGCTGATGCAGTTCCAGCGCTGCTCAGAAGTAGCCAAAACACTGGTGAGTTATCAACACCTTTCCAACTACCAGTGCACAGCACAGCACTTTGAGAGCTGCTGTGGGAAAATGAACTTCAGCCAGACCCAATACACTGATCATCAGTGATTTCCTGTGTAAAGACAGGTGTAAGAGTCATTGAGCAACTGGCTCTCCAGGCCACTGATGGCTGGTATTTGCTTGTGTGGAGATACTCATAATTCAGGGAAGAGGTGAGAGGAGATGAGGATAGTTCTGGTTTAGAAAAGGGGAGTGTGAGACAGAGCAGTGAAGATAGGCATGCTAAGGGACAGGAGGGGAAGATCCCAAAAGAATGAAAGGGGGTGAAAACACCCCAGTGGCTGTATGGGCACATGACCTGGCAGAGAGCCCTGAGCTGTCTCTGTGTAGGAGGTAATGAAGTGAATAAATGGAAAATCCCCATTTTGAGGCTCTGACCCCAATTAGCTCTTTCATTTACTTCAAAAGGATGAGGCACATGCTCAGAATTATGCAAAAGCTGATTTTTTTTTTCCTGCTTCAGAACACAAAGTCCTAATTGGTTAATTGGTGTTCATAGTTTACCACAATGTGTTATTTAATTATTGGCTTGCTTACTGACTAGCAGAGTAATGTATATTTGGTCCTGCATCCTATTAACCTGCCTTTGTGACTTGGATTTGTTCTTTCCAGAGCTGTCACTGGACTTCAGATTTGCTATAAGTTTGTAAGGTCTGCTTAACCACATGCAACTGAAGGCCTTACTGGAGTGGTTTAGTCTTCCTTTAGGACTTATAGAGAATCGCTACTGGTACATAGGGAACTTTTACCGTGAGAAGACAAAGTGTTTGAGCTGTTATTCTTTTTCCTTCTCCTGAATTTATGTCCTTGTTTCAACATTCTTCATAAAATTAATTCAAATTAATTGCATTTACAATGCCACTTTAACAAAATTGGAATCTAAAACCAGAAATATGGGAATTAAGTCACACTAGATACTCTGAGTTTGGTAAGTCTGTATTCTTTCTTTGGCAAAAACAGGTTCCTCTACTTGCTGCTGTATTAAGAACAAAATCTATGCTTGCTAAGGAAGAAAATCAACAGAAATATCTATGCACAAGCTTATATAATGACCATCATTGTCTGGTTCCTTTAAATACTCAAAAAAAAAGAAATGGCAGATGCAGGCAATATTACTGGAAAGGTAAAGCTGAGGCCATGTTAAAGCTTATAAAAAAGTATTTCCTTCACTAAGTTGAAGTTTTCACTTGTTTCTTTCACCGTTTGTCTCCCTCAAGTACCTTTGATGTGTCATTGTTTCTTGCTCCATCTGCTTATAGGATCCTCTCCACATGTACTAAGAAAACTATGATCTGATGTGTCAGGCAAGTTTTATTGCAGGGAACATGAACACTTGCATCCCACTAGTCTCAAGGGGCAGGCCACTATTTAGCACAAACAAGACATTCGTGATGGTTTGAAAGCCATCTCTAAACACATTCTGCACAACAAGCAAGGCCAGGCTTTGCATCCCCCAGTGAGTTCACATGGATGAATTATCTCATGGACAGCAGTTATTCATGCTGCTAAACAAAGTGAGAAAGCAGTCTACAGCTGACCCAGGGGATGAAATCTTGCACTCTTCTTTCCTTGGAGGAAAAAGAAGAGCAGACACACTCCCAGGGAGGAAAAAAGGACTAGAAGAGATTACACGAATCATCGAGTCTGTTCCTTGTCCACAACCAGGTAACATATGGCTGGATCAAAGACCTCAACTCTTTCCCACACTGCAAAACCCTCAGAGTATTTTGCAACATCTTACAATAATTCCCAGGCTTTTACTACAAAAAGAGATGTAGAAAATATTCTTGGCATCTTCCCTCAACAGAAATTTTGTACTTTCAATAACAATGCAAAGATCCTTCCTAGTCAGAGCTGTGGAACAATTCTTTCCTGAACCCGTCATGATGATCAGTCTAACTCTGGTTACAAGAACAAGAGAGAGCAGACCAGTGTGAGAGAAATGTCTTCAGCCCCAGCTGTCCCAGATCAGTGTCAGGGAATGAAAGGCAAGGGAGAAAAAAAAAATGTCCTTCTACTCACCACATGCTGGTGGGTGGTGAGTGATAGAGATGCTTCTGCCTCTTTGTCCTACATTTTGGAGGGTAAAAAACTCTCATATGCCCTATTAAGGCCATTTCCTACAGTTCTGAAGAGTATTTCTCCCTGCTGTTTCTCAGTTTCATGCAGTTCTCAGTAAGTTCTGATTCTCCTGACATCTTGTGTGTTGCCTTACATTTATTTCTGCAGCAATGCTTCACAGTGCCAATGAGAAAATCAATGTACCAGATATTTCAGCTACAGAGCCATCAGTGCCAGGTTCAGTCAGCCGACCTCAGAGCTGCTCCAGGAGCCCAAAAAATGGTTAAAAGCCGTCCCAGACCCACTAGATGGCACTGTGGACGCCTATACCAGCCCTTACGAACCCAGGCAGAGTTCAGCTGAGCCTGGCAGCTTCAATCTCGGTTGTCTGGCTCTGATTTCCAGCACAAGTCCCTCTGACTGGAACCTCACCCGCCAGTTCTGCCCATTCAGCAACTTCCTGGTACCCTCAGTCACTCCAGATTTAGGCTCTTTCAAATAATTATCAGTATTTTTTTTTTCTCAAGAAGCTCCACGATTATATTTTTCCAGTTTCTGGATCTTTCGCAAAACATTCCAGAGGTTTCAAAAAATATTTAGAAAATTGGTAAGTCTGAGTGTCCTGTCTGGCTGGTGTGCAGTGTGCATGTCAATGGAAAGGTACAGACTTGAACCAAGCTTTCCAAAAAAGCTGCAGATTACAGGAATTTTGATGTAACCCGAACTTTCCATCTTGGTTGCACCACTTTTGCTCTACAGAGTCAGTTTGGATCCCAATAAAATCAGTTGGGAAGGAGAAATTTCCACTGGGATCATGGAAATTTGGATAGAGGCCTCTGTCAGGTTTCCAAACACTTAAAATGAGTGTGCTGACATTTGGTAAATCTTTCCCCCTTTTCTGAGGGTTTCTACCCTCACTGTGAGCAGTGTTTGATGGTTTATGCTCACAACGAAAATTGACGGGATTGTTGGAAAAAATGATGGGACTGCCATTTTCAGTTTGGGGGGCAACACTTTTGTCAAGTGCATTTTTCTAACTGAAATGGGAGTTAAAATCCCTTTCTTTCTGTCTCTGCTTCTGTACATTATTTCATCACAACCTCCTGCCTCTGGCTTTTTAAAGTTTCTCTTGTATTGCAGCTTTGACATCATCCTAAGTAGGGCTTTGAGCCTTTGTTTTCAGTCTTTGGAACCATCTTTTGTTTCTCCCTAAGTAACAGCACTATTTGAAACAACTCCTCTCCATACTCTCACATTGCTATTTGCCCTAATAAAGTGCATTAGGCATTTTCCAGTTGCACCATTCAGGATTCAAGCACAAACTAATCTATAAACCACACATCAATCATGAAAGTTGAACGAACAGCAGCAATTCCTAGGTCTTGTCCATTTCTCATGAATCATAGCATAGTTTGGGTTGGAGGTGATCCTTAAAGGCCACCCAGTCCGAACCCTCTGTAATGATCAGGGACAACTTCAAATAGATCAGATTGATTGTTTCCAGGGGCATCTATCACCTCTACAGGCAATCTGTTCCAGTGTTTCATCACCCTTATCATAAAAAAAACTTCTTTCCTGTATGTCGTCTAAACGTTCCTTCTTTAAGTTTTAAACCATGGCAACAGACCCTGGTAAAAAATCTGTCCCCATCTTTCTTAAAAGCCCCCTTTAGGTACTGAAAAGCCACAATAAGGTGTCCCTGGAATCTCTTTTTCTCCAGGCCAAACCCCAACTCTCAGCATTTGAAGCAGTCTCTCAGAGAAAACCTCCTTGACTAGGCAGTGCAGGTGAGCAAAGCACTGTAAGGAGGGACAAATATGCTCATCAAGTCCTAAGATGTTGGTTAATGACCCTCATCTGAAGGTTGCAGCTTCCAGACATGGCAGGTACAGTAAATGACTGTATGAGGATTCTTAGATCTCTCTCATAAGAATGCCAGGGCCCACAGGAGCATGAGATAAGCCAGATATCCCTCCTCCCTACTTATCAAGTACTTATCTGGAGATATCCCTACAGATAAACCATAGATATAAGGTGCAAGTTGCAAAGCAAGAAGTGAGAAACAGCTATGTGGGCCTGGGAACAGAGTTCTGTGCCCACGTCAAAGGGTGACTGTGGGTAAAACCCCTAAACAGGGAAAAAAAGCGCAGGAGGTTCTAAAGCACCTCTTCTAGTCTTTTTCCTGTTGTTTGTTTTATAGCCAACAATACCCAAGTTTTCCTGGAGACTGCTTGAAATTCAAATGACATGAGAAACTCCAGAAATTCAGGAGTGTATCTGGACACAAATTTTAGTGTTATGACTAGTTCAGTACAATACTATGTCACAGCTTTACAGATTATTAAAACTGGCATTTATATTTGCTGGATAGAATAAATAAATTAAAAATAATAATAAAAAAAGAATAACCAAACAAACACCAAAAAACAGTGTATCTAGTCAAGTTTCCAAATGAAAATGGTTTGTTGTAGATGGCTTTCTCAAGCAGATCTCAGACCCGGGCATGATGAGGTTTTGTATTGAACTCACTCATCACCCATGATGAGGCTTTGAACTGTCTTCACTGTAGGAATTTGAGAAACAATCCTCAAGACAGTTTGATCTCCAAATGTAGTTCAAGGTGGTTTTCACTTGCACAAACTTGTAGTAAAGTTGAGAGAACACTAAACAGTAATACATTCTGGATTTTACCTGTCTCATAGGGCAGGATTTACTGTAGTGGTGCAGAAGACAAAACTTGATCTCCATATCTTCCACTACAACCATATAACGATTTTTTCCCAATTTTAAACCTATTCACTTCAATGATGATGGGCACATCTTATGTCTGTGTTTTTCTCTACACCAGAAGTAAATAATTTTTCATGGCAATTTTTTGTTGACCTTTCCAATGGACAGATAAATCCTGGCATCTCTGACCAAAATTTTTGAAAACTCTGTCAGATAAAAGGCCAAAAGAACCTGCCTCAGCATTCCTTTACATCATGAACATGTCTCCCTGAAGCATTTTATGGTGTGGGTCACAAGCTTGTTTTGTAAGTTTGTTTCCTTCTTATAAGAAAAATGTATTTGAAAAGAAAAGGGAACCAAAAATATAAAAAATATTGCCTTAATAGTTACTAGATCTTTAAAGAAAACTTTTCACAGATGCTGACAGCTGTGTGAAAATAGTTTGTCCTCAAAGACAGAAAAGTGAAATAAATATTATTAAAATAGAAGCTGTGAAATATCAGAGGTCATTTTCCATAAGATAGCTAATTGCCTGCCTGAGTGTTGACATTTTGTTCTGTGTCTTTTGCCACTATCAGTGACTCATATTTAAACACCACGAGAATAATATGTGTTCTCTTCTCTTGTAAGTTCTTGTTTGGTCCTCTAATTAAGTAATTAAAGTGAGCATGTGATAGTACCAGGAAAGTTGGCAAATACAAATGAATCGGGTTTTTGATGGTGAGCCTGAGGGAATACTCCCTGAGCTCTCAACGTGTGCATGGAGGTTTTATAAGCAATTAAACTCTTTCCCTGAAAATCCTACCTTCAAAGCTTTTGGATCACCTGGTGAGTTTTATGGTTAGCTGCAAATAAAGAGAGCACAGAACCTTGTAGGAAAAGCTCAAACAAGGAAAAGAAACATGAAACAAGTTCAAATACACTTAACCTTTTTCATTCTAGAATGAAAGGTTACTTCTCATCCTGTATTGATGCTGCTTTAAACAGATGCTGCATTTAAAACTTCCTGGCAGGGTTATGAGGCAGCACAGAAGGTGTTTTGTCACTTCCTGTGCTGCAGCAGAACAGCAAAACTTTTAGAAATATGATAAGTAGCACAAAATATTCTACAATGGAAGATTTCCATGGGATGGAGCCACTGGATTTTATTTTTTTTTTTAACACTGTAAAATTTAGACAGTGCCTTTAGGTAGTATAAGATATCACTCATGCTTCTGTCTGTGCTTCAGCCTAACATGAAATCCATCGCCGTCCTCATCCAGCTTTGTCTTGCAGCAGTACAGACATCCCCAAGCATTCTCTGTTCTTTCTTATGTGACTCTTAAGCAGAAGATTTTTGCCCTCCATTGTCTTTTCCCTAGAAATATTCAGTGACTTTACCTGCTGGCGGTAAGAGAACAAAAAAATTGCAGACTCCTATTACCATTTCCTGGTAGAGTAGATGTTTTGTGAAGTCTGACAGGGAGTGTCTGTTCCACACTAACATCATGACTGTATCCAGTACTGACGGCCTTTGAACTGAGAGAGGCAGGACACCGGTGAGCTGCCTTTGCCCATTTGCCATTGTATGCCTGGACATGAGGTTAGAGACAGAGCGCATGGAAAGGCCAGTGTGCAGGGAAGGAGTGTTTTGCATCCTCATTTGCCCCTATTCAGGCACAGAGCCCAAAGCATGGGCTGACCTGTTGCCTTTAAATACAGACTGTCCTTAATTAAACCTGTCAAGACACTACAGGTCTTTCCTCTACAGCAGCCTAGTACTGCTAATTCAACAGATCAAGTGAGAAAAATCAGATCCAGCTTGTCTACACTATTTCTCCATGGCTTTAAACCACGAGTGGCTGCAGGTTGCATCTGTAAGCATGTAAATATGCCTTCAGCTGGTGTTCACGGCGGTGTGGCTTGTTTAAAGTGTTATGTGTATCATAATTACCGCTGAACATTCACCACCACAAAGGTGCTGGTAGCGACACAGGCTCAACAGCTACGGTCTGGAGATACCCTGGGGCTGTCATTCTCTTCTGAAGTGCTGCTGGCTGCGTTTTCTCTCCAGATGGACCAGGAGAAGGTGCTGCTGAGGAAATTTTTGGAGATGTGCTTTTTGCATCCTGTGCTGACCACAAGCAACGCAAGCACATGTTTTTTATAGCACTGCTATCCTGTTACTCCCTTCATTCCTGTGGAGAACGGCGCTCTGAGAGCACTGAAAGTGACTGCTGCTTAACCAGTAGGAGACTACATCACTGCTGAGCCAGCTGCCTGGAAATGTTAATGCTGCTCTGTGGTTTCTTCAGGACTCTGGGCCAGCATTTTCCTCATCAGATGTCTTTCTTTTGCTTCCCTATCCCAGTCTATGCTTTATTCTCAGTGCAATCTATTTTCCATGAGTGACAAGCCTGGGGGTTCCCAAAGGTACTTGAAGGAAATCAGGATGTAAAATGAAATACAAAGAGTATAGGGGAAGAAAGGAGGGAAAAAACCAAAAAAATACACCCACTGCTGACATGAGAAGTCCTGGCCCCAGGGAAGGAGAGCGGGCAGAGGGTCTGGTAGAGAAGCACAGCAGATCTAAGGAGGAGGCATGGGGAGGGGGGGCAAAGAGATGTGGATTGCAATTCCAGATGAAGCTGATGAGACTGCAGAGGAACGGAAGTTTAATAAATTTACAGAATCTACAGAGGTAAAAATTGAATCCTGTAGCCATTTTTTTTCCACAGAGACACTATTATCATCACAGTTTCACAAGTGGAAAAACAAAACATTTGAGTGATTTACTTTTGGCAGGTTTGGAGCCTGGGTTCCTCCAGCCCTCAGGCATGGACGTAACCAAGAGATTTATGTTATGTGAATTACTTACAGGTGACATGGAGAAAATTGATTGGCGTGAATTTAACTGGGCAAGATTTAACATTCAGATACCAGATTGGGGTGTGGGGGAGGTCAAACTTTGGCTCTGACCTCCACTTTCCTTTTTTACTTAAAAAAACCCAAAAAAACAAGCAGTGTTAAAAATGTATGAAAGGAAGCAGGAGAAGAGTCCTATTTCCCTTTGTGTATGTAGCTTTCAGTGTTGTTAGGCCCATCCTGTGAATCAGTTGAAGGGTCAATAAATCTAGACCTCACTGTGATTACATGCACATTACCTCCACTCTGTGGTTTCTTGATGCACCCCCTAGTTACCATGTCTGTCAGTGTGCACTTTGCCTTCAGCAAGGAAAGACCCTGGGGCTACCTCTCAACCTGTCAGGCTGATTTTCCTGTTTGCTCAGATGGTGTGCAATGCTTTCACATGACAGCTTGCCCCTGCATGGGGCACAGCCCACTTCCTGTTCCCTTGTGACAAAACATGTGTTGGTAATAAACTCCCATTTATAATCCAACACAACCAGTTGATGTGGGTAATTAGCTGACTTAACCTTTTTCATTTCTTATTTTCCAGAGTTTGTGGTGGGCACTGCACAGGCTCCTGTCTCCCTGTCCCCCACCTCACAAACAGCAGAGAACAATCAGATGTAAATAGACAGGTAGCATCAGAAATGTAGCAAAGAAGAAAAGAGAGATGCTGCAGCCAGTCTGAAGCAAACACCATCTCACTGCCTTCCCGTATACCTTCGTGCTTCTGTGCCACTGTAATGGCGCCTTGAAAATGGACCTTAATTTCATAATGATACATAGCAATAGTCCTTTCCTGACAAGCAACCATGACTGTGGTTGGTAAGCATCTATTTGAAAATGGAAAAGATAGATAGTCCTTAGAGTAATTAAGTCTCAACGGGTTTTCCCTTCCTACTGCAACTCCAAAAGAGAACCAAGTTCAAAACACATCTTAAATATTTCAACTGTGCATTTCTCAGTAAAGGCCGAGGATTCAGAATGTGGGGATATCGATTACATCCTTTTTAAGCTTTCCACAGTAGGTTTCCAAGGAGGTAGCTAACTAGAATGGAATAGACAACCACATTTGTGCTGAATAGCTAGAAAGCAAAGGAAACACATTATGTGGTTTTAAAAAAGTTTTGTGAATTGTGGAAAATATTTGTAATGTTTCTGCTGAAAAATGCCATTTAAATTATCTATATGTTTTCTATTTCACTCCAAAAATTTTCACCAACGAATTGTTTTCTTGGTACCTTCATAAGTAACTGAGTAACTGGCAGCATCACTGTCATGAAATGCATCTATAGATCATCTTACTACTACACAGTTGTTTTGAACACTGCATAAATTACTTATAAATAGTTAATTTTCCACCTCTGACAGGTTGGTTTATAAAAAAGATTAAAATAAGTAATGTTGATTTCAGGTTTTTTTGGGGTTTTGTTTTTTTTCTGTGGAGACAATCACACTAAACCATTCCCTAGACACATTTGGGCTTGCACCACATGTGTGCACACTTCAGAATTACTTCCAGACACAGAAAGGAACAGATCTGGAGTGAACATAGCCTTGGGAGCTTGATCTGCAGGAGAGGCACTTTGCTTTTATTATCGTTCACTTTCCACTGATCATGCATCTGTTCCCTTTACATCTTCTCTTTTCTCACACTTGCCTACTCACGTCAGAACTGATTCTTTTTGTCAATTACGCTCTTCTTCAGATTCCCTTCAAGATCAGAAAAACATTTGCTTTTACTTTTACCTTTCAGTTCACTGCCTGCTTTGGATAAAGCTGAGTATAGAAGTATTAAAATACTGGGAGAAAGCCTGCTGTCACAATGAGTTTGATCCAAAGTCCTTTGAAGTCATTAATGAGCACTGGTTCCCAATTGCTGCTTTTGGTCTTTGGATCTGCCCATGGCTTTCTACTTCAACAAGAAGTATAAGTATTAGAAAGTTTTCAAAAGGTTTATCTGATGGGATTACCAGTTTGATTTTTCTGAATAATGTTCTCTGAAGATTCAGATAAACATGTCAACACTTGAAAGCTCTCCCTAACACCTCAGGCTGAGATTAAAGGTCCTCCGCAGTCACGGCGCTCAAAGTTTCACAATTAGTAGATAATTTCAGCCTTACAGCTGAGAACTGTTTGGTCTCTCGCAGCTGAGAAAGGATACACTTTCTCGATTCTAGCACCAGAATCATCTGCTGCTGTTGGAAATGCAGTCTTCACTACTGGAATGGTTTGAATTCTGGTGCAATATTACTGGAATAGTCTTGGCATTGTTTTGTCTTGCAAAGAGGGTTCTTGGACAATTGCTCACTTGTTATTGCCGTGACTCTTTCTAAACCAATGTGTTTCTTCCCAGTATCCAGAGAGTTTATACTTGAAAAGTATTGTATTAAGGGAGGTCTAAATTTTGTATCCATAGTTATGGATAGCAGTGACAGTTCATCTCATAGATCACCTTTAGCAGGTAGACACAGACACACAGATAACATATGCAATTGTTTACACATCTGTTTTATTTTCCCAAAAAGTTTAGGCCCCCTAAGATATTTGGCTATAAAAACCTGGCTTTTGGAGTATTGTTTAGAGGACTAAAGGATTCTATAGATGAACCTATAATATTTGATTTTGGTTCTGAATCTGAAGTGCTACTACCATTTGAGGAATGTTTTGTGGTTTCTGGTGAAAATTTTCACTTTTTTACTCATCCCTCAGTCTGCTGAATTCAGGAACGGTACCCCATAATGATGCATTCTGTATCAGATTCCCTTTTAAAACTACATTCTAGGAAATACTACACTGAGTTTGCAGGATGTACAGGAATACATTGCAATGAACAGAGTATAATTAATTATTAATGGCATAGAAATTTCAAATTTTAACCCAAGTGCTTTGTTGAGCTGATGCAATCAAGGGGCAAGTATTTATCTCTTCAGTCTTGAGCCCAGTGACTTGAGGAATTGGCCTGAAGCTGTCAGGGGAGGTTTAGATTGGATATTAGAAAAATGGTTTTCATCCAGAGGGAGGTTGAGCACTGGAACAGGCTCCTCAGGGCAGTGGTCACAGCACCAAGCCTGACAGAGTTCATGATGCATTTGGACAATGCTGTCACGTGTATGGTGAGACTCTTGGGGCTGTCCTGTGCAGGGGGAGGAGTAGAACTCTATGATCCTCATGAGTCTCTTCCAACTCAGCATATTCTATGATTCTATGATAAGGAACTTCTTTTTCCAGCTCTAGCTGAATGCTCTGTGGGTTTGTCTTTGTTCTTTGCAAAGTCCTTTTCTCTGAGAGTAAACAGAGTAACCAGAGCCATTTATGGGGCATAGCAAGACAGCAGAAACCCTAGGTAGTCCTCTGAGCAATACCAATGTGTATATATTGTAGATTCCCCATGTAGATTCCCCAGCCGGTTGCTGCCATCACCTGGGACTTTGAATAAGTCAGAGTGCAAAATAAAACTACGGATTGATTGGAAAGATTACTTAGATCTTTTGTGTTTCCTAATTTGATCTGGAAAGAAATGTGACAAATACCCTAAAGAAATGTGATAGCCTGAGAAAGAATTTTGGTTCTGCTTTTGCACTTGGAACCTTGGCCTTGATGCATGCATGTATACATGGAGTGAGGCACTGGTCTCTGCACAGGTGTAAATAGCCATAGGCACACAAGGGCTGTTCAGCTCTCCAAGGAGGTCTGCTCTTCAACCAGCTGCTCCTGATCTCTCTGAAAGAAAGGTGGGAAATGGATAGGAGCACCCAACAGACTGGAACCAATCAAGGGCTACCAGGTGGACTACCATCTAGTGGTCATCACCTCGTCTTTAAAATTTTGCTTTAGTATCAGTGGTTAAAAATTGTGCCTATAATCATATGATACTCTAAAACAGGGAGCTCATTTTATTAAGACATCATCGATTCACGTAAAAAGTAGATTTTTTTTTTATGGTACCAGGAGATTCATTGAGTTATAAAAGTGGGCATGGAAGGGTTTCCAAAATATTATAAATAGTAGGAGGCTTTGATCAGTCTACTGTTTTGATTAACGGTTGAAAATTTCCATAAAAGAAAAAATCATCTCTAAACCAGTTGCACTGCAGACTTGCCCTTTGATAAGGCAGGAAAAAACGAACAGAACTTTACATAATTACCAACTGTATCTTAGAAATTAATATCTATAGAGGAACAGTTAAGTCATGTTTGGCTGGAAGTATTTTTTCCACCTTCCTGTAACCATTCATTTATCCCCCTCAGTCAATGCAATGAGAAAATGATGTATTTTTATGTCTCCTAGCAATCAAGGCTCCCTTGGTAAGGTACAGGTCAAGTTTACGATCACAGACATTGCATTAATTTTTTCCTATGATAGAAATATTTTTTCCTATGAAATATTATTAGCATTTATTTCTTTCTTTGGACACAGTAAAAGACACTGTTTAATCAGCAGCACTAATCAAGACACTGTATAAGTAAGCAGGATTTCTTCCCTTCAGTGGCATTGCAAATTTTCTTGAGTCATTCCTTTCCTCGAAATTACTGTATAAAATCTTTACTTGTCCTTTTTACCAAGAGCACAGAAAATAAATGTCATCCAATCCCATCTGTTGCCTCAATGAAATGGAGCAAATAAATTGTTGTTTGCTAATAACACTGGAGAGTGATACATAAAGGAGCAGAATTTACACCTATGCCTTGTCTTGATTAGAGTGTTCACATTTAATTCAGCATGCCACTGTTTCCTGATGTCTGTTCCTCTTAATCAGTAACGAACACTGCTTAGAAGTTGTTGATACTGAACACATGGACCCAATTAAATCTGTAATGGCATTTACTTATTTGAAGTTTCAGCCCTGATGTGGTCTCCAATTCATTCACCAAATGGCTTCCATTTACTGAAGGATTTTTTTACTTGTGGTGGAATCCTGAAGTGCAGAACTGAGTGATCATAAAGTGGAAAAATTAGGCACTGAACTCGCCTTTGATAGAGCACCCCATTTAGCATTTCAGGCACTTAAACAAACTATGATCATACTAGTGGCCTATTCTGGTCAGTCTTGGACATTTGTTAAATACTACTACATTTTTATATTTTATATTAAATATGCATCCACAGAGAGAATGTGTAATACATATAATATTGACTACAGGTATGCCAACCAAAGGACCTCAGAAGATAAACTAACAAACTAGAAAGCAACTAAAAAATCTGGTCACCTTATTCCTCTGTGGTTCAAGGTCATGATAAAGAAATAAAGGTGATCTGTTCACACCTCATATTGGGCCAGAAAATGTTTAATACTATCACTATCACATTTCATTTGGTTATCCTTTTACCTTTGAGGCAGACTGTAGTTCCAGTGTAGTTGGCTGAGACAGAGTTAATTTTTGTCGTAATAGCTTTTGTGGAGCTGATTTGAATTCGTGATGGAAACAGTGTCAAGAACACAGGGATGTTTTAGTTATTGCTGAGCAGGGCTTGCACCAAGTCAAGGCCTTTCTGCCCATCGCACCACCTCACCAGTGAGTAGTTTGGTGGTGCACAAGAAGCTGGGAGTTGACACAGCCAGGACAGACAACCCCAGCTGATCAAAAGGATATTCCATATCATATGGCATCATGCTCAGCAATAAAAACTGGAGGGAAAGTTTGCCAGGGCTGCAGTTGTAAGGTTTTGCATCACTTGTTCCATTTTGGTTTTTTAGGGGTGGGAGTTTTTTGTTCATTTTTTAAATTTATTTAACTGTCTTTTTCTCAACCCTTCAGTTTTCTTACTTTTGTCCTTCCAATTCTGCCCCCATTGCGTGGCAGGAATTGCCTGGTGCTGAGCTGTCAGATGGGGTTAAAGCACAGCAACTGCTCTCACAGCAAATAGCTAGTTTTTGTTACTGCGGTTGCTGTAGCATCT
The DNA here is from genome assembly GCA_013398115.1 of Falcunculus frontatus. Lineage (NCBI taxonomy): Eukaryota > Metazoa > Chordata > Aves > Passeriformes > Falcunculus > Falcunculus frontatus. Next base: position 175,163 of record VZRV01002983.1, read on the forward strand.
TGTCATGAACCAAAACTTTATTAAAAACATTCACAAACACCAAAAACCCAAGAAGTCAGCATTCATATTGCTCTTTAAGGAGAGGAGCAATAGTAGAAATAGGTAGATGAAGGATCACACAGAGATAGAACCAGTTGATATTCATTTTATTGAAAGTGGTGTTGGCAAATACACTATGCTTTTGGAGGGAGACACTGCCCTGAGGCAGCAGAAGCCCTAAATTAGAAAGTGCACAGCTGCTGAAGATGGCAGTAGTCCTTCTGACACGTCCTGGACTCAGCAGCCCACAGAGTGCCCACACGAGGGTGTGTTCTCCAAGCCCACTTACAGATTACTAACACCCTGTTCCCTCTCAGGAATCACCAACTTTCACAAAAAAAAAAAAAAAAGAAGAAAACAAGAAAACAAAACACACAGAGAAAGCTTATAAGGATAAAAATGAATTGCCGAGGCTCTGATTAAATTTTACATCTGATTAAAAGGTGACTGTACTTAGTTCATCCAAATAATGACGGGAGATAGATGGCACATACAGATTTTTCAACTGTTTAACTTCAGGTTTCAGAAGAAATGAAAGACTATCTAGATTCCACCATTTATCCAGAGCCTTGAGGAAAGGACATTATGGATTAGGGCAAAAGTCATAAATATTCCTTTCTGAGGAAGCCTTTACCAAAATGAAATCTGAAAAGGAGGAAAACAACATTACAGGAACGATTAATGATATCAATGTATTTCAGGTTACAGAGATCCCTCTTTCCTCTTGGAAGGGGTTGTGACAGGCCTCCTGCTGCATCAGCTTCTGGTGGCTGTGACACCTACACTGGAGCAAAAAGGGCAGCAAAATGAGCTGCATCAGAACACAGCATTCGAGGAGGTGGTGAGAAATCCAAGTGCCAGTAGCAAGTTCCAGCAGGATGCTTTGTTCCTAATAATGCCTTGCCCTTAACTGCAAAAAGTTTATCCCACTGCTTTTTTGGGATGCATCTGAAATATAACTGGCCTTCATTTCACATCATTAAAAAGGGAAAGCTCTACTGGACAGTTTATGATTATTTTCATCCAAGAGGGTGCACCCCAGATGGTGATAATTACCCATAAACTTGAGGATATACAAGAGCTTTAAAAGCTTTGATTTAGAAAGAAGTTGCTTAATGAATGAGCAGCTGAAGGCTGAAAGATAATTTGATTATTTTTTTTTACCATTTAGATGTTTGATGCTGCTATTAGAGTGCAAGAGCATTTATAGCTTGATCTGCTTGGAGATCAAGTCACTATCTTTAACTTGCAGCCAAAAACAAGAGCATCTACCCACTAAAAAATTAATTGAGCAGTAGTAAAACACCACACAATACAAAAAATTTTACTAAGAACATCTAATGGAATGACCTTTTCTTCTGGGTTTTCTACTCTACTCCTTCATATATTCATGTATTTTTGTCTCTCAGCTCCTGAGAGCAAATTCCTTTCTTCCCGTGCTTCTGTATTTTGTAGAATGATGGTAAGTAAAATACAGATAAAAAAGCCTTCCAATTCAGGTTGGAAGCTCCTATGAGAGAACTGGTGTGTTTAATTATTTTTACACTATCTATATAGCCTCTCACCCTCTGAAGAAGCGTCCTTTACCAAGGATGCCTTTACAATGTGTAAACTAGTTGTAAGTTGTTTTTCCCATTAGCCTTACTCCTTTGCTTCCCCGAATAGGGTGTTGCATTCTGGGTCCAGAGAAGCTTTTTTCCAGCTATTTTTATTCTGGGTGGAAAAAAAATATCTCTTTGTTTTCTCACTGTTGTGAGTGCTATTTTATATGTCTGTACTGAATGCTTTTGCCAGTGATTCCGGATTGCAGTCTGTAGGGCATCTGTAATGGAGAGTCCTTATTGCCCTGTGCCCTTATGCCAAGTGCAGAACACAAGAAGAGTAAGCTGGAAATCCTGGTGGTCTCCAGCACAGGAATGTCTGTTTTTGCTGTGGGAAGCTTGCAAAGCCATATTTTTTTATATATTTATACTTGCTCTGTTCTTTTTCTTTCCCCATTTTCTTCCATATTCCTCTAAAAAAAGGAAGCTACAACAGCCATCCAACCCACGCACGCTCCTTTGTCAAGGCTCTCAGTTTTCATGTCTCCTACTCCTGGCACCAATGAAGGATTTCAACAGTTTCTACTGGCCTCAGAGATACCTTAGAGAGTCCTTGCTATGTGACATACCCCAGAACCACATCAGGAAGCATCTGTCTTCACCTCCTGTATTGTATGTGCCAGCCCCATGCAGATGTGCCTCAGACATTGCAGAGCACTTTAAATGGATCTGCTTAAGAACCTAAACCTCTTTCCAAAAATAAAACTTTTCAACATGACACTAGAGGGAAAAAAGGGGAAAAAAAGGGGGGGGGAAAGAAGTAGAAAAAAGAGAAGGAAAGAAGAGCATGGAAAGAAGAGTGTGCAAGTGTTGAAACCCAAAGTAAATTGAGCTGACCCATCTGCCTGGCAAATAGAGTGCATCCTGAACAGGGGATTTTAAACCAAACTTACTTCAAATAGCTTTCATAAAATCCTGCTATGAGGTCCTAGAGAGTTCCTTCCAATCGGTGTCCTGCCTTCACAGGCACTATTTGGGGATCTCTGAGAAGTAGAAGATTTTTAATGAAGTTGATTTTGCAAAGAGGCGCCCCCATAAGCAATTTTTTTCAGCCAAGGAAGGGGAGAGCTCCAAGGGGCTGGAGTTTGCAGCACCTCAAAGTGATGGCATCCTGCCAGCTTCTCTTTGCAGGCATATCCATGCCAGAAGTGCTTAAGTGCAAATGGCATGTAAACCAGAAACACCTGTCATTATTGTGCTGGGGGTGTATGTGGATAATTATGTGAAACTCTGTGAAAAAAGTGTGCTTTCCTGCCCAGAGAATGTAATGAAAAGTTTTACTGTGTTGAGCAGTATGGCTGGAGTGGCTGTGCTGATTTTATCAACAGCTGGCCTTAGAGCATGCAGCAGGGCTCTGCTCAGCCCTCCCTGGAAGCACCGGCACACCTGGACCTCCCTGCCTCCTCTAGATGCCTTTTCACGCCCGGCTCACCCGGCTCACCCCTGTGCATCAGTCATGGTAGATGGCTACGCTGCAGTGAGGCTCACCTGAGACCTTTCCATTTCATTCCAGCAGTAGTAAATCTGCCATTTAGATTTTAAATATGGATTCTTCAGCAGTACCTTGCCACCCTATCTTCTGTCTTTGTCAGCAAGCAGTAAAGCTCTGACAAGACCCTGAGAGCAGTTTTGCAAAGGGCACTCAGGCTCTGATTTTGTTCCAGAATGGCATGAAGCCAACTCAGCAGATACATGCTGCTCCACAAGCAAGCAACAGCTCAGGCTCTACAGCTCTTTGATCCATGTTATATTACAGGACCTCAGTACATATGTCAAGGAACTGCACTTACGGTTTGGGGGTACAAATCTCTGGATGAGGCAGTCTTTGAGTTCAGTATAGCAAGAGAACATTTTCCTGTGGATCTCCTCATGGCTGTGAGTATGGAGTGAACCATCGTGGCACAGGAGAAGCCCTCCTTTCCCCTGCCCTCCTCCCCAGTCACGTGTGATGGCACAGTGCTGTTTTCACTGCCAGCTGGTACAGGAACAAGGTCTGGGATCAGCTGCTGAGATAATTAGGGTAAATTTCTGTTCTATAATCCTAAAGGTAGCTGCTACTCAGGACTGAAAAACCCTCATCTGCAGAACTCCGAAGTAAAAGTTCTACTGGTAGCACTTAAAACACAGAGAACACAGTATGTCAGAAGGCAAACAAAAGCAATGAAGAAGGAGAGGAGCACATTTTTATACTAGAGAATAGCTGTTTAGCTGTGGGACCTGTCAAGTCAGACCTAGTTTTTCATAGTAAAGGAGGATCATGATTCACAAGAAAGTGCATGAACTGAACAGGAAAGGTATTTTATAGTATAAAAGATGCTGGTTTGGGACCTAAGAATACCTTACAGTGGTGAATAAGACTCAGAGGGGTTTATGTTTCATCTAGATCAGTTACTGAAGAACAGCCAGACTTCCCTTGCTCTCCTGCAAATTTGACCTATAGAAGTTGTATAGTCTACTTATTATGTCTCTGCAGAAGAGACCAGTGAGATGAGGCTTCCATCTGGCTGGGATTCAGGATGTGTTGTGTGCCTGAGCTACAAAAAGTATGTCAGGACTGTAGGAGTTTCACCATCCATCAAAGGAGCCTAGAAAAGTTCTACACACTGCAGGTGTCCCTTGGAGAGCTCAGCCGACAGCAAAGCCTAGTCAATGGGATTTAGAGATTAACTTTGTGCAAGACTGCCAAGCAGTGTGTGGAGCTGCAGCAGCTGGGACTATCCTTCCTACTTGCTCTCTAGCCACATTTCATACAGTGACCAAAGGACAGACACTTCCCTGAGCTAAAATCCGCTACACCTCACCAGGTCCATATTTCCCAGGCTTTACCTTGTCCTCATGTACTTCAGGCTGTACTTGGAGGCCTCATGAGTGGCAGGGCTGGCAAAGGTGGTCTTGAAAAATGATTTCAGGGCTGTGCTTACCAGACCAAATAGATCTCTCTAAACTATTTCAGATTCCGCAAGTCCAGTGCCTGCTACTCAGCTATGGGGTACAGTTTGGGTTGTGACTCGGTGTCTTGGGAACCTGGAAACCAATCAGTTGAACTTTCCATATTTGAAAAGTAACCTAGGAGTTCAGATGAAAAAGCAGTGACCAGGGACTACCACTTGAAGTCAGCTGTTGGGAAATAACAGAAATTTTGCCAGGGATTGGTCTCTGGTAAATTTTGAAATTTAAGAAATTTCACATGCTGTGTGAAATTTTAATTAATAAGGATGTTTACTGCAATCTTCTCATAATTTTTTAGAGCGAACAAAAATATAGAGCAGGAGGGGTCCATTTGTTGCATTGATTTATTTTAAAGTTGGTTCAAGTGAAACACCCACAGTTTAGACCCAACTTTTCATGCCCCTGCAGTAAAGGTTGTGCTTGTCTGTAATGAATTTAATATAATAGTAGGATTTTTTTTGTTAGTCTTGAAAACATTTTGTTAGTCTTGAAATTCTTCCTAGCTTTCTAGTTCCAAGATTAAAAAAATGTGCTCTGACATACTTAATGCCAGCCCATAAAGCGCTCCTAAGTCCAGGCCCACAACAAAAGCCTGTAAAAGGAGTTGCTAACCCTCTACAAATTCCCCATGCACACATCTTATTCACAGAGTTGTTCTTAGCTCCATGAATCTTAGCTGTACAGGAGTATATGCACTTTTACAGACATTTTAAACACAAAACCAGTCTCTTTTTTTTCCCAGCATTTCAAAGTTATCCAGAGAGTAAACCAGTTTGAGATGCTGACATTTCTGCTTTCAATCCTGCTGCTGCAGAATGCTTTTACAAGTGATAAGAAATTGAATCATACTTTAGAAGTATCTTACAAGTTATTTAATAATACATAATAGCTTCTTAATTTGGATCAGAGTGCCAAGTAGAAGTATCTCATCCTAAAACATCTTAGGGCTGAATCTCAGTCTTCATCTGGACACAAGGGGCCATGTACTGATCTAGTAGCTCATACATAGGTCACTTCTGCAGGCTTTGTTTAAAGTAAATTTTCTCCAAGTTAAAAAACCGAACCCTTCTGCCTCTCCTCATTCCTTGCATGTGTCAGCCCACCAGCCACCTTGGTATCTCTGCACTGGGTACTGTCCCTTGCTAATCTATCTCTGGAGATGTAATACTGGGGGGCTGAAAACTGGACACTGTAGACATGGACTCACAAGGCCTGAGTAGAGTGGACTAATTGTGGTTCTGGACCAAATAGCTACTGCTGTCCAGGATGTGATGAGCCTTTTGCTCTGCAAAGGCATCCTCTGGACTCCTGTTCAGCTTCTTCTGTACCAGACCTTTTACAGATTTTCTCCCTACCAGCCAGTCCCCAGCCCGGGTTCATTCCCTCCAAGTGCAGACCTTTGCATTTCTCTTTGCTGAATTTCTTGAGATACTTGTCAGCCTACATATCAAGGTCCCTTAAGGCAGTCCTACCCTTTTTTGAGTCAACAACTTCAGATAAGAATTCATTGGTATTACTGTATGAAATTCACCTTCATAACTGCCACTTATTCCTAAAACTTACTCACACAATTAATTATTTTTATTCTGTAAGATGTCAGTATTCCGTGTTGTTTATGCCCCAGGATTAAAGATATTCCAAATTTTTTATTGTTCCTTCATTGTTCAAATAAATTAATAAAAATCAATAACTTTCCTAGGCTCTGATCTGTTAGCTGGGAATGACAATAGGGTCGATTGAAGTCTTCCCATTCATTAGGTTTCCATTGTCAGATATTTGCCAAGGGTTCAGCCACAGTTTCTTGGCTTGTGTAGCACCAGAAACTCCCAGGTGGTCTCTCTATCCAATTACCCACCAGGCTGGTATTGGCTTCTGTGATGAGTTGGAGGTATCACACATCAGGCTGGCACAGCCGAAGGCAAAATGAGCTAATATGAAACACTCTATTTCAACAGTTTGTTAAGCAATACATGTTTCCCAACTTCCTTTTTTTGGACTGCCAAATAATTTTTAGAATGGGAAATTTATTAAAACTCGGGTTTAGCTTGGTGAAGACCCTCAAAGTTTCATCTCCATCAGACACTGCATTAGCGATCTTCATAGGAACATTCTACTCATAGTTTTAAAAAAAAAAAAATTCCATAAAACAACAGAACAAGAATAAAAATTGGTCTCAATTTCCACCATGATGCTACTTTCATGGCCAGTAGCATTCTGTATCTTCTTTTTCCTTCTGTACCACTTACAGCAGACTTTTCCAAATTTCTTTCAAAATGTAGTGTGAGGAGAGAGACAAGTGGCAGAAAGTTCAACCAGGTGAGTTTGTGGAGGAGAAAATATGTGAGAGAAGGATGAAGGAAAAGTGTCACAGTAAAAATCTCTTCTCATGTGTGTATGGGCCACAACAGAGATGGGAGCTGCTGTCACCATCACTGATAATGTTTACCATCTGCACAATGATAGGACCCAAAAGAGAAAATTTGGAAGCTCTGACGTAGAGACAAAAGACACCAGACAGCATGTTCAAGCGACAGTGTGGTCATGAGAACTGACATAAAGGTTGATCAGAGAGCAGGACCTGGAGTGTAAATGAAGTACACAACATTACCATTACATGAGATCCATTCTTCAGACTAGAATCTCTTACTTCTCAGGCAACCTTAGCAAATTGAATAATAAATCATAAACCAGGGCTATTTTATACTAACCAAATTCAAAGAAATTGTGTTCTTTCACAAAGGACTGTGACAAACCGCTTGCATCTTGCAGATTTTTCCCAGTCTTCTAAGAAATGGGCAGTATTGGAATCCTAACTTTAATTAATTTTACCAGTAGAATTTCAGGAACCTGTAGGGGTCTTTAGTAAGTACCTTGGAATCATGCTGAAGCACTGACAGCTGCCAGCAGTTAGATCTGTTAGGATGGACTCTTCCAAAGTTGCTGTTGGCTCATCACAACAATCACTGCGTGTCCAAGATTCTTCTATGTGCTGGTGTTAAAACCCTGTGGGCAAGGAATAGGGAAAGGGGGCTCCTTTCTATTACTTATTTTTCTTAAGGAAAATTCAACAAGGATTATTACTTCTATTTATCACTCACATAGAGGAAGATCAGCTTCCTCTTATTTCCTTGATTTGGCTGCTAGATGACACAAAACCTTGCAGTCTATTAATTTTATTCACATTTGAACTGAGATTTAAAAAAAAGGCTAAAGCATGAAGACTTAGCTGAAAACTAGGAGACAGGGCTTTATAATACAGCAGGAACCTAGTATATTCAACCATGTGGCAATAGGAAGGATAAAGTAAAGTTCTGTTGCAGAAATACATTTGTTTCTTTTTCTCACCGGCTTTAAAACATCCTTCAAATTCATGGAAAACCCTTCTCAAAATCTTTAGTGACCGTATTCTGTCTACCTAAAAAGCAACTTCTCATTGGTTGAGAGAACATTATCAACTGGCAAAATAAAACAAAAGAGAATTTTCATAGCTGCACTAGTACTGCTTATCCCATAAAGGGAGCAAGAGTTTTACCTTCTGGGCACCACCAATTAGGAGATTGTGCAGATCCTGGGCTAAAAATTGCAACCGGAGCCTCTGTGTATTTATCACAGTTCCTTAATTGAGACAGAGGTCAGACTACATTCTGCACCATTTGTCTTTATTAGAAGTTCTGCAGAAGTCAGGTCATCAGACATTTCTGGATTGTTTTCTGCATATCTTGGATGTTGTAGACAGCCAATTACATCTATCCAGGTAGTTATGCTATAAAAGGACCATTATGGCCCTGTTCCCAGTTTGAACTCTCTCGGCAGCTTCCTCCTTTCTTAGCCTTTAGGTAAGGGAAATTTTTTTCCAAGAGACTTATAAGAGCCTATATTTGACTTCACCCCAATCCTTGAAACAGGACTACTTTCTGAACTAGATTTTCTTGAAAAACATTTCAGGGTTTTCCCATGGCAGGGCTCTAACATAATACAGATGAAAGAAAGCAAATACACTGCTCAGGCCTTGATCTCCCACTTACGTGCATAATTAATTTCACATGGAAAAATATTTCCATCGATTTTGGACTCTTCATAAGCAGAACATGAAGTTCATACGTATTTGTAGAACTGGGGGTCATACACCGTACACAACGAAACATTTGTCATTATTATCGGGAAAATATTGAAGTAAAGGCCTGAAGACTTGAATATTAAAAGAAGAAGATATTTTTATGATTTATAGTGTAGAAGCCTTTTCTAGGCTCAAGAAGAATCATAAAGTAATGATTTTCTGGCTATTGACACACAGGCTTTATGCTTTGCCAGGTCACCTCTTCAACAATATTGGCTGATCCAAAACATTTTGAAATTTCCCATTCTCTAAATTACTCCAATCTAAACAGATCAGTGATTAACTTTAAATCTGCATTCCAAATGGCATAGTCCTCCAGCTCTTTAGTTAAGCTTTCTCTTTGCAAAGGAATTCTTATTTGCTTTTATTGCAATGCAACATTATTTTTGGTCTAAATGTGAATGCTATTTAAGCATTTAAAAATTAACCTGCTGTTTGGAACAAGATGGGTAAAAGTTCTGGTAACCCTCAGGCCCTTTGTCTGACTCCAGTAAACATCATAGACTATAATATTTCAAAAAATTCCAAATACTTGATCAGCTTGAAAAAGCTATTGGTATCCTGGCAAAAACTTCACTTAAATAAGTGCACTTAATAAAACTTTCAGAATGAGAACAATTAAAATTGTATCATGTCAGAGTTCTGAGAAGGCAGCCATGCCTTATTTTTACCTCTGTAGGAATAACACAATTCATGACTTCAATGCCCACTTTTCACTGCAGAGAGCAAGCTGTTTAATGCTGTCAACACCAGGTTCCCCTCCGGCATCTGCATTATTGGCCAACACATATAAACAAAGCAGCTCAGGTCATGCTTCCTGCTCATTCAAAATAAGGAATACCAGGCATTAACTCTTTTGCCCTACTTGTACTGAGCTCCATAACTTTAAAAAAATGAATACTTTTTTCCAACATTTCTTGCAATTCTTACGCCGGGAGAATGCATTCACATATAAGTATGACATATAAAGGAGTACTCCCTTGATCAAGTAATATTTGAGGTGAACAAGTATGAATCTACTGAATACAGGCTAACATAAGTATACTAACAATACTAAGCTAATGCAAACTAAGATATAGGCTTCTTTCTCTAGTGATACTTCCATCTGTACTAGCAGCTGTGTGAGGAATAAATTAATGAATTTTGTTGCATTGCTTGAAATGTCTGGATTCTTTCACAGACAGTTTTTGCACTTGTCTAAATCACCAGTGAGGTTCATTGGGAAATACAGTCGCCACACCAACAGTCCTTGCTACTAACGCCTCAATATTCACCAGAATTTCCAAGCAAATATACCCTCCTGTCTTCCATTTTATAACACTAACCTCTGTAAAAGAAGTGAAGAAATAGCAACAAAAGGCTTTTCAGCCTCCTTTGAGAAGAATTGTCACTAATCCGCTATAATTTTTAGCTACTCTAAGGTAAATGCCTTAGTTCCTACAGAAATTAAACAAAGGTCAAAATCAACATGTGAATCACTACAGAAAAGTTCAAATTTAAAAAAAAGAATTTAATTCTTCTTGGCACCTATCAGTGAAAAGCTGATAAGCTGTGCCACCTTGAGTGTTGAAAAGTATCTGTGATGTCTGGTGAGCAGCACAGTCTATTCATATGAGGTTTTCCTACGTAACAGCATCAGATCACACAAACAGAAATGTTTCTGAAAAAAGCCTCTGCAAGTCTCAAAATCTCACTCAGAGCGCAACAATTTCCAGTGCTAGACCAGGCCTGGCAGAGCTTTGTCTAGCCAAGGTTTGAAAACCCCCCTGAATGGAAACTCCATCAGCTCTCTGGGTGATCCAGGCCTATTTCTCCAACCTCTCAAACTGAACTCTGTGCTGTTGTCTTATACCATGTGCCACTACTGTAAAGATGTAAGAACCACACCTTTACAACTGCCATTCAAGTATTTGTAGGCTGCTGCCAGACTATCCCTTAGCTCCCCTTTTCCATGCTGAATGAGCCAGCTGTCCTAACCCCTTTGCAAAGGCCCTCTGTTCAAAATCCCTGATCACTGAAGAAGGCTTCCTTCAGACTCTTGCTGTTTCTCAACATCCATTTGAAAGGGATACTTAAAACAAGTTGCTGCATCCAGATGCAGTCTCACCAGAGCCATTCAGAGGGTTATAGTAAATTCGTCCAATTGTTTGACCATACCTTCCTAATGTGTGCTATAGCCCATTATCCACTTCTCCTTGTTCATAATGGCAGTGCACTTTTGTTTCTTATTCCAGTAGTTTTTCAGAAAATCTTCTGGTGTCCCTGTGGAAAAGAAACTGATAATCAGTCAGTAGTGTGCACATGCAGCAAAGGAAGACAGCCACCTTTTTGGCTGTGTTTCAAGAGTTTATCCAGCAGTCAAGGGAAGTGACTATTCCCTCTTTCCAGCTCTGTGAAGCCATATGTTCTGTGTCCTGTTTTGGGTTCACTCCAGTACGAGAAAGATACGCAGCTTTGGGATCACTCCAGTAGGAGAGTCACCAAGGTAGTCAGGAGGCTGAAGCACAGGATGTTCAGAGAGAAACTGAGGGAGTTGGGTTTGTTCAGCATGGAGAAAGAGGCTGTGGGAGATACTATTGCCACCCACAGTGTACTGGGAGAGTGTAGAGAGAGTAGGCCCACTCTTGTCTGAGGTGCAGGAAGGACGACACAGAAAATTCCAACTCAATAGAAGGGAAAATTCCTAACATGAGGGTAGATAAACACCATATCAAGTTGAGGTGTGGAGATATTCAAAATATAGTAAGACAAGGATCTGAGTAACCTCATATAATGGCAAAAGTTCAACAAGTCAACCTCCAGAGACTTTTTCAACCTATGTGAGTCAGTAATTATTTGTCCTTCAGTGTATCTCCAAGGTCTCCTGCAGCAAGGCTGCTACTCAGCCAGCCTATTCCCAGTCTTCCAGGTGCAGATATTTGTTCTTTTTATTGAAATTCATGCTGACACAATCCTCAAGTTTGTCAAGGTCAGTCTGAATATAAACTGTATCAGCAGCTCCTTTGCTGTATCAGCAGCTCCTTCCTATCTTAATGATGCCTGCAAATTTGCTGAACAGTGCTTTCTGCTTTATTATACAGGTCACTGATAAAAATACTGAGGAACATCAGCTCCATTATCAACCCTGGAATACTTTGCTTGTTGCTGACCACCACCTGAACACAGCCATTTCAACTCACCCAACGGTCTGATCATCCAGCCCATCCTTTCTCGGCTTCCAGATGAGAGGTCTGGGGTCAGAAACCTTGCTAAAGGCACATCCACCCCTCTCCCCTCATTCTCATAACCAGTTATTTCACTGCAGAAAGCAATCAGGATGTCTGTTTCTGATTACCTCCTTGTCCAGTTTGAGTTTGGAAATGGATTCCAAGAGAAGATTGTGCGCTGCAATCTTTTCAGGGACTGAGGTAAGCCAGCTGATAGCCTTCCAGATCCTATTTTTTGCCATTCTTGAATATGAATGTATTGTTTGCTTTTTCCATTCATCATGATTTTTCACAGACAATACACAGCAGCCTTGCAATCACAGCAGCCAGGAAGGCAACTACAGCAGCCAACTTTTCCAGCACCTTTAGGTCAGTACCAGGAATATGAATATGTCCAAATGAAGTGGTTTCTAGCTTATTCACACAGCACTGGCTCCTTCCCAAACTGTTGTGATACTTGCAGGGATCAGGGAGAAGGTTCTGCCTGTGATACGAAAGAAGGTGAAGAAGGCCCTGAGTACTTCAGATTTTTCCATACAACCCACACTGTGTTGTCTCTTATACACCAGCAGCCTCCAATCTTTCCTTTACAATTTGTCCTTCTTGCTCAATGTAATGAAGATATTTTTAGCTTTAGGGTTTTGACTTTCCTGATTTTGTCCCTAAGTACCTTAGTGATCCTTTTATATTCTTCCTTTGTGGCCTGTTTTTGTTTCTGTTTCAAACCTTCACTGTTTGTATTTCAGTTCATCAAGAAGCACCCTTTCAGGCAAGCTGGTCTTGTTCTGGAACTTCTTGTTTTCCCACATGAAAGGATGTCTTGATCCATCAGCAAGTTCACTTTGAAGGAATCATCCAGCTCTGTTGGGTACCCTGCTGCTGCATGGCTGCTTCACAGAGGACTTTGCTTAGCAATTCCTTGAATAACCAGGTCTGTTTTCTGAAAGTCTAGAGCCCTAGCTCTGCAGTTTTCTTTCCAGACTCCCTCCAAATTCTGAGCTTCGTTACCTTGTGTTCCCTGCAGCTTAAGATGACACCAGTGACTGTGTTTTCAGTCCTTCTCAGTCTGTGGGCAGTAAGTCCTACAGAGCAACACCCCCAGACAGACTCTCTAATATTTGCATTGGAAATGTGTCATCCATGCAGTCCAACCTTGGGCTGTCTGCATGAAGCTACACTGATCTCATAGCAGTTGTCTGGACAGCTGAGACCACCCATGAAAACAGGTGCCTGCAGGTGGGAAGTTTCCACTAGTTGTTTGGAGAAGGCCTCTTCCCCTGTTTCCTATCAATCATGTCTGTGGCAGACTTCCAAGATGTCCTTAGTGTTACCTTTCCTCTCTGAAGCTGATGCAGAAGCTTTCTATTTAGCATGTCTCTAGTTTTGCCCTATAGAGCCCTATGAATATAAAAGATAACCTGCTCCATATTTTCCCTGAATATCATTCCTCAGTGGCCTGTTTGCTCCATGGATTACCTTCCTGACATATTCCCTGTCTGATGCGAACAGACCCTGATTGTGACTGGCCCCACCTTTTGTCTCCTCAAAACTTGATCTCCTGGTTCATCCAGAGAGGTCACTAAAGGCACCAAGGGGACCACTAAAGGCACCAAGTGAAACAGTCTAGATATTTAAATGATGGCATATAAAAGTAGTAATCGGTGAACAGCTTATGCACAATTTTTCTCAGGAGTAAATGGGATTTTTAAAGTGTACTAAAGCACCTGATATTTGCATAGAGTTGCATATTGACATAAGCTGCAGAGGTAAATTAGAGGCATTCAGCTTGGAATCTTCAGCTTAAAATTGTGCTCTTCATCCTTGGATCCATAATATGACTTCAGGGCTTGCGTTCCTTGTGCTAAGTTTTTAGATTCATTTAAGTAACAGCTGAAGTGTCATGTTAAGATCGTAAACACTTTTTTTACTAAATTCTACTAGTTTAGGCTGGAGAAAGATCAACTTTATTTATCTTTATTTTAGCTGTTGTGGCTCTTTCAATCGCCAGATTCCCTGCATTTCCATTGAACATTATTCACAGTAATACTAAGCATTTGTATGAGTATCCATGTATGAATTATCTTACAGTCAGTAAGTACCTTTATTTGCAGCAACTAACATAATTTTACTTTCAGTTTAAAATTTTAAAATATTTCTCTTTTCCTCTAGCAATTATATTATGCACTACAACAAACTACAGTAAAAAATTGTAAGTCATGTTAAAATGCACTGGTTTCCTAAATTTAATGTAAAACATTTGGACTTCATTTTCTTCCAGATACATTAAAGCTTTATGACTTCTTTTTGAAATATTGTCCTGTGCTCCATAATTCATATTTGTTTCTGCTCTGGCACTTATCCATTTACCAATAAATTTATTATAAGATGGACTTTGGAATTCTTGTATTTTGTTGGGTTTTTCAAAATTCTTTTCTGAGTTCATCTAGAAATCCAAATTAATGCCAGACAAATATAAGCAATTATCTGGAAGTCAATCCAAAGATAAATGCTCAAGTGTAAGCAGAGTGGAGTGTTTTACTCTTCTATGGTGGTCAAAATGAGTATATAACAGTTAAGTTGTATTGAGATGTCCATTTTTCTATTACTTTATTCCATGTTTGAAAAATGAAGTTATTACGTCAATAAAAATTTTAATATTTTCTTCAGGCATTCTTTTTAGTAACAAAAATTAGGTGCCATCCAATCCTATAGAAAATATTCTTATATTTACATTGTCGCTATTTTAGGCACAAAAAATACTTGTGGAAAACTAAATTGGAGTTTCCATCACACGAAAAAAACCCACCTTTTAGTTTCTCATAAAGTCTAAGGTTTTTAAGAGGTGGCTGAAGGCAGCTTCTATCAGATGCATTGGCACTTACCATCACTGTGAACCTCATCACACAACTGTAACACTCAGTTTGCTTTGAAACTCTTGACCACATGTGGTTTACAGTCAGCCTCCAGCTCCTCAAGTTAAGGTTGTTGTTAGAAAAAATAGTGTTAGATAGCTTTGTTCTTAGAGGCCAAAAATGGGTTTTGTGTGATCTGTTTCTAAACAGAATTCTGCACCTGCATCTGCCACCAGCGCTCCTTGAGACTGTACTGTTCGGAAAATAAACCTCTTTTATTTGCCTGCTTGCAGTGCATCCTCTTTAGGGCAGTGATCATAACTTCTGTGGTGTAAGAATGCAGCCGGTGCATGAAACAGAGCTCATTGATCCACAGTCAGGCAGGAATTTGACAGAATAAATACAACTCTTCTTTCTTTCAGACCCATGTTGAATACAAGGCCCAAATTGTAAAACTTCAGAAAACTGTATCAATTGATAAATTTAAGCCATATCAAATTAGATATTTTCCAGCTCCTGACCCTGAACCTTTTGTTAAATCTTGAACTCTGCAAACCAAATTATTTTTAGCTTCCAAACCCCTGGCTAATTTATTTTCATTTTGCATGTCTTCGTGCTTCCAGTTTCTGGCAACTTCTACAAGTAAGAATGCCAAAGTCCTCCATTCAAATTGTATCCTTAGCCAAGTGAAAAGGGGAAAACACTCAAAATCATGCAAGACAGTCTTTTCTCATGAGTTTGCTGTTCTCATGAACTTTGTAGGCCAATTCTGGAAATACAAAAGTTCATCATGTAAGAGACATCAGATAAGGAACCAAACTTCTGGGATTCACCCATTTGTCACTTATTCCTTCTAGCAAAAAAAAAAAAAAAGCAAGACTGCTGAAGGAAAGAAAAAATG
This sequence comes from Falcunculus frontatus, assembly GCA_013398115.1. Lineage (NCBI taxonomy): Eukaryota > Metazoa > Chordata > Aves > Passeriformes > Falcunculus > Falcunculus frontatus. The sequence goes on from VZRV01002983.1 coordinate 190,828, forward strand.
TAAGGAAGGGAGAAAAGTCCAGAAATTAAAAAAAAATTATATATTTAGAGAAGATCCACGAACAGACTGAAAAGAAAGTCCTGAAGAAAAAATAATGACAATAGGCTGGGGGAACTACATTCTGGAGGTGAACTATGGAGAGGAAAAATGGGATAAGACAGGTAACTAATTGGATATAGACATGTGCTTTGCCTTAGAAGCTAAAACAGCTACCTTAACCTCAACACCTCAGTTCAGACAGACAAAGCTGAGGTGCATATTACCTAAATATTTACTTTCTTATCACCTTCTTTTTCTTTTGCGTATATCAGTAACTCTTTTGTTCTACAATACTGGTAGTATTTTAGGATCTTCATTTTTATATACAGGTATGCTGATTTTGGTTCTGGTACAGTTAACTTTCTTCATAGTGGCTGGCATGGGGCTGTGTTTTGGATTTGTGCTGAACACAGGGATGATGATATAGAGATGTTTTTGTTATTGCTGAGCAGGGCTTACACCGAGCCAAGGCCTTTTCTGATTTTGTAATGCCACTGGGAAGGAGGCTGGGGATGCTTGGGAGGTTAAGAGGAGACACAGCTGGGACAGGTGACCCAAACTGACCAGAGGGACATTCCAGACCATGTGACATCATGCCCAGTATATAAAGTGGGGTAAAAAAGGAAGATGTGGGGACATTTGTGCTGTTGGCATTTGTCTTCCCAAGTCACAATTACACACAATGGGGCCTTGCTCTCCTGGAGATGGCTGAACACCGGCCTGCCCTTGGGAAGCAGTGAATTAATTCCTTGTTTTGCTTTGCTTGTGTGCACAGCCTTTGCTTTTCCTGTTAAACTGTGTCTTTATCTCAACCCATTAGTTTTCTCACTTTTACCCTTCCAGTTTTCTCCCTGATCCCACTGCTGGGGTCAAGCTGCTGTGTGGGGATTGGCTGCTGGCTGGGGTGAAACTGATGCCTTGAGGCCATGAAAGCACACATTTTGGGGCTGAAAACCTTTTGAAACATCTAAAAAAGGTAGTAATAGGAAAGGGAATGACAGATATTGTACAATCAGTAGTAGCAAATGTGAAATCTGCTGGAAAACAATCCTGATACGAGGAAA
>VZRV01002985.1:0-23090 GCA_013398115.1 Falcunculus frontatus
ATAGGCACATCTGTGATTGACTTCTAGAGATTTTCTAAAGGTCTGGATGCTCAGAAGAAAAAGAAGTGCCCCACACTGAGAAACTAAACTAAGATGCACATTTTCAAGTCCAGATCTAAAGAAACACAGTACTTGGGCCTTGGGTACAAAATCATCTGCAAAATGAAAATGAGTAATATATAGATATATCTATATATTAGATATATCTATATATTAGATATATCGATATATCTACATCTAAATAGATATTTCCTCCTAAAATATCCCTACGACAATAAAGAATATAACCAAACTATCAAAGTGCACTGGTGCTTGGACCTGTTCTTTTAATTACACTGCCACAGTTCATTCTATCCTAATGCTTTGGAGAAAATACAAATCCCTCATTTTAGAGGTGAAGCACTAAACGACAGCAGGAACTCCTGAGTCGCCTCAGTATGTTGTGTTTTCAAAGAAAACAAAAATTCTCTTGCTCTGATGTACTTTAAAGAAAAAAAGATTTACTCTGCCCTCCAAAATAAATAGAGGGTCTCCTACAAAGTGCAGATGTTTCAGTCACACAAATACAGAGCACTCTGGCTCACCCCCAGCAAATCATTTAAGTTCATCCCCAGTAGGTGCTGAAGTGCTTTGCTGGATGAAGCCCCGAGTGCTCAGCACCTCGCAGTGTCAAGCTCAGAGGATCATCACCTTCACACCAAGTATTTTGTAACTTTTTCTTCTACTAAACTTGCAGCTAACAGTGACACAGATCTCCCCAAAGCACTTGGTAAAATGGTAGAAAAGATTTCCGACAGCAGCAGAGGGAACTGGGGGTTTTTTCTGAAAAAATTAATCAAGCAGCTGAATTGGGTTCTACTGCTGTTTAATCAAAATTATGGTGTGCAAGAAGCTGTGCCCTAGAAGTCAAAGACTTGTTATTGCTCCCACAGCTGCCTAAGTGCTATAAAATGTAACAATTTAACAATGCTCGTACACAGGCATTTCAGAACGTGCAGCTTTCTCTTTCGGTAACAGTTCATACATAATTATAAAACATAATAATATTTTGGAATTTACGTGAGACATGAACACATTGAAAATTATAATCATATTGAGGATACAAAATTCAAGCAGCATTCTGTCACTATCCATGGCAAAGTACACTTCTATAGAAATTCAGGGAAACAAAGAAGTGTTGCATAAAATTGGATGATTCACCCATAATTCATTACCTACCACAAGCAGCTGAACCAGAACTCCAGAAAACTACATCCATGGCCAGAGAATTAACATTCTAGTGTTTCACTGAGGATGTCTATTCTCAGATATTTAAAGTAGAAACATGAAGTAAGAACTGTAGGACATACTTGTACTTCAAAGACGGCTCATGACTGTGCTCACACTATCAGCATTCTTAGTGATTTCTGATGGACCCAATAGCAAATCCTGTCCCAGAAGCCAACAAAATTAAAACACGAAAAATATTACTATTGTTGTAAAATATGAAGGATTTTAAATATATGTAGAGAAATGTGCTACATTTAAAGACACACCAAGACAAATATTAAAATATTTCTTACATGTTTTCTAATGTTAAAAATTTCATACAATTTATGAAATATAAAAACTGAGTCTCATCTCATTTTCGAGAGCCCAGTTTTTGGTAGGAAATTCCTTTACGTAGCAAAAAAACCCACCAAAACCCAGGCCATCTAAAGGACACCAGGAATCTCAAGAGCCTGTTTTTCAAGAAGCGAAACATTTTCTACCAAGAGATCTCTGAACCATACAAACAAAGTCAAAGAAATGCATGAGAGTACTGCCAGAGTGTTTATATTCACACAGAACATTCCTATCTCACTAATATTTATGAACCCTTTCCTTTATTACTTGTAACTTCTCAGGCAAACAGGAGCAACGAGACCACAGATTATTTTTAGGAAGACAGATTAACTGAGTCGCACAAGGATACGCCAGCTGGGAAGGAATAGAAGAGAAAGGTGTTTGCAACGTGGCTTTCCTGGGAAGGGGGATCCGAGGGTGTCCCCAAACACATCTTTGTCACACGGGGATGTTCTGTGGGCTGCCAGGGTAACATGAGCTCAGCATCGAGGGTCACGTGCAGATCTGTGCTGAGCATCATTATTCAGTCTACTTTCTAACACGGAGCAAACTCTTCCCAGCTGAGCGTGACCCAAAGCGTAGAGAAGCCCAGACAGGCAATCAGCTGAGACCTCTACATTCAACCCTGCAGCTGCCAGCATCAACAGGAATGGACCCAGTCCATCGACACTCCCCATATGCTCCTGCAGAGAAAAATGCCCATTCACCCAGGGAACGTAAGGCCTGCAGCTCCCACATGGAATCAATGAACAGCTGCAGCTGTCGAGCAGCAGCAGCACAGCTCTGGCAAAGGCTCACAAGGGGCAGACCAGTTCTACTCGGAAAGGAAGCTCCAGTAGTGCAATCCGTGGGATATTCTGGGACTGAGAAAGCCCTTACAAGCACTGGTGCATACAGGAAAACAGCAATGACAGCACTCCCCACTGATGGAGGAGCTTCAGCACGCAATCCAGATGCACCTCTCAGACAGTTCAAGATGTCTTTCAGCAAAATCCCCTCACCAACCCATCAGCCAGAGGTTCTGCTTTCTCACTGATTGTGTGAGACACTCATACCCAGGCAGACAAGAATTTCTGCTGCTTTCAACTCTTTCGTGCTGCACCATTTAGTGTGAACTCTCCTAACTTAGAACAACTTGTATGAGTAAAGACTGCTGAAGACACCTGGGTACATGTCAATGTATTTAATCAACTTAACAGCCTGTGCTTGGGAAACCCCATCAAAGGAAAAGGAAAAGGCACAGAGCCCAAGAACATGACAAATACGGTTACTGGTTGAGAAATGCATCTTTTCTTGAGGAAGGACTTACACAATCCAAAAAAATACACGGAAAAAATAGTTTGGAGTGTTATGAGTTGAGCAGCCTGATTTTACATAGTCTAAACAAAAGATTCTGCCATGTGGGAGGATTATCACAACAAAATTTTTCAAAAGAGAAGGGTGGCCATTTTGACAAAACTAATGAGGGCTTTACAGAAAGATCTGCTAGACAGTGTCTGTGATGTGGGTGTTTGACCAGAGCTCTAAGTTCCCAGCATCCTTGCAATTCTTTCTGCTGACAGGAACTCTGGGATGCATTAAACGGTTTTTGATTCCTGCTCTTTCAAGAAAAAGAAAGAAAACAAAAAGGAAACGGACATGAGTATATTAAAGGTCTTGACAGATTGAAAAATTCTGTGGATGTGCTTTAGAAACTCATCATCTCTCAAGAAAGAAGCAAAAGATAGAGTAACACCTCTTGCTCTCAATAAAGGTCTACAATTGATTAGGTAAGATGAAGCACCTGGCATTAAACAACTGGGTAATCTGTAAAAACAAGCCAATATGCCAGACATGGTCCTGCATTTTATGACAGTCAATAGTAACACCTACTGAAAGATTATTTATTAATCAATCTGGTATTTGCTGTATCTGTTTTAAAATAAATTTTATCTCCTTTCTTTGAAAGCAATACTGAGAACTTACCCCATATGATTCCTGTGCTCTTCCTAGTGTATTTCTTGTATGTAACTTTTTTGCCAGAATCAGGCACAGAAATACATATGGCTTGGTTTCTTTGGTTTTCTTTTTATTAATTTAGTAACAGAAACATCAGACATTGAATTCTAGCTCTGATATCGCTTGAAGTTGTTCTACAAGTAAGTCTATGCCAGCAAGAGAATTTTAAGTAGGGTCAGGAATGCTGGGCACTCGCTGTTGCTTAGTCAACACTCAAAATCCTGTACCCAGCTGATCTGGTCTGCACACAGTCATGCAGCCTTTTAAATTAACCTTATTAACCAAATCCAGCCAAAGTATGTGTCAATATAGACTGTGTAATCTAGCCTGACAAAGAAGTCTGCCCAGTGAGAAGAGTGCTGTCTCTTGCTCTAAGCAAGCATGCCCTTTGAAAGGTCTTAGCATATTTCAGAATATTTTATCCTCACGATGTAATGGACAGCTTCACCCTTTCTGTGACACTCCAGAGGTCTCGAGTGTCTCATTAAAAGCAAGCCCATGCTACTTGTGCTGCTTTTCCACATGTCTGGATTCCAGACTTTTTAATCTCAGCAGGAACTACTTTTTAGCCACTGCTATAGCTTTGGATGCTTCAGGAAACACGGGGAACAAATTCATACAGGCTGAAACCACACATCCAAGCTCCTAATACCACATTAATGTAGGGGAGGAACTGAAAGACTAAATACTTGAATTTGGGTTAAACTGACTTGTTCTTGGCCACACGGTACACAGCTAACTCTGAAATAAAAATGCCAGGGTCCCAGATCTCCACTCTTTGCCCTGAGGAATGCAGTCTTAAATAAAATATTCTGTCTATATTTCTGAGCAGGCAAAACAGGGGAAAGCTATGTTTATGGGACACAAATTGTGAGTTGCACAATTTATTTATAATGGGAATGCAATTTATTTGTTATGAGAATGTAATTTCAGATTTTGTCGCAAAGAAATTAGAAGATAAGTGTACCATCTATTCAAGAAAGATTTTACTGTACACAATCTGTAGAAAAGTGAAAAGTGTTTATATCTACTTTCCATGTTAAAACAGATATGAGAAGATGGTTCCAAGTTTTCAAATTTTCAGTGATAACACCTAAATTCTGAAAAACGACGTGTCAAACGACATTCTTTTCCATGAAGGTCAGAAGGACCAAAGATTAACAACTTTTCCCTTTGCTTCAACAAATACAAGCAAGTAATGAAAAACAAGAATAAAACAAAAAACATATAGGAAAAGAAGATACAAGCATAGCAGTATTTGTGAAATAACTCAGTGGCTCAGCAGACTGGGATGGAATGCTATTTCCTATTGAATTTTATATGATTTTTCTTCAAAATAATAGAATTAATCAACAGCTTTTATATAGACACACATGTGCATACACACACTCCCATATTCCCTTAAGCAAGCCAAGAGGTATTAGGGACCTGGATGCTTTTGAACACCCCACCAAGTGCTTATCTAAATCTCTAGGCATGTAAATACTTCTTAAGAGCCTAACCCAAGAGACTCATCAGAGAAGCACACAGGACTCAACACTGCCAAGATATGAGCTCTGTTTCATTTCAGATTCTAGTCATAAACAGCTGAGAGCAGCTAAACTACTACTACTGCATTACTATTATTTAATGTCTTCTTTTCAAGAAATATTTTGTCCTCGAGTTTCCTCTGGCGCAGCAGAGCAAAGGCTTCTGTTATTTACACTCAAAAATAATTGCCAGATAGGTTGTGGGTGTTTTCTTAATCAATCTATACATCCAAAACATGGAACCATCAGTATGCCTTAGGGCACATGCAGTTTAGGGCAGCTTCTGTGTATGGTCCACAATTATCACAAAGAAAATGCTACAGAAATTGCCAATATTTGAACTATTGCTTGACTTTGGAGTTACCTGTGCATATTTGGACCCATCACTTCCTTGCAAACTACAATGTATATGGCAAGATCCATAGCACTGTGGCCTAATACATTTCAAAAGGAGTTAAGAATTCTGACAATCAGAAATACTTTTTTCACAAAAATAAGCTAGATGCTTAAAAAGCACACAGAAACTTGAGTACTCTAGAAAGAAGGCAGACTTGCACAACAAAGCTCAGATTAATGGCTCCTGGCTTGGCAGTACTCTGTGAGTGCAAATGAAAAGATATACTTTTGCAAAGAAACACTGCATGATTATTTGCAAAGCAATGGCAATCCTACCTACCCGAAAGGCACAAGTAATAATATTAAATTATACACAGAAGTCCCATTTTTTACTGGGAAAAAAGTCTCATTTTTACTTTTTATATTTTTTCTTTTTTCTGCAATGAATGCACTGATTTCTTCCAGGAGTCCACTACATGTCTCCTTTTACTTCTCAAATCCTGCTCCTCTGCACTTGCAAAATTAGCTCAAGCTGGCACTTCTCTCACCTGTACGACCAGTGCCAGAGTTTGCAAAAATGAAGTTTTAAAGGAAACCATGGAAGAAATTACTGCTTTCGAAACGGTAACATATTTAGTGCTCCATAATAACTTAATTCCAAGTCCTATTTAAAACACCACCACTTTAAATTCCTGCATTTCATTCGTGAACCTATTTGAATTTAGCTCCATTTTCAAAGAGGTTTGCTGCAATTTCTTCTTTTAGCCTGAGGATCCCAGTTTCAGAGCCTCTGGTGAGAGGTGGCCCGGAGCTGTACCAACCATCACAGTTCAGACACCAGAAGGTGCCCCTGGCAAGAAGGGACGTAGCAATTCAGAGCAATCCCTTAACAGCCACTACCAGCTGGGTTCCCAGGGTGCCAGTGACAATTTAAAGATTGCTGAAGCTCCTTTGCAAGGCTGAAGTACAAACACTGCTTGCCTTCCTGGGAGAGAGCCAGCGAAACTGATGCTCCTCTATTGCATCAAGGTTAAATCAATGCCACAGGTTCAAATACCAGGACAAAGCCTGCTCTTTGTTAGGGTATCATTGTCCTTGAGACTGAGAAATAGAAGAGTTTGGCTCAGTGCTCAAAAACTGAAACAAGCAGGGAAGGGTAGAGCAAGGAAATCACTTTACCACTGACACTGGATTACCCCCAGCTCTGTGCCAGGGGCAGTCAGCTCTGTTAAGGCACTCACCTCCTTTTTCCTGGCAGTGCCCTGGGTATGCTCACCTCACCTTGCAGCACAGGAGTGCAGAGCTGTCACTCTCACCCATCTCTTGAGTATTTCTACTGAGCTTTTTAAGTTTTCTCTCTCACAGAGATGTTAAGCCAGCCATGAAACCTGAGAAATGTTGTTTTCTCCTCATTTACTAATCACTGGTATGTTGGCACCTTTTTTAATTTTAGTCTCTTTCCACTACCGCTGCTTCCATTTAGTTTGTTCTTCTCCCAGTTGCCTCACTCCTTATTATCATTTACCCCTCTTTGCCTTATGTTTCTTTCAGTTTCCACAGTTTTGTTTTAAAACACACTTCTCTCCACCTCTGCTGGATGTATGGCCTGCTCAAAACCTGACCAAATCTTATACATACACACACACATTTTCCAGAAAAAGGTCTAATCATTATGTTAGTTCCAACACTACTACCAACTCAAAGGGACCAAGAATTGTCCAGCTATTGTTCCATTTTTGCTGCATAAGTGTAAAAAAAAAAAAAGTTCCTGCAGCTAGGAGCAGTGGCTTGATAAATTGTTCAGAGAAATGATACTTGAGCAGGAAATGAAACATTTTAGAAGGACCAGTTACTTTGTGCATCTACAGATGATAAAAATCATTCAACCTTCCATCCTAAATATTCTCTCTCACAAGCCAGCCCCTCCTTCGTTTTTCCCTGCTAGTGTCTCTTTTCTGTTCCCATCAAGAGATGCATATACTTTTGTTCTCTTCAGTACTCTGTTCAGGAGTTATTTATTGGTACACTCTCATGTTCTTTTATCAAAGTACAAGACTGGTTTATCCTGGTAATTTATAATTTCAACTCAAGGTTAAAAGAATAAAGAGTCCTAGGACAGAAATACTGTAAAGAACATTCCAGACAAGATCATGCACTTGCTGTTATTCTGAGAAACAGAAAATAACAAAAGGAGCAGGAAGAAAACAGCCAGAAAGAGATAAAAAACTACCTTTGCTTTCAAAGAGAGCTGCAATAAACCTTTCCTTGAAAAGCCACCTTCTATCAGCTTTGCTTTCTATCACATAGATATGCACCCTTTATGACTCCACATTTCATTAAATTTGACCTTCTGCCTTTAAATTGCAAAAGCACTTTCCCACAGATGTAGGGACACTTGAACTGAAGAACACAACAGATAGGCATCAGCACTTGCACTGACTACTTGCCAAATGGCTTATAAACAACACAAGTAGTGAACAACTGCTTGCCAAATGGCTTATAAAGTACTGAGTGCCAGGCTCAGAAAATGCAACACACCTTGGTTCTACAGCACCTGCAAGAGTAGAGGCTTTTGATTAGAAATCTGTCACTTAAGACAAAATGTCATCAGCATTTTCTTTATTAAAATTTTTGACAGAAAAATATTAAGCAATCAGTAATCACATGCAGATAATTATGGAGGGATCCTCAACTGTAGTTGTAGGAACTCTTTTATTTCTTTCCCATAACACAGAGCAGCTTTCTCCGCTTCCTAATTACACACATTCCTTATTCTTTTTAACCACTAGCACAGAGTTTAAACATTAGCCACCGAACAATGTGAAAGGAAATGTGCTGTACATTTAAAGGAAAGAAGAGCAGCTGTCACAAAGCAGAAGCTTGATTCCAGCCACAGAGACCTAGAACATCTCAACAGCAGTGGCCTGGCGCTTGCTATTCCAGGCCATTCCGGCCAAAGGACTTGAACTCCAATAAAGAACAATTCAAACACAATTCTTCCCCCTCTGCTCCCCCATAGTCTCTCACAAATGAGCTGGACCACCCAGTGATTAATGGAACTTGTTATTAACTTGCCCCGACAATCTGCTGCAGTAATATCATTATCCTGAAATTGGACTTTTACCTCTGGGTCCTACAGGCTCTTAAAGCAGCTGAACTTGGGCACAGCCAGTGCTTCTAGTTCTGTAATTCTGAGACACACAGTGATTGGGATCTGAAGTCCTAAATGCTTTAACCATGAAATCCCTATCAGACTTGGCATCACTCCCAGGTACCTACATAGGCTAAGTGCACCCACTAATACAGCAATTTTCACTTTAACTGTTTTGCCACACCAGTGGGATGACAAAGGAAGAAACACAGGCTTCACATAGGCACTTCCAAACCACAGTGCTCTTACACTTGATGCCCTGAACTTTGGAGGCAGCAAAAACACTGAGAAGTATGTTCCAGAAACTGCGTCCATCTCATGGCAAACCCAGTTTTTCAAGTTACCTACACGCTGCCTATTCCTCTTTGCCTATAAATCCAATTTGTGGCAAAATCCAGACAAATTTCAACAAGAAAAATCATATTCCTAAATAAAGCCTTCATCTCTATGCCATTAAGCATGGAGCTCCAGTAACTATCTCTCATGCTTTCTCCAGACTTGTTCCAATTCTCTGCACAGAAAGGTGCCTCTTGATGACTTCAAATGTGGTCCTTGCAAGCAGCACTAAATGATCTTTCCTACTTACTGCAACTGTTCAGTCAGAACATAAACAATTGTTCTGAAGCAAGCCCAAATAAATACAGCTCTGAGGCCAGTATTTCTACACATGACAAAACAGCCACTCCAGTTTGACAACTACACTTAAGTCTTTAATCAAATCTAAAAAAGTATCAAAAAAGGAGATAAGATATGGAACCTTGAGAAAATGGAGGCAAATGGCACAAATCAAACAGATCATTAGCATGAGGTGGTACATTCACCAATGCAATGCTGTCTGTGGGCTTAAATCAGATGCATACAGATATTGAAGAAAACCAATATCACGGACAAAGGACGGTCTTGTCCATATATGAATAAAGTACAAGACTCTAGACTCTATAATGTGATTTTGCATTTCTATAGAGAGTGACTCATTTCGCACCAGGCAGTGACACGTCACACTATTACTGAGCATTTTAGTCCAACTTGTCTGCTACAGCTATTCTTCAGCACATGCATTGTACAACAAAAACTACTTTGTACTGCAAAACCTTGAACTCTTCCTGACAAACCTCCACTGTTTCCTAAAGAACTCGACACTGATGCTTACACATGCATTTATAAATCAGGAAATTCAAAGTCGCCATTACTGTACACATCTCTAAGGGAAAACAGCTTTTTAAGAATTTAAATGTAATAAACTAACCTCTCTAAATTTTTGGACACACACACATTATTTGCTCTGCAAGCCTACTTAAAAAAATTGTAACAGTGTCAGACTCAAGACTGTCCACTTTTCAGAAGAAAAGATACAAGTGCTTTTAATGAGAAAACCTGATTACACTAAAGTCTCTGACAGTAATTTAAATTAATTGATGTGAGAGTTCAAATAGCCAAGAACAACGACATACCTGAAACCATGTATCTCCGTGCTGACAGAATCACACTTTTACTTCCATATTTCATTTTGCAAATCTAAAATACTGTTCCCTAATCTGTTTAAAATCTTGTTTGTGAAAGTGAGCATACCCTAAAAAGAGAAATGTAAAGCCATCAAAGGGCCATAAAAAGATATCTGTAGTGATTATCCTTCCTTATTTTTCAGTTTCACTGACCTCTCACTCAGTTCCAAACTTTCATTTAAAAAAAAAAAAATATTCTGAATTTCTTTGACAAGTAAATTTTGGGGATTTTTATTCTAAACTATGGTCTGTTTGGAAGTTGCTTGTCCAGCCAATACAATGAGACAGAACGTGCAGGAACAGACAAGTGGAGGCAGTGGCTGCATCCCACAGAGACAAACCATCCTTCTCAGGGTGACCAGGACAAGCAGCACCTCAGTGCCTGTCAGAACCATTTTCTGCCTCTCTTTCGGCATGTTGTTTCAGGTACAACTGGGCAATATTTCATCCTGTTTCCTCTGCATGGAGAGGAGCTGGAGCTGTGAACGACGAGTTACACACTGCGTGCATTCCACTGGCTGTTACCACATTAACACTTCTTCCTCCCTCCACAGGTTCCAAGTGCAAAATTTCACTTGGCAGCAATACCGTTCTGATTTGGCCTTAAAACAATCCCCCTTTCTGAAGTTGTTCTCTGTGCTTGTAAGGAAGGTGTGGCTTCCTTTTGATATACTCATATATGCCCACTGCAAATATGGGAAAGGGTGATTATACTATGAACCAAAACCCTCAAAGTCAGAGATTTAAATAACCCCTTTAGGCGCTTCCTTTCCAAGTAATATGAGAGCCTTTCATATTATCTTCTTACTCCTCACTTCTATGTGATTTAAGATGTTTCTATATTGGACGTCTCTCATGACTATATTTAAAGATTGCTATTACAGATGTTAAAAAGTAATTGTCAAAGAAGTCCCTTAAAACATTCTGTTTTGCCCAGAGTATTGAGAGAACATGAGAAGTTAGACCACATTTATTTTTTTACTGATTAGCTTTCCTCTTGCTACCCTTAACATCCTTTGACAACTTCATCCTAACTTGTGTCTCTGCTGTACATCATTTGTCACAGCAGTACTTACTCCAGCTGAGCAGAACTTTCTTCCCTAAACACTCCTCTCAGTTGAAATAAAGGCACTCTTTCCTCCACTGAAGAAATGTGTTTCCTCTCTCCTTCAACAGCATTTTCAGTCTTTCGCTGAAGTCAGGCTGAAGCCTCTCAGACCTCACTGTGTAATGCCTCCTATGGCTTGAGGTGCTGCTTTCACCAGGAACATTGCTTTTACCTACATCCAAGGTTGATCACCATTTCACTTAAACCACTCAGTTGTCCTGTTTGGATTCCAGGCTTGCAGGATTAGGGATAGATCTTCACACCATATATTATCATAATCACAACAATCACCATTAACCCAGGGTGAGCTGGTAGCAGAGACTCCTTGCTGGCTCATCATTTAGAAGGTCAATGAGATACAAATCCCTTACAAAGCAGAGTTTATTCTACTCTGCGAACAAAACATTCTAATAATCATTAAGGTACTTTTCCACAGCTGCTTAGCCTTCTCTAAATCCTTTTCATCCCTGTTGAGACATTCCCTCCATTTCCCTTGCACTGGCAGTAGCAATTCTTGTGTGCTGTGAGCTCTTCAGTGGGTTAATCCACCTGAAAGCTGCTCACACATCGGAGCTGGGTTGATTGTGAGATGGATAAGCTGCCTCTAACAGCTTAGTGTGTGTGATCACACAAGCACCCAGAGCTGATTCAAGGAGGTGGACAGGACCTTACCCTGAAGGTAGAGCAAGGCTACCACAGCCTAGATTTAGGGTGATGCAAGTTACCATGCAACTTTATCCTGCATCTGATGGCATCCAGCTGTTCAAGCTGACTGCACAAACATTGTACCTGCATAGGCAGTGGAAAGATGTGTGTACAGTGAGATGGTCTGACTTCTTTAATGACCTCTCTGCCCTAAATCAGTAAGCTTTACATTACCTTGTCCATTCAATACTTGTCAATTCATTTCTGCTCCCTTCATATGACAGCTATCATTGCCACTCAGTCTGGTGAAAATCTATGCTCTGCCTCGTTCTAGAGAATGCTGGCATATTGTCAGTCTCAGTTCTGGAAGAGAGCACTACTCTGATTCATAGCTCCTAAGAGGAACTGAATGCACTTCATGTTCCCACAACATTATGTGACCAGTTCCAGCACAATGCCCTGGAATTACACCCAGAAAACTGGATCCTTCACTCTTTTCTCAGGTTCAACTACCCTAGCTTATTCAGGAATACAGCTCCCACTGGCTCTTGCAAAAGCTAACATTAAATACATCACTGATTGTAGCAGAGGCCTGAATTCAGGAGGGTTTAGTCAGCTTTCAGCACATCAACAATCACAAAACTATCCATGGAGGTAAAGCTGTGCAAGTATTTCACAACTTAATGGAACTGTAACCTGGTGTGGTACCCTGTAGCTGGGTCCTGCATGAAATCTGACTTGGTTAGAGCTGCTATAGAACAGCCAATTGCACCATTTTCCTGTTAGAGTAACATGCTATTGTTGGTATTTCTTTTACACCACTTGAAACAAAAAAATAAATCCTAGTTTGTCAAATAGGAGAGATCAAGCAACACATCAATCATAGCCTGCATATGCAGAACAGGAAATCAAAATCCTTAAAACGTGTAAATATTTTTTTTCTTCTTACAACATGTAACTGCACTGCATAATTCATGACTACCCAATTGCCCTCCTGCATTTCCACCACCAGAGATTTCTGCTTATTTGATTACTTTACTGAAAATCCATTTAAATACAAATCAGCTAATCTAAAAGTTCTTTTTTTTTTTTTTTTTAAGGCTGAATACATTGGACCACCTTATTAGGACACCAAGCACCTACACATCCTCAGTGCCCACATGCACAATTAGCAAGATCACTTACACACAGCTGATGTCAGACAGCCCTGTCAAAGAGCAGGAAAAAGCCATGGATAACCTAATTCTGATTTCTGTAAAGCCAGAATATACTCACATCACCTTCGCTGAAGTCAGATCTATCATTATACATTCAACACCAAAGCAGTTTATTTGAGCTTTAGTAATTACTTGGCAAATAGTTTTAAGCTCCAGTGCAGACCAGCTACAGGAGAAATAACATAGACAAGATGTGGGCATTTTTAACAGTGACTTTGAGCTTTAAGCTCAAAGCTTATGTATTTGGGCCAAATATTTTTAAGTCTGTCAAAGTTCAAGAGCTGCTAAAACTAAAAGATATGTTGCAAATATTTAGGAGTATTAGTTTTAAAAGTTACTACACAACTATCTATTTATCTAAAGTAAAAACTTCCTTGGCAGTGCCATAGTTTAAAGTGACAGTTTTAGTGAATCTGTTACGAATAAAAATGTGGTCAAGATCATCCACTGCAGAGCCCCAGGCGAGCTGTGCAGAGGAAGCAGAACAAGACTGTCAACAGAAGCTGTACACAGCCAGATACACAGACAGTCAAAAATTGTCATTTTAAGTTGATTTGTTTTAGAATTAAATTCTCCTCACATTAGCATGCTATTTCTCATCACCACTTCTGCATGTTTATCAGCAAGTCTACTTTTTATGCACGAAAAGTGACAAATAATCTGTTTATTGCTCTTTCAGAAACTACTTTCCAGGCAGTAATTCTTACACAATTCCATTCCACATGATCAAGTTAGAAATTTTTCCTTCAATGTTATTAAACTGCTGCTTATGTGTCTTAGCACCTAGACTAGCTGTGTGGATTTTAAATCAATATAAAACAGACTGAGAGCTCCTTCTCATATCCTTACTTTTCACTGCAACTATTTCAATTTAAATGGCATCATTCCTACTTCTCTAAGCTGCCAGTCCTGTAGTTTCCTGTGCTTTTGGTGCAGTGTGAAACACCCACATTCTTCTGCCACACAGTCAGCCCCCATTACTTGCTACTCAAGGCAATCCACCTGGTTCTGCTGTACATGGATTGCACACTTTCCCTTTGAATCAGCAAGCATACTGTCTGCACTCTTTGAGAGGTTTCTTGTTTATTTGTTTCTTTCTTTTTCTTTTTTTAAGGGCATTTTAGTCCTCAGTTTTCCCAAGTCTAAGTTCACACTCAGCATCAGAGCACCGTGAAGCAACGTGCTTCCAATTCCTGGGTCTACTACAAATGCAACTGAATTTTTAATGGTCCTAAGTGTCATTCCTCAAATAGTTTGAAAAATACATCAATGTGCTCCCAGCAGCACTGCTGACTTAGCTAGGATCCATGGAGGCCCTTAGAAATACTGCCCATGGGAAAAAAGAAAGGACTTAAGATAGCTCACTCTTTGCTAATGCAACCCGTGCTCATCATGAGTTGCAAAACCTAAATGGAACAAACAAG
Source organism: Falcunculus frontatus (assembly GCA_013398115.1). Lineage (NCBI taxonomy): Eukaryota > Metazoa > Chordata > Aves > Passeriformes > Falcunculus > Falcunculus frontatus. Next base: position 14,516 of record VZRV01002985.1, read on the forward strand.
TCTCAAGCACTTTAATGTACCTGAAAGTTTGTAGTAATCCATGCTCGTTTCACTCACTTAATAGAAAATCGCCATGTATCAGAGTGAAAAGTGAAGAAAAAAACCCCACAACCATTATTTCATCACTTTGTTCACCATGATCAGTTTGGAGAGGAAGTCACTGTACATTTTTGCCTTATTTTCGTAACTCCATTTCAAAACATGCCAGTGGTTTCAGGCAGCAAGACTTTGTTACACACAACACCACAAACTCAAATGCAATTGGGGATAACAGGGCTCCTCAGCTCCATTTCTAAGAAAGATACACACTGTCCTGAATCTCCACAAGGCACAATTCTTTCTAGTAAGAGCAGCAGTGCAGAAATGCACCACCGACTTCATCCGTGGGGACAGAAATTTCCCTCAGCATGCACACAGAATTGACTTCCATTGTTACCAAATTAAACAAATGACAGAGAAAATAATTTCCAAGAATATTTTACACATAAAACACAGACCTCTGCAGAATTCCCCAACGAGCTATAAAGCACGGGTGCAAATGAGGTCAAAGGGCTTTGCAGCAAGAAATTTCTACAAAAAAGGCAGTACATCCATCAGTAGCAAAACAAGCCAAATCCCATGAAATGGGAACCTTTAACCACAGCTGAAGAGATCACTGAAGGGAAACTCTTAATCACCAAACTCAAAATGAAAATGCCATGATTCTTGCATCCTCCATACAAAACAAAGCAGTAGATATGGCCCTTCGAATCCTAGGTGGTTACTACAACGTACAGGGGGAAAAAGGAAGGATTATTCAGAAGCTAAAGCCATAAAGTCAATCTTAAAGGTAAGGAACAGTTGCTATGTACCAGTGCCTCAGGCAGTTAACCAAGCAGATCACACCAAACACAGAACGCATCCTAACATCTTTAAAAACATTATTTTCTTCAGAAGAAATTTCAGAAGAGCAGACTGGAACTGCTGGTTCTGAATTGAGGAAAGGTTATATATAGCCTTTGATTACCAATTTCCTCATTTAATGGATCTCCTTCCCCCCTCACCCTGCACACATCTATTGTGACCCAGATGCCAAGCTGGCAGGTGCTACATTCTCTGCGGGAATGAAAGACAAAGCGTTCCCATGTTTGTGGCATTCCCTGACCATACAGATGGCACAGGCACCAAATTTCACTTCCTAGCTCTCTCAACAGCATTGCAAAAGGAAAAGCTATAATTTTGAATCAAAACACTCTTTTTGACCCCTCAATCCAACATTCTGTTTATGGCACTAAGTACATTTCACACACACAGACACATGCTCACATCCCCACTCATTTTCTGCTGAGGAGATACCATTACCTGAAAATCCCAGTTTCTAAAAGATTGCTTGCCCATTCCAGAGGGGTATTAAATACAGTAAAGGTAACTGAAAATACCATGTTCAACCTTGCTGAACTTTGAGTCACTGAAATTACATCACATTTATATGGAAACTTTAATCCAAACTCGTATCTACATTTTGCATTTATTGATACATATGAAAAATAAATTTTAAAAAAAATAAATAATTTTTTTTTAAAAACTCCACAGTGACTGGACATTGCATCTATAGTCTGGAAGCACATAACCTACTTTTGGTTCTGTCCCTGACCAGCTCCTTATCCTTGAATTCATGTCACTTTCTAGACCATATTTATTTGCATCTGCAAGAAAAAGAGTGAGAGCAGGAGGACCTACCAGCATTTGCAACACACTCACAAGGGAATAAAGGGGCTGTTACTACCTAGGACCATTAACACTTGGTTTTTATATTTCTTTTTTGCTTGGTTAAGAAAAAAATTTAAAAATATTTTCCCTACTTTTTCACCTTTGATCTGTAACCTGCCTGTACAAGAACAGAAACACTGGCAATCATAGGAAACAGAATTTTAGAACCCCCAATTTCCTTTGAGTCCTGGATTTTTATGTCATGTTCAGTTGTTAACCAGACTAATTTCACTGCAGTCATTACAGTTCATTAAACACGAGTACAGTATCAAAAATGCACCTTAATTAGGGTAGTAAAGAAACAGAATTGATTCTCCTCAGAGGCTTGGCATTGTCCTTTGAATAGAAAGTATGTAAGGCCAAGTTATTTTGTGTTTCACATGCACAGCTGCTGCTATCTGAGATGCTGCAGGAAATTAACTGGTATATTCTCCCATCAATGCATATAAATCTTAATAACAGATATATATTCTCGATAACAGAAACATGTACACATTGATAGGACACTAAGGCTCTAGAAAATCAAACTGAAGGTGAACCCTGACATTTGAATAGTTCTTTTCTAAGTGATCTTGTGAAAAGCATTGTTAAAACCTGCATCTTCAATTCTCAACTAGTCATAAAACTCCAGCAGTGCCTTCCATGAACAGAAAAGAGACAAACAATGAGAACTCAGCACAATACAGAATTAGACTACGGCAATAAACCGGGGTGAAAGTGGCATTAACATAAACAGAAGCACTTTGTCCTTAACAATATCATTATAAGACCAAGTCTGGGGTTTATATGGTTTTTACAGAAGCTATGAAGAATGGGCTGCATTTCATACGTGAATTACACACGTGCTTACAGAAAGTGGTCACACTGCAACTTCAAGTAACACCGAGTGCTGCTAAAGAAAACCTCAGTGCAGTGCTGCTGCTGTGCTTCACTTGGCTGTTTGTTTCTCAGCATTGCAGGATTCTCAGGAGCCTGCACTGCAATGTATTACCCAGCATGTGCCGCAGTGACTCAGGCAACAGCAGGAGCTTGGGATGGAGTGCCAGCTCTCACTCGAACTTTCAGGATGCCTGTGCAAAACTCTACAGCAAAGCCAAGAAGCTATAAAAGGAGATGAATTCAAGGAGAAAGTTCAGCTCTCATTCTATTATGCCACTCTCTATCCTATTGCAACGCCACTCAGACTTTCATATATAAATATTTCATGTGTAAAATATAAATAACCTCCTTCCAAACTTCAGCTGCATCTCTGCTAGGGTTCTGATTTACTGCATTATGATCCTCTCCTGCAGGCTTTGAGAGCTGCATTGTTAAAGGCTGCAGAGCACATGACCTCTACCTTCTGCTAACTTGTACATATGCTGACTGAAACACTCACAGTTTCTGTGCTACATTTCTGCCTTACTGGCAGGCTACCTCAGCAGGTGATAAATACAATTGTAGAAGTACAGTTATTCATTTCAAAACATATCAGACAAGAAACTAAATTCTAATGTCCTTTTAACCACTGTTCTTCTTCCACAGTTCTGTAAGATTTGAAGAAAAGTAAATCCAATTATCTAATAAAAAGTAAGAACAGGACAGAAGCTTTCTCTCTACTACTGTCATGGATTTATCACGCCCAGTTCACACTGGCTGTGGAAGGACAGTATCTCTAAAAGACTGTATGGTAACAGCTTATAGTCCTAGGAAATAAATATAGCTGCATGTAGGCAATGAAGTTTCCTTTCATGTCTTACTGTCAGGATCAGGTTCTCTTTGTACAAAGTTTACCAAAGTACTTCCTTTGCTATCAAGCACTTGTATAACTGAAGCTTTTGTGTATCAACTCAATGTCAACACGGACTTTAAAAAGGCTTAAATATTATGTCTAGGCTAGTATCTACAACATAACAGATAAGAAAAATAGTCATGAGAACAAAAAAAACCACTGAAAAACACCACTATCACCCCAAATAACCTAACAACAAAATCCAATCACACAACTTATTCTGTCTGGGGAACAAGGTGGTCTTGATTCTGAGCTGGTTTTCACTCCAACAGACTGGATCAAAATGCCACATAAATCAATGAAGCAAAAGCAGAAATCTGGGAGATATGAAGCAGCATCCCTGCAACTGTTACTGACAGCTGAAAGTTTAAAAAATATTAAAAAGAGAGAAAAAGGCTTTTTAAAAATTGCTAAAAAATAATGCAGCACTTGAAAAGGCAAATGCCGTTGAGGATATATAAGAAATTAAAACACAGAGCATATTATTTATGTATTTATTACACTTACTTAAATCACTTTCAGAAAGCAAAAAAGTATTAACAGATTTTGGTTGTTTTGGTTAGAAAATCTGCTCCCCCCTAGGCTCTGTCTATAGACAATAGAACCAGCTCCTGATTCACGCTCTCTTGGAGCCTCTCTTTCTCCACTGACAATAGGAGAAGGTTTAAGAACCCAGCCTGCAGAGGCTACAGTAGCTGTTGATGACCACATTACAAATAAGGTATTCACAATAATTGTGAATATTGGCAGTTGTATTTCCTCAGAAAAGCGTTAACTTTCCACTAACTCTGAGAAACTAAGCCTAAGAAATACAATATGAATAAGCTGTTGAAAGTGAAACTGCTTCTATACACAGCCTTCAGCTACAATTAATTAAAAAAATGTTGAAAAAGTGTGAATTCAAACTCAACGGCAGATTTCCTATGCCAGTATCATGGCTGAGCTTTCAAAACACCCTAAGGGAGTGAGGTTCTGAGCTCACCAGCCTCCAAGTACTTTGAAAAATCCCACATCTTTACACAGAGATCCTCACCTGGCTGCGGTTTTAGAGCACAGCAGAAATTACAAATGCATCTGACACCTATTAAGGCTTTCTTATTCACTCTCTGCGCTTCCTGCTTTTCTAAACTCTAAAAATACTCCCAGTACACAGCAGAAGATGCAGTCCTCCCACCACCTGGGTTATCCCACACGCACAACCACCACGAGAACAAGGCCTGCAGAACCAGCAGGCAGAGATACACACAGCTACATCAAACGCTCTCAAACCGAAAACAGGAAAACAGATCAGATCTGGCAGAGGCTGAAAGTGTCAGGACACAAACTCTCATCGCAAACACAACTCCACGAAACTTAATTTAAAAAATTACATTTGAAAATACATTTAAAAAAAGAAAAATATTAATTTCATGGGAGTTGCACATGAGTTAATCAGCCATGAGAAACAGCCTGCCCCTGCTTATCAGCCAGTGAGAGGTGGTAAGACACGCCATGGGTTCTGCTTGGTATTTCATTAGTCAAATGAGTTATACTCAAGGAATCATCACTGATATTTAATGGAGAGAATGGAAGTGATCCTCACTGCAGTCCCCTTTCAATTAAAGAACTTCAATTTAAACTTATAACCTAGTAAGTAGAAAGCATAGTAGAGAAAATTCTAGTAACAAGAAGGGCATTATCACTACAAAACAGACACAGAAACTCCTGAGACACATCCAAGCTTTGGGTCTCTCCCTTCTGTGACAGCAGGGGAAGCAATCATTAGGGGACAGACAAGGGAGTAGCACTGCCACTTTATATATTGGAATGTACAGAAAAACAGCTAAAACTCTACTCCCTCAGGGGTGCAGACCTCCCTGCCGTAATTTCAACAGATACTGTAACACAAGAGTTGTCTCCTAGCTCTCATTACCAGACACTTCAGTGAAAAACAACAAACACATGCAATTTTCAGTGGGAAAAAAATACAGTTGGGTAAAAAATTCTAGGGGAAAACCATCAGAATGCTTCTTGTGAATTACTGGATTCCACACAGGCAGACCCATGGTGACTTTTTACTACACCAACCAAGTTTGCAATAGCGTGTCATGCCTGATTTTGGCAAGGGCATTAGTGACCATAAAAAGTGAGCTGCTGACCTTTCATAAAGCAAACACTCATTTACTTAACTGTAACTTCAGACAAACCAAGCTGACAAGCACCAAACAAACATCCCAGAAACCTCAACTGCATGTATAAAATTCCAAGTAATTTTTGCTTTTTTCCGGGACTCCTGCACTTAGAATTTAAGCCTACACACAAAGGTGATCACCACTAGTCAACACAAAAGTTGTACATAAAGACATACAGAAGAGGCAGGCTTTTTACAACAACAAAACTGAAAGACAGTTATTTTGCAAAGAAGTTCAGCGGTTCAGCAGGAGTTAAAAACAGAGTTATTCTGTAACTCCATTCATTTTATTTTACTTAATCTTTTTATAACTATACATCAATACTACTCTATATTTTGTTTAGAACTGTAGTTCACTTCCATCGAACAGAAGTATATTTTAGCATGGACATAGTATATATGGATCTTGCCACTTTTTTGATATTTATTCACATTTCTGAATGAAATGTTAAATACAGGCTGTCTTAATACACTTGCTTCAGCCTTCAAATTTTTTGTCCTTAGGTTCTGTCAGCTTTCAAATATTTTTATTCCTTAATCACATGTCCTGGCCCAAGTCTCATTCCCTCCAGTATTCCTCAATGTCCTCTGGGACATTTGCCAGTTTTTGTCATCTGCCCCCATTCTCCTTTGGGAACACTAAAGGAATTAATTTCATTCTTTCCCCAAGCAATGCCTGTCTCTGCTGTTAACAGTTACCACTGGCATCTCTCATCCTCTCAATACACAAAGGTCTGTGTCTTCTTAAGTGATCCCACAGTACTTGGAAATTTAACAAATCTTCTGTAGAGAAATACCTCTCATGCTCTGCGTTTGCTTGCTTTAGCATTTTGTAAAATAATTCTTCTAGAAGATGGAATTCAAATATTTCTATTTTTCACGTTCCACCTTATTTTTGTTAGTTCAACAACTTTATACATCTAGGCATGACTGTGCCTCTGTGTCAGAGATAAGCAGTTTCATTGTTTGGACATGGATGTTTTGATCCACTATATATACATATATAGGTTGCTTTTTCTGTTATGTTACCACTACTATTTTGCCCAATATCTTATCTGAATTCCTAGAGAATGAGCTCTTAAGAAGTGTCTTATGCTTCCTTACATACCAAAAAAAAAAAAAAAAAATCCAGGATCTTATTCCTGAACTTTAATTTCCTAGTAAACAGTATTTTTTTCCATAACGACAGACTTTTTCAATCAACTGATTTAAAATTTCTTGCTCAGTTCTGCATTTGAAAATGAGTCAAAACTTCACCTTTGACCCACCCTGAGAAGAGGAATACTCTTACGAGTTATGCCTTGCAGTTTCTTAGTGTACTAAATACTGGAAGTCATACCACAGCTTTCCAATAAATGCAGTCAAATTCAATACATTCTATAGTTCCTTTCTGCCATTATTACTACTTTTATCAGATCCCATTCATCCTTTTTTGTTTGTTTGTTTACCTGACATCTGGGCAGGATTAAGTAACCTGCACTGTTACCAGTTGCTAGACAAGAGGAGTCTTGTTGTGGTTACCTCTCCAACTTCCTCAGTTAAGTACCTTCTGCATCTTGAGTTACAAGCTCACCACAGCAAAGGCTGCATCACTTACCAGCATGGCAGATGCAAAACAAGCCAAAAATCTTTAATAAATTGTCCTTGAATTTGTTTACCCTGCAGGTCAAGCATTTTCTCAAAAGAACAGTGAAAGTTAACTAAAAGATACCAATTCACAACATTTTTCAGGATCAGTACATTCCATGAAAGAGAGCACACTACTGAAACATTAGATACAAATATTTAGCATCTCTGTATCCAAACAAAGTGCAGATTCTGCACTCGGGCTGCTGACAAGCTACATAGCTGAAGGAAGACCTAGAAAGAGGACAGCCAAGCACTCAATGAACCTTTATTTTCTTCACTCTCACCAAGACAAGAGCAGTTGTCGGATTTGACTGAATAGGTTACAGGTTAATTTCAATATTACCATTATCATTAATGACAGCTAACAGAAATACAGATCTCTTTGACCTGGAATGAGCAAGCAAAGCAGCTGAGACTTCCAAAAACCTTCAGTGGAAGAATCCCACCGCAGCCACATCCTGAAGTCCCCGCATCAATGAGGGGTTTTGCGCTTGGCACCATCATGCCATGGAATGCAACCAGTCCACCTGCTTGGCAGAAAGGTGTTTCTCTCTTAAAAGAAACCAGCTAAACTATTAAAGCAAAGCACATATAACAGAGAAAAGAGATAAAGGGATCAGAAGATGAAGATTCACTCTAGAGAAGAGTACAGCGTCTAGAAGAGGAGGGAAAACTCTAGAAACATCTGATACCCTCTACAGGACAAATACATGGCATTCCAGGTAGGATAATAAAGCAGAAATTTGTGGAAGATTAAAACAATGAACTCTTTAAGAGAAAGCTGGTACCCTACAGGCTGTAGCTTTAACTGAGGCCTCAAAACACGAACACGAACCCATCATTAAATAACAAATGTTAATAACTAAATGAAAGATCCGAAGCCCCAAGCAAAAGAATGGAACAGCCAGCCTCTTCTTGTGAGAACAACACAAGAAGCTGACAGGCAAAAACACAAGCAAAGGACCCGGAGGTAACGCTGAAGGAAACGCTCCCCGGAGGTGCCAGGGTGATGCTACCACAGACGGAGGAGGGACCCACCGCCCCGTGCGGGAGCGGGCGCTGGGCGAACCGCCCATCAACAGCAAAACCCGCCCGGGCCCCGCCGCACCCCCTTTACCTGGCTGGCTTTGTGAAACTGCTTCTTGAGCCCCGCCACCGACATGTTCGTGCCGCCGCTGCCCCGCGGCCGCCCGGGCCCAGGGCCGCCAGGTCCCGGCAGGTCCCCGCGCCCGGCCCGGCCCCTCGCTGCGCCGCCC
>VZRV01002985.1:23883-68785 GCA_013398115.1 Falcunculus frontatus
GGCACCCCGCCCGTGGGGAGCACTGCCCGGGCACCCAAAGGGCATCACCAGGGCACCCCGCCCGTGGGGAGCACTGCCCGGGCATCCACAGGGCATCACCAGGGCACCCACAGGGCATCACCAGGGCATTGCGCCTGTTGGGAGCACTGCCTGGGCATCCACAGGGCATCACCAGGGCACCCCGCCTGTGGGGAGCACTGCCTGGGCATCCACACGGCATCACCAGGGCACCCCGCTCGTGGGGAGCACTGCCCAGGCACCCACAGTGCATCCCGCTGGCAGGGAGCACTGCCCGAGCACGAAAAGGCCAGTCGGCTGCCTGGTTTCATCTGTCTTATTTCTAATAAGGCTGAAAATGTCTCACTATGGGTCTGTCTCATTTCTTGTGGTTCAACGTAGCATCTCGAGCTGAGCTCATTAACCTCAGGTCTGTTATTGTAGGTGGTAATTTAATTATAGCTCTTAAAACATGAAAGCTCTTGCAGCAGTCCAGAACACACCTGGCTCGTGCTGCACACCAGAACAAAATCCACTTGGTAGGATGATTCCGTATGTGCAGTGATGCTGCTCAGGGCTCCAAAGGGCCCAGTCTCTCACTCAGAGAAGCAGATGGACTAGAAAGAGCTCTACTGAAAGGATGTTTTTGTTGTTTGGTTGGCTGTTATATGAGGGATTGGTTGGTTATATACTGAAATGTGACTGTGTATCAGGAATGTGCTGATATAAATTAGAGATGTGGTTCTGCCTTCATGGTAAAGCACTTCCAAGCGATACTGAAATTCTGGGGAAGATAAGCTCTGTGATAATGCTGCTTGATCCTGGCTGTAAGGATACTTGGGAGTTATGATTCAGCTGAAACTTATGCAGGGACCTGGGGAGCAGTTCAGAGATAAGCTCTGCTAGCTGCAGCAGGGCTCTCTGTTACTCACTGTCATGCTCACTGCATTTTGATTGGGTTGGGAGAGAAAGGCATTTCCAGAGTGTGTTATAGTTACTTCTTTAGAATAGCAAAGAAAAAAATAAAATACAAGAACTTTCAGAGTGCTTGTCACACTGTAATTTGGGAGAAAGGAATCACTGTTCCCACTTTTTTAGAAAAAATTATTATACCACTAAAAAATTAAGTGTTAAGACAAACGCATTAATGAGTTAAGGATCTGGCTGTCACTTGACAAAGGACTCTCTGTAGAAGAGAGGCAGAAGAGAAAGCAAAGAAGAGAGCACCAGTCGTTTGCTCTGGAAGGTTTTTGGAAATGTTTGGAAGAAGCCTGCAATCACCACACTATCTGGTGCCACCTGTGTCTAGGGAAAGAGCTTTTTCAGCCTCCTTACAAGTAAACATGCTTACACCTCAGACACCTGATTTCAGCAGTTGTTTCTCCCCCCTAATTGAAACTGGCAGCAAGATGTTAACTGCCAGGGCCAAATTAGCTATGGCTTAAAATACTGACACGATTATAGGCACCTCAGGTGAGAAAATGAGGCCTAAACTAGGATATTGGAGCTGCATAGAAGGAATTAAAGCAAACTCTTACTGTACTATGGAATTAGGGATGGAAGGCAGCTTTGGCTAATCTTCAGCTTTAAGAATGGCTGGACCAGAGCAAGGAAGGAAGGAGTTTGAAATAAATCGCTGTGGAGGGGAATGAATGGATTAGGGAGTTGCTGTGGCTGTTAGCTGTAAAATTGGATTAGATAAGGAACTTTAGTAAGGCTGTATATCTACAGCTTCTTTTTTTTTTTTTTTAATCCTGCTTGTAGCCCAAGGATAGCAGCCATGTTGTCTCTGCTGAAGTGATACAAGAATTTGCAAGTGGGAAATGCCCTGTGGAAATTTCACTTCAAAGCCTAATTGCTCAATGATACAGACAAGGTGAAAACCTAATTAATGAGCCAATTTGAATAGTCCAGGTGTTAATGACTTGGTGGAGGCACCCTGAAAAACTGGTATTCAGTTCAGATACAAGTAGAAGTTATAGCTTGTAGCCAGCAATACACAGCAGTTAAGGAATGTCTAGAAGGCTTTATAATCACATAGTTATATCTCATGGAAAAAAAGGATTGTAATTTGATGGGTGATAATCCTTAGGTTTTATGCAAAGTTAGTGATTTAGTCTGCAAAATGAGGGAAATGAAAAATACTACAAAAAATATGCTAAGTGGTTCAGCTGAATGCTGACATGATGGAAAAAAACCCTTCTATTAATGTTAACTGTTACAAGCAGAAGACAGGCCAGGGCATAGTAATACAAGGGCAGGGTGAAAAGTACTTCACAGAGGGGGCCTTCAGGGCAGAAGTTCTAGATGTCTGGGTATTTACACAACAATTACAGTTCCACTGCTCAAGAAACATTAAGTGCATAAGAGGAATTCGTAACGGCTCCAATATTTTACTGAATCAGGCGTGCTAAAATGGACAATGGAATTTGTACAAACTGAGAACTCTGAACTGGGCTCAGCTCGAGGTAGTGACTAGAAAATATGCCCTGCCTACTTACATGAGAGAACTGTGCTTGGAAAAGGGTCCTGTGAAATTCCAACAAGATAGACTCGTGGATAAATGGTCAAGTTTGCAATTCACTTGCATTTCAGTGTGGCTAATACTATGGAAAAAACCACTGCCAGCAGAAACTCCTAAAGATGTGGCAAACAATCTCATAGGTGTTTGGGTTTTCAATGAACAAATCACCTTACTTGTAACAGCTGAAATTGCAATAGCAGCCATATGAAGTATTAGGTTTTCAGCAGAATGAAAACTAGAAATATTTTTTATATTTTCTAGAGGCATCTTAGCATCTGAAATTACTTGGAATTTGAAGCCAACTACATTCACCTTCGTTTGAATGTCTTTTAAAAATAATGAAAACTGTCGTTGAAATACAATCTGTGTCTTTGGTGGTTACTGCCTTAAAAGAAAACATCAAAAGGGGAGGAAAGATGAGTCTGTGATGAAGTTCTATTGTATTTGATTCGGGGCCATGCTGTCTACTTTATTAAAGCACTTTTTTTTGAAAATTTAAGCCTTAAGGAAAAGATGAATTACTGTGCATCAGCTTATCATGCTTATCATTTCAACACAAGGCATTAGAAGGAGACTTTGGATGTACTCACCTGATCCAGGACAAGAGCAACTGCAAACAACAGTGAGCAAGACTCTCAGGCATGATGTGACATCCATTAATGGTCTGTAAGGATTATCTGTATGTAATGACAGGGCAGATTACCTGGTTAGTTTTCACTTAAGTTGTCAAAATTTTGGCAATAGGCTGTTTTTTGGTCACAGGAAGAGAACATATTTGAAAATTATTGTTTAGAAAACAAGCATTTGGAAAAGATGATCTTCTAGGAAAATGATGCCATTTGAAAGAACAATTGGCCAATAACCCATTCTACAAGAGCAAACTTGCAGAAAGCCTTCAAAATAAAGCAGGCTCAGATTCATCTCATTTGACAATTTTAGAAAAAAGTGGGGATTACCAAACTGAATTTACACTGATACTTAAGTTTTGACCTAAGAAAATGAAGTAATATATAACACAGTGTTCCAGAGTGAAATCCAAAGGACTAGAACACTAGCTGAAATTGGTCCCAAATGTCATCCATTTGGTTATTTTACAGGTGTCACAGAACAAACTTGGGAGCTGACACTGTGAAAGCAATGCCAACAGCAAATGACCCCAATAACAAGAACAAAAGAAAATCCTTCTGCAAAATATGTCTAAGACAGTAAGGACATCTCATGTACCTGTTTTAGCAGCCTTTCTATATATTTAAATGAAAGAATTATTTATAATTAAACTAAAAAAGTTGGTCATTTGAAGATACATTCATGTGCAGGAGCAGGCTAACACAACGCTTTTGTTTCTCGAACACAACCCAGCAATTCTGCAGATCAGCACATTCTGCACAGATAAACTGGCTCAGGTATTTCTGACAGGGCCTTACATTGCAGTATACATTTCATAAGAAATCATGAGAAACGGAAAAGAACAGACAGTTTTCTCTATACAGCCAGCACTGGCCAGAACTTGGAAAGCTCCCCATTCCAAAGGGCCGCTGCTGGCAGCTGGAGCAGGAATATGTGACCCTGGGGCCAGCAGGCCCTCTGGCTAACCTACTGCAGTTGTTTAGGATGCTTATGTTTGCTCCCCAGATCTTCTAACTAAATGTAGCTAGTGAATTATTTTTGGCATTTGTGACTGTTCTTCTCAAGCTGACTTTCCATATGCGTTGCTTTACCATTATCCAGATCTTTGCTTTTCTTGTCTCCTTCCTGTGTTTGTATTCCACATGCTTCTCCATGATGCTGCACATACCTTCTGTCCTCACTTTTAAATCTCTGGCTGTTGCTCTGCAAGTGTCACTAACAAAGCAAAAGTTTGTTAGGTCTTGTGTCATTAAATAATAAAGATGGTTCTAATTATGTATTTCTTTTAAAAAGACATATAAACAATTTAGGCAAGTTCAAAATCCAGATAGAGATTTTTTTTTTTAAGTTACATATGGTCATACTATAAGTAGATACTCTAATTTTAAAAACTCAACAACCTACTTTTTTGTGTATACAGCTCTGTCATTCTGAAGCTTGTAAAAATTAGCAGTCCTAATCTGGCAAATTCTACCATGTGGATGGACTCCTGGACAGTTCCAGCTTGGAGATCTGGTAACTTTTAGGTGCCTATGTTGTTCCTGGTATCACTAAAAAAAGTAGGTTTTTGCAATTAACATATACCTGGGCACACAGTGCTCTCAGACAACTCTAGACTGCTCAACAAAAATTACTTATGTGTGTAAATTAAAATAAAGATGTGACTGTCCAAAATTACTCCACAGTGGAGACAAACCTGAAAATACTGGAATCTTACTAATCCAGGATACACAGAGCACTTTTATTTCCTCCTGGCTTGCACTTCTCAACTTGATAAACCACTGCAAGAAACCTGTAAGATGTTTTCTTCTGGACAGGTCTATTGCCCTAAATGGAAACATTTCCGTTTTCTGACCAAACGGGAAAAAAACATCACTTAAACTTTGCATCTCATCGTTGTCAGTGCAGCAGCGCTCCTTCACAGGAGCAGCTGGTCTCCCTGCTTGATCCCTCTGTGGATGTGTTCCCTCCAGGGGCTGCATCCCCCTGAGAGCAGATCCCTGCGTGGGGCTGCTCTGGAAGCAGTGGGTGGGAGCTGCGGTCTGAGCACAGCACGGCCAGAACAGGAACCTGGGTCCCAGCGGGAGCTGCTTCATGGAGGTACAGCAAGGTAACAAATCCACCAGGAAAGGCTGGGTTGGGGAAAAAAAAATCCCTTTTGCTATTGGGAAATAGCAAAAAGAAGTATGTGGCCATTTCTGAACTGAAATGTCTTAACCTCTTTTCTGGGGAAGAAAAAGAAAGCTATTGTAAAAATCTCTTTGATTTAAGAGAAAAACAAATGTTGATGTATCAGCAATAACCACAGAAGGAACATCTCTCTTTGGGGTGGCCTTTCTGAAGTAGCCATGTTCCTTCTTACTAAAGAGTAAGGCAAAATAAACTCTTAACTTTTGATGAGTCATTGTAATAATGTGGAGAAATGTTGCTTTGATTTAAACAGATTATACCTGAGCTCTGTGCTGCTGATTCACAGATGACAAAATAAAGGTACTGATGGTCTGCAAACAGCTGCTTGTGTTCATCAGAAAATGCTGAGATTCTCATTGCTGACAACGCCAGCACAAATTTGAAGTTGAAATGTTGCTAGGAGAGTAGCACTCGCTTCAGAAAGGTGTGAAGGATATTCATGGTCATGTTAAAATTACTGTATCATGAACTACTGTATCATTCTGTTTCAAAGCAGAATGTTGTACCATGCTGGTGTAAACTGGATCTCATTTACTGTCTGAAACCCAATCTACAATTGCATATAACTATTTTTCAGGTATAGAACAAAGGTTTAAGTAACATCTTAGTAAGTCTTGATCTCTATAATGATGCTTTTCAGTGGAAAAAGGCCACACTGAAAAACAGCATATACTGCCTTTTTTGCTTAGAGAATGCAATGCACAAGCTTTTAAAAATCACCATTTTTTCAGCTCTATTGGAGGAAAAAAATATATAATGAGCAAGAAATCTGAGTAAAAACCTGCAAGGACACAGATTGCATGTAGTGAGAGGAGACAAATAGTAAAATGAAGTAAAAAATCCAGTGGTTTATCTTCTCCGTGTGTAAGTAGATGCATAATTCTGTTTAACTTGCTTTATATTGCAGAACAGAAAATTTTATCAACTCTGTGACACAGAGTCCTTATATAATACACAATGTGGGCATTGCAAAGAATTTGACTGATTTTTAAAAGCGATTTGAATATCAGTAAGTATCTTGTAGCAAGTTTGTGAATATTCAGGCATACCTGAATTTAACAAAACTTTTACAACATAGATGTTGTTTTGCTTTCAGTGTAATTTAATAGGTCTTTTGGGATCTGCCGTGTTTGAACATCTGGGAAACATCACATGTTGTCTGTTGATCAATGAGGCAACAGGAAAGGCATGATGTGACACAGATGTTAAATATGGCAATACTCCATAGACCAACTGGATCACAAATGGGAATGATCAGACTTTGAAAAATCTGATTAAGATTCATTGACTGGATAAAATTCAACTGGTTTTTTTTTTCTCTTAAATTTCCTAACTGGTCTTATAACAGTATTATAGTGGGTATTATTGTGGTCAATGAATTATTGCAAACTGGCTTATTTGGAGGAACAAAACGATGTAACTGAAGACAAGAACTTTTACTATCAAATCATCTTCTACAGGAAGATGAATACAACCTGCCAGATCCCTGCTGTCTCATCATGAAGATTAATGTCTACTCCTGGATAACTCTGCCACTTCTCGTAAAACAAAGAATATATAAAGCAGATTTATTGCATTAGGTTAAGCCTCTGTTAATTGACTAACTGCCACTATAGTAAGAAACCTTTTTCTCTCTCATATGCAAAAGAGAAATAGTGTCTATGAATTCCTTTAACTGTTACCCAGGAATGCCACCTCCTGGCTATGTATAGAAACGCCCTTTGAGAGGGAGAGGGGAAAAAAACCAGCTTTCATTCTGTAGTTTCCATAAAACCATTTCAATTAAATATATGTTAAAAATGTGTGAAACACAGACGTGCCTCCTGTCAGACTTCCTATCTTGCTCGTTGAAATGTAAAGGTACTCAGATATTTACTTTTCTAAAGAAATTGTGTGGTTTAAAATAATAAACACACCTGACATTGACTTTCTGTAGAAACAACCTTAAAGCTGTTGTATTTAAAGGCAGCAGCTGAATCAATATCGTGAATGAAAATCTGACCTTGCTGAGGCTGACAGGACTTTTGCCACGGACTTCAGTGGGGCCTAAACTTTCAGCCTGCACTTTTTGAAAGTTGCTCTTATGAACTGGGTTTGAATTGTCAGAAGTTTTAAAGGAAACCAGACATATATTCTTCTGCAACTCAGTGGGCACAGGATTATAAAGGGGAAACTGGTTGTGCAAAACAATGACAGCAAAGGTTTTCAGAGTCAGAGATCTCTCCTTCCCTATGATCAGACCAGATTAGCTGTTGCTTTTGTTGCTTGAACTTCTCCAAAAATAGACTTAGAGTTGTTTGTTGTTGCTAGTGCAGGAATATGTTCCTTGAAGCAATCATATAATCATGCTGCACCGGACTCCCAAAGCAAAGCAGAATTCTACTCTGGCTGCTAGGATGATATACAGACAGCAGGGGAAAGCCAGGGAATTTCTCTCACCTGGAAAGAAAGTAAGAAGCATTTCTCCAGTACATGAAGAAGACTATTTGGGCAGAGAGCAGATAAAAGCTCCTGCAATTACAGATTACTTTAACTCTACTGTATTTAGCTTATGCCTGATTTTTTTTTACCTAAGTATTACAGCTGTGTGATCTCTTGCAGACTTAAATTCTTAAGTTCATAGGTAAAAATAAATTCAGTGAGCCCAATCCTACACTTAGATATTTCAGAGGGAAATGGGTTCTTTTTGGTTCTGCCCATCAGTTTCTTTACTGTGTCAAGCATAAAACAGCAGAAATGGTAATGCAAGCTGACAAATCACTTACCCTTAACGGGGACACTGGACTGCTTTTTAGTTGTCAAATCTGTGATTCTAATATTTTTTAATGTTGTCAGTAGGCAGTAATTTCAAGGATTCAGTGGAATAGTGTCTATTGGAAGAGATTAAAAAATAGTGAATTCTATTGTATCTTAATAACAGATACCTGACATGTTTGATAAACATTTTCCTTACAATTAAAAACTTTCTGTCTAAATAGAGAAGATACAGGAGGGAAATTATGAATTTTATCCTTTTTCCTTTTTAAAGTTCTATTAATTGTAATGAGTTTTGATAGGCTGCAGATGTGTGGTTCTTCTACAATAAATAAAAATAGCGTGAAGCTTTATCAATTTTCTTTTCTTACTCCCTTCTTTGGAGGAAGATATTAAAAGACAGGGGTTAAATTAAGATTAAACTGTGTCTCTGCTGTTCCTACAGTGCCGTGCTTGCTTGTCTTTCCTGATGTGTCATCTTGAAACTATGACCCAGGCACTGATACATGGAAAGCAGGTACCCACTTACTCAATCCATCTATACAAATGTCCACAGAGTTTGTTATTCCTCTTGGCTGCCTTCTGAGAAAGCTGTAAGAAGCCATTTATAATTTTGACATGTATACTAAATTTTGACATATATAATAAGTAATGGAGAACACATTTGTGAATACTGCTTTTTCTTTTATTTTCTTTTTTTTTTTTCTTTTTTTTCTTTTTTGCAACTTTGACTTAAAACCTTACAGGGCTTCTAATATTCTTAAAGTAAAATTGGAATTTTCTTCTTTAATGAGGGTGATTACGATCAGGGTGCCAAAGAAATGGTATCATGTGTTGGGTGATTTTGTGGGGTTTTTTAAGAGGAAGGCAGGGTGGAAGAGACAAATGCTCAAGGGAAAAAGAGAAGAACGTTCACTCATGAAACTGTTCCAACAATTTGCTCTAATATTAGTGATACTATCTTCTATCTGTAGATGGCAGTGATCTCCCACTGCCTGCTTCAGGAGGAAAGGGGGAATGGTGGTGTTGATGAAATCCTAAAATTAAAACCACTGTGCAAAACAGATGTGGGGAAGAGAGGTCATAAGGTATGGGAAGGTATATGCCTTATTGTATTTCAGTCGTGTGATGAGAAGATGTGCCATGCCATTTAGAATCTATAAATTTCTGTGCCAAAGGATTTTGATGACAAATTCCAGAATACTGTGTTTTGAAATTTATCTATGATTAAAAGCCTTTGTTGGCTTTCTGGACTTCTTGTATGCACCTTAGACACATTTTGTTATTTTAAACATGTTTATTCAAATAATACCTGCTCTGTTCCTTCCAAACCCCTCTGGGTACTTAGCTACCTCCTTCATCAGCTGCTCAGCAGGTCTATTACCTGTTTATTTTTAGCAGTTTTTCTCTTGACACTTGCATGAGTTTTCACTTTCATTCAAATAAAATGCAGTAACCATTGTGTAAGTCCATCTGGGTATACTTCAGTGAAGGGTGTGATGCAGAGCTCACTGAAAGCAAAGAGTTCTCATTAATTTCAGTAAGCTTATGATCTTGCCTCCCAAAATCTACCTTGCTTGGTGATTGGCAGAGAGAATCTTCAAAATAGAACATAAAGGCACTATTTTCAGTTGTGGATTGCTTTTATCTTAATGGTTCTCTGTAAAAACTGCATTTTTGAAGTTCTATTTCAAGTGTCACACGGGCTTCTAGCATCAGATTTTAAATGGAATCTAGACACACAAATGCAGATGAGGTGCCTAACAGGATTTCAAACACCACCTAAATAGCATTTTAAAATTTGCTTCTGAAGTTTATAAATATCAAGGAGATTTCGGATATTGTGGGGATGAAGATGCCTACAATGCATGTATATGCAAAGTGAACACAGAGAAGCACCTAAGCCAGTTATTTCTTAAGAGCCACTGGTTTTAGTAGAAAGTGTAACACTGCAAAGAGAAAAAAACCTAAAATTATTCATCTGCCTCTAAGGCAGCCCAGCCTAGTGTAAATGGTGTGAGCATTAGAGACCTTAAGAGTGACTTTGAGACATTCCTCAGCAAATCATGAGCAACTATCTGCTTCAGGTCCTTCTATTTAACATCAAGCCACTTCATTCCTTGCTGCTGAAAGAGGTTTTGCAATATCAGCACACCTGATCTGCAGCCACTGTTGTTTCACTGCAGTCGAGCAGAGGCTTGTCATTAGTATGACCAGTGGCAATTTTGACCTCTAGTGCAGAAAGCCAGCATAAATTACTGTGCATTGCCTAAATCCTTTTTGGAAAGCTTAACTGGGAGTTTTGTCCTTCTGCACAGGAATGTGTCACATCCAGTATGTTCTGGAGGAAAAAGGACATACACTCTTCATCCCAGCAGTAGGCTTTCCACATATTCCAATAGTAAGATAAAGCCATCTACCTGGCATCACTGTATTTAGAGCTTTCTATATATAAATCCTACATTTTCTCCTCTGAATTTTGTCACCTTTTTCTTGCCATGCCAAATAGCTTTTCCTGTTCTTTACTGACCACGCTCTTCAGTTCTTTGAAAAGCAGCAGCAGTTTCTCTAACTGATCTGTCATATTGCTTAATCTGCAGTTCTAAAAATGAATTTGTTTTTTTAATGAGTGAATGGTTAATCTTTATATTCCATTGTCAGAAAAATAATCCATTAATCTGTTCCCAGGATGCAGTTTCATAATATGCAGTCTCAACAAAAAAAACAAAAAAAAAAAAAGGAAGGGAAAGGGCAGCTAAGGAATTGTGTATGGCCTTATTGCTTATTATTTACAGATCCACACATGTCTATATCCAGACTTGCTTTTTCCCTCACACCACTGTCAGGGCACAGTACAGAAAATTAATTTTCTTAACCTGCTTATATTGTTCTCCCTCCAAAAAAAGACTATTGTGAGATATTAAATAAAACCTAGGTTTAATATCTCCACTTGTGCTCTAAATGCACACAGTAAGGTCCCTTCTTTGGGAGTTACTTTTGGTCACTTCACAAAAATGTCAGCATTGGAATTTTGCAAAAAACTCATTTAGTAAGCTGTTGGCTCAGTTTGCTTTAGATACACTTCTAACATTATTTGCAGCTTGAACTCAAAGTGTGCAGGACTCCGTGAAACTCTCCCATAGTTTCCAGTGACACTGCCTGACTTGCAGTGTTTCTGTCTATCCTTCCTCCCTTCTGCTTCTTCCCATTCTCATTCTTTTGCTCCCTCTCTTCATCTTCCTAATTCATTCCACATGCCCTTGAATATGTACCATGCAAGCTGCTGTTTTGCATTCAACATTTGTTTATCCTGGGACTTATCACAGTATCTGAGAATCTCATAACTTTCACAGATTTTTATCCTCTTGAAGCCTTTGTGAAACAAGGAAGTGTGTGTCAATTTACAGGTGGGGAGTGGTCACACTGTAGATTAAGTGAGGTGCTCAGAGCCCTGCTTAGCCGTGGGAGCTCGATTCAAGTATTTCTTGGCTCCTGATCCGTTGTATAGATTGAACATTCCTGTCGAACTACATCTCCTGCAGTGCACCACAGCCTCTTCTCCAAGTGAGGACAGGCCATCACTCCAGCATTTTTGGCTTCTGGGAGATACAAATTGGCTGGGGAGGCTCTTCTTACATTAGAACAGGGACATGAGACACAAATCCATAAATTTCAGAAAACCCCATTGTGACTTTTCAAAATCAAAATTAATGGATGGGTAGAAAAGAGAATGTGTGTGGGAATGGGTTCAAGCATCTGACCTACATTTCCATTCCCCCAAAAGAAACCAAAGCATCCTAAAAAAAAAAATAAAAGAAAAAAAAATTTGTGCAAAGCAGATACTTCAGCCATAAAGAGTTAATGATCTAAAAATATTGGCTTCTGAAGAAAATTCTGTAATGGCCCTAGTTGTATCACAGACTGGAAGAAAAAAGCACATAACTAAGATTTCATTAGAGTCATCTTTTCCTTCCCATTTCAGAATATCTGCTGTAGATGTAGACAGCATGCTTTTTTGTGATAAAATTCATACCTGTACATCCACACAGTGAGTCTCTTAATGCTGGCTCTAAATTCATTTTTTTTGACTTGTCAAAACATAGGACTGTGTATCCATGTTTTGCAACTCAAAGGGGAAGCTTCCAAAGCAGTGAAAGGAAAGCTCACGTAAGGACTGAGACTGGCAACATGTGAAATTTGGGTGCCAGGTTATTAAGTATTCTGATTTAGCCACGATGTGAAACTCCACAGCGAGCTCTACAAATAGCTTTGCTGATACTGAGGTAGTGACCTCTGAGGCTTTCATGTGACTGTGCTGCCAATGGGTTGTCTGGTCCACTGGGGTGCCACTTTCCTTTGATTTATCTTTGAGTCTGAGGAATTTTTTTCTTTTTTTTCTGCTGTAGTAAGAAAATCCTATTTCAAATTCATTATTAGAGCTGTCCCCAGTGGATAAATCCTAGTAACTAGATATTTATTTTCCATGGATATATGTACTGATTTTAAAACAAGCTTCATGCAGATAGATGTCTGGTTTTCTTTATTAATTAAGGGAGATGGGAAAGGGAGGAAAAAGGAGAATATATAATAGCTCGCTCACCTGAGAAAAGCTGTGCAGCTGGGTGTGATCTGTTGGATAAGGCAGAAAATATGCATCTAATCAATTGTACTCTCTTGGAACCTTCAAAAAATTGGTTTATAGCAAACGTTATCATACAAACTTGGTGATAAAATAAACATTCTGATTACCTCTGCACTTTTCTGCAGACCAAATAGAGTCACCATAAATGAAGTTTTAAAAAAAGGAGAAATAACAGAAAAGTAACAAATTAAATGTTTGCGTAAAACTACTCTGGTAGCGAGCCCATATCTCCTGTTCTCAGGATTCAAACTGCTTTGCCTAGTGCAACTGTTTCAAAACTGACATGCACAAAGAGCCTACATTCTGCTGCAAGCATAACTTCCACTGAACTGTGTAAAAATAAGGCAAGATACAATGTCAACACTAAGAAGAAAAGGTTAAGTTACAGTCCTTGTAAATTTGATGGGTATTGCATAAGAAAGCCTTTTTTCAGTCAATCAGTTTAGTGCTATTTTCTGTTCAGTATTAAAAACATTGCAGCAAAATCAAAAGTTTCCAGATCTACCACAAAGCTGTGAAAGCAGCATTTCTACAGGCTACAAAAGATATTTTAAAGCTTTTCAGAAATCTCATCAGGGGACTTAATCTGTCTGCTGAAATTTTGCAGAAATTGGCTCTATCGCCTCTGTGCCCAACTACCTAAAATCACCCACAGAACTAGAGACTTATTTCAGTCTGTGCTCGGTGTTTTACGCAAGAGAGACAGAGAGTAGTGTCATCTCCACCCTCACAGCAATTACAGCTGCTGACTGCACGGTCAGATGCTGTGCAAGGAGCTCAGTCCAGCTAGTTTCAAGAAGTGTGTTTAATGCAAAGCACTAACAAAAATAAAATGTATTAGCTGATCATACTCTGAATATAACACAAAGGCTATTGCACCTTACTGGATTTTCCTCCAGAACTTCCCCCAAAATTAACTTTTGCACAAAGGAAGTCAGCAATGCAGTCGGTGTGCAAAGGCTGGGAGTCTCCCACACAGAGCTAGGCTTGAGACAATGCTGGTTACTTCCACCATGGGGTTTTTTCTCATATTTTTACCCTCTGAGCAATCCTCTTTCTCAACATTTCTGTTATTCTATTTTTTGCCGTATATAATCAGATAAATAAATACATGGAAGCATTTTATAGGAGTTCCAAAGCTTCCTGAGAAGTGACTGACCTTTATAACTCTTGGAGTATGTGCAGTTAATTGAAAAGTTCTCCTCTCGATATATTTTCTCTAAACAATGGAAAAAACATCTATGTTAAACAGAACCCCATCCAGGTATGCGTGTAAACTTGAGAGAAGAATGCAAGAGAGTTATTTATAAAAGGATGAAAATATTAAGTATTATTTATTTAGTGCCAACTATATTCTTGGTTCTTATCTGTTCTTACAAGCAGCACTCTGTTCATATATGGAAGAAGCAATTTGAAGCCACAGCATCTGAGCTACAGTAATTTTGATATAATGGCAATGAAAAGATGCCAGCAAAGTACCTTTTATGTGTGTGTTAAACTTAGCTTTGGTTGACAGTGTGCCCACTGCAAAACATACACAATACCTATAGGAATGATAAACAGAGCAGCTTTCTCCAAAGAAGATTTTATTCACTTCTGTTGTAACTTAGTTATTAATTTAGTGTATAATTTAATCTATCAATTCCTTATCTATAAAGGGGGATGCATCAGGACTTCTGTGAGTCTTGTCCAGGCACATTTCACTATCTTCTGAGAGGAGCTACCTTGCTATGGATCTTGCTCCACCCCTGCTATTCCATAGCCCTAGTCAAGACTGGGGGCTCAAACTGTAACTGTTATATCCAATATAATATGAAACATTAATTTTATTATGGTAGCTGCAGGCATTAAGACTTTAAACGAGGAATAAAAAAATATTACTGTTTGACATACAAAGAATATGAAGGAAAGAGTTCTGGAAATGCTTTAAAATACCTTAGTAATATTTTCTGAACCTCTAGACACATTTACTATGATCACGTCTCTCTTTAAGTCTTGTAAGCTAACACCATCTTATTAACTTTTAATATGTGAAAAATATGCACTATAGGAAATGCAATGTTACTAATGAGGTAAAGATCTCCCCCCTCACTGTTATTTCCTGTCCATCTCCTTGGTAAGTAACCATGTATCTTTGTATATGGACATGTACAAGATAAGTGAAATAGCTACTTACCCATCTCCAGTCCCAGTGGACCTTGATTAGCCAGTAAAAAGGCAGAGGCCACATCAAACCAACGCTCTACAGAACAAACCCAAAGAAGTGCATTAAGATTCTGCCCTTGTAATGCCAGCTAGTGAGATTTTCACACGTGGGGAATACTGAATAGGACCTTCTAAAGCTCAAAGATCCTGCAGTCACATTTTGTCCCATCAACTGGTAGCTCCCAGAAAGATAAATACAAAGAAATCTGCAGCAAGAACACAGAGAAATACTCCTAGAAAATATCTCAGACTTTTAAATCACAGCAATATTCCCCTTGTTAAAAAAGCAGATGAAATGCATTTGCTTGTTAAACATTGCACTCACAGAAGAAAACTCTTCTTTGCTGAGGATTGCACACAGCTTTCAAGCACTTTTCTGCAAGCCAAATACAGACATAATTTTTTTTTTCTGATATGAAATGTAACCCTTCTGCTATCTAATCAAAAGTTAGACTGCCAGATCCCAAATGATACTAAAAAAAAAGGTCACATTAAATTTCTAAGGGTCACTATTAAAAACATGTGGAATGTTCGCTCCAGTACCTTTGGAATTTAATTGCACACTGTCTGGACACTCTGAGTATTCCTCACAGGCAAGGAACAAAACATGCTGATGTTAGAGGCCACACTGAAAGCACACCCTTGCTTCCCCCTGCCCATCCTCTTGTCCCTGGCCCTCCCTACCCCTCTGGCCAAACCCTAAAGACAATCAGCACAAGATCATGGAGGAGTGCTGGAAAGTACTGTTAAAAACAGATTTTCTCAAGAGTAAGAAGAAAAACTCAAGAAAAACTTGCTTAAGTGACTGGTCCAAATTTACACAAAAACCACCCAAAGCAGCAAACCAGGCAGAGCAAACCAGGCTCTGAATTAAAGCCAACTCATGTGAATTTCAGGTCAACCAATGGCTAATAGCAGCTCCACAGGGATTAGAAGCACTGCCTGCTACTAAACCGAGCAACCCTAAATGTAAACGCACTCATCCATTGAAGTCATGTTGAACATCTACTGGAGCGTGACTTAAATCAATACATAGAATTCCAGATAAAATGGTGAAAATTTGTTCAGCAAATGTATCTAGTAGAATATGATTTAAAGGGGTTATTCAAATCTCCCTGATACCTCCCACTGTTTCAACTTTTCTGGAAAGGCTGATTCAATACAAAACTTGTACTTCCACGAGCTGTAGATTTCCTGACCCCCAGTGAGTGGGAGGCTTATTGCAGTTTCCCTGGATGTCTAAAAACACATCCTTTTTTTGAATGGCACATTCAGCATTTTGTCACTATGTGAAGTGCAGTGGTGTCTGTGCTGAAATTTAGTTTTCATAAACTAATAACATCTGGTAAGTGCCAAGAATATCAGGTGATGTCCATCCACACAATGTTACAGCATCCTTGCTCTGATTTACTGATACTTACTTCCCTCATCTTAGCCTGTTGGAACTATGTAAAGGGATATGGGGTTTATTTATAAGTGCTAGTATACCTGCTCATAATTTAAAATCATTCCAATCATTTATTTTATAAATCAGTTAGCTTCTACTGATTTCCTTCTAATGTATAGGGAAATATCTTCTGCCTGTTGTTGTGCTGCTTATTTAAGCTGGGGAAATGTCCTTCAAATCTAGTTTTTATGCTGTAGGATGATGCCTCAAAGTAATTTTTCAATACCAAATTTATTTTAAAATTCCCATGAAAAGTTTGGTAAAAGGACAATGATAAATCAAGCAGGGCCATGTTGATGAATTAGGAATTAGCTTAGCTTTGCTTTGAAACAAACAGAAAGAATATGCAACCAAACAGATGAAAATACCATCCATAAGGAAAACAATTTTTAAAAGGTAGAACTAGCACCAGTGTACAGACTGTTCTGGGAAATCATATTTCTGAGCTTAAGGAAACTCACTGGGATCTGGGTCACCGGGTTAGAAAGAACTGTGTTAGCAAAAGAAAGATTATTGTCTTTCTAATTCAGTATGCTAGACAATTAGGGGAAATTTGATTTCAACAAAATGTTTCTGATATTATATAGCATGGATTTATGCACACTGCAGCTAAAAACAAGTTAAATTCTTAACAAATAAATGGGGAGAAATGTAAATCCATCCTCTATGCCCTACTTCTTCTGCCTGTGTACCACACAGTGGGAATTCTGCAAGGATATAATATACAAAATGCATATATGTCTAGGCTCTGCAAGAGCACTATACAGAAACAATAAATTTTAAAAGTACACGACAAATTTGCTTTTAATCTCCCTCTATGTTTCTTCTTAAAAAAAATAAAGGAAAACTTGAAGACTCCAAAAAATAACGTAATGACATCTTAAGAGAAAAATCAGTTTACACTAAAAGACTCAGTTAAACTTTAAAGTATACAGCTAGAAGTCCTGAAATATTTTATGGTTCACCACCTAACATAAAACAACAACAGAGAAAGACAGCAGCAAACACTCTCTGCTGCCTTAACAACCAAATCTGCTCCTGTAAAATAAAACCATGCCATGAATGCTACACTGGATTAACAGACATGAAAATCAACAAGTTCCCTCTTCTAGGCAAGAATCCCTTGGAGCTCCATGCCACAGTCCATTGCAAGGAAATGAACACTGCCGTAAGGAACTTCAGATGGCATAACAGTAGCATTGCAGGGACATTTGAAATAGGCTGGAATGGAAGTTTATTCCCAATGAGTACTACTGGGTATTCCTACTGCAGGGAAGGCTTTGACTTTGATTACCTTGTGTTTGGATTATGCTTTACCTTGCAAGACTCTGTGATCTCTCAGGGAATGATTATAAGCACTCATAAGTGGTAAGGATGATGTGATATTGAACTCATCGTGTAGTTGGGGAATATGATCCATATTTTACCAGTGAAGGGACTGAGATACGGACTGGTTAAAGGGTTTGACCTAGAAAATTCTTCAGAAATGGGTACTGAGCATCTCTCAGCTTCCACAGCTGTGCCTTAGCCAAATGCTTTGCCCCTACCTGGTGTTCAGACCACACATCCCTGACAGGACTCCAGAGTTTCACCCTAAATACATGTGAAATTACAGGTAAAATTCCCACTTTTTGAGTCTGCAGAGACAATTTTGTAAGGCATTTTGCCTCAAAATTCCTTTCACTGACATTTAAACTTCTTTATCCTTTCCCTAGAGCGGAAGACAATCCTACTTCAGTATAAATTGCTACATATAGGAGAAAAGCAATAATTTCTCTCTGCATGAAATCACCTCTGCTTGGTTATTCAGATACAAATGCTATCTACTTACAGGCCTAAATAAAACTACTGATATATTTCAAACAAACTGGTAACATTAATGTCACTTGTACAGACACGAAAATCAGATGCACAGGAAGTTCTGCTCACTACAGGTGAAAGGCTGAAGATGGGTGTATATTTTAAAACTTGCTGAGATTATTGAAGAAATCTTACAGAGATTTCAGCTGTCACTAGATCAAGCCTGTGGTCAGCAGGGTGAAACTGAAGGTATTCAACCTCCACAAAGCTGCAGGGACACTTAATCACTAATGAATGATCTGGTCCACCTTGGGCAGCTGGCAATTTTGTAGTAGCCCTCACCAGGGCGAGCATTTTATATTATTTCTCTTTTCTTTAGTAAGTTACCCAAAATCTTACATAATTTGATAGAAACCCAGTCCCTTCAGCATCATCTGACTTCTGAATCAGCCCCTCAAAGAACACTGCATTGGCAGTAGGTACCGTGCACAGAATAATCTTTGTTCTCTGC
This sequence comes from Falcunculus frontatus, assembly GCA_013398115.1. Classification (NCBI taxonomy): domain Eukaryota; kingdom Metazoa; phylum Chordata; class Aves; order Passeriformes; genus Falcunculus; species Falcunculus frontatus. Next base: position 42,581 of record VZRV01002985.1, read on the forward strand.
CATATGCCCCATGTGGTATTTCAAAAAATGACTGACTGCTGCATGATTGTTCTGTTTTCCCCTGTAGCTCTTGGGCTATATATCTTCAGGTGTGTTAAGGTACCATGGTATGATGCCAGACTAAAATTTGCCTTAAACAAAATCCCAATAGCTCTGATATCACTTTTAATTTATATTATAATTTCTAAATTCTAGTTGTTCCCTTGTGACTTTTTTTTTTTTTTTTCCACAAGTGCATCTGGAGATGAGAAGCAGCTCTGTGCAGGAAGATACCATGTGTATTAAATGATACCTTTCTGTGTGACTTGTGTCTCAGTGCAACCTGGCCTCTTTCACCAGAGTGGCCAGTTGAGTCCCACGGGTTCTGGGCAGTTCTTACTGTTTTACCTTAAGCAAAAAATTCCTGGGAGTGTCCACAAATCTGAACCGGCATCTGTTCTTTTCCTGTTGTTTCTTCTTTGAAAATATAAACAGAATGTTAATTACCTTGCCCTGATTTTATCCTGCTGCTCAGTTTGTTTCCTTTTAACTTCTGAATCTATTACCACCTGCCAATTTGTCTAATCCTCTATTCTGGCAGATGTAAGGTTTTAGCTGAGATTCCTGCAATGATCCTGAAGGAAAATGAGCCATATTCCACTAGGTCAACATGACTCAGAAAGCCAAATCTGTTACAAACATTACTTCATCATTTGCAAAAATTGGAATCTACACACAGAAACCTATTTCATAATTTTGTTCATGGATGCATTCTGAGGAGCTTCAGGATCTCTCACACGAAAGTAAGTCACAAGATTTGTGCCTCCAATACTTTCAGTGCCCTTTTCATTTTTGTCATGTTTTGTTCTTAAATGAATAATAAAATAAAACTTTAAATAATTTGGAGATTCTTCCCTAGTTCTCAGCACATACACAGAAGAAAAAGGCTGAATCAGCACTTTCACACGTGCTTAACTCCGTAATTATGTGCTGTGCTAAATTAGAGAGCTGTGCTCAGGTTTCACATTACAAGGATTACTTTAATTCTATACAGGAAAAAAAAAAGAATATTTTACACTATATTTTAATAAATAATTAATATTAACCTGCATCTATTAAATAAAGGTTCAAACTTGCACAGTGCCGTAAGCTCCCACTGGATGGTGTTTATCAACTTGCAAAATCAGGATCTGGTACAATGGTATTTGGAGAGCACTTCTGTTTCATACTGTGCCAGTTCAATATTGCTAACTACAGGTGTTTAAAAAGCATAAAGTGGTCCATCAAATATCAAAAGATTAGCTTTATGCTTGCCAAATCTTTAAAAAATAAATAAATAAATTCAGGGCTCTGCTTATTTGCCTTCTGGTTTTTGATACTCCAGGGTTCAGCTGGCTCATGTTTTCATGTTTTATCTCTAACCATAAAGGCGAGAACTCTTTTTTGATGGAAGCTAAAGTTTGCATCTATTCACTAGCCTGCAGGAGCAGACTTTAAGAAAACATCAAATATCATTAATGCTCATGGGAAAACTGTGAAAATGGGCTATGCTGGTTGATAACTTACTAATTTACAAATTTTAGTAATAGACATTGGTGCTTTGAACTAGTGATGTGAATTAGCCAGGTTCTACTACTTACTTAATAGTCTATGTTCCTTGTGGCATTGAAATTATTGTGGCTTAGAAACCTACTCTACAACTGAACACGGCGCTGCTTGCCATGTGAACCTGGAACAGATTTACTTGTAGAGCAGTGGGGGGTTTACACTTTATGCTGGAATAGAAACAGTATTTAAGACTCGATTGAGTATCTATAGACTAGTTACTTCGATTGTTTCAATAACAAAACTGCTGGTTTCCCCTCCTTTACAGCTCTTGGCCTTCAACAAGAAGCTCCACAAGGTGCAATTTCATGCCATGGTTTTCATTGTTTGTTATTTGATGGATGAGACACAGTCAGAGGTGTTTTGTGAGCCATTTTTAAGAAGGAACTGTAAACCCCTGAACATCTACATCTTTTGGTCCGTCTTAAATACGGGAGCTACTGAAACAAGTGACATGGTGTAGATTTGTGGGAGGAATGAATAACTGAGTAGACAACAACTAATACACACTTGGGCTCTATTGCTGATGTATCACAACATTGTTCCAGTAATGAACCTCTCCAAAGAATTAAGAGTTCAGTTTGAAGGCTCGTTCCCCTGTCATTTTTGCACCTGGCTAGATTAATTAATTGCCTCACGAGCTGAAAAAAAAATAAGGATCTAAAAATTCTGGACCCATTTTTTACCCTGTGTACTGTGAGAAGAGTAACTGAGTTCTTTTCTTTCATAAACTGATTTAGTGCTTTAATTGGCTGTTGGGTGATGTAGAAAATATAAAATCTTATTCTATACCTCATACCTTACAACCTATGAATCCATCAGTTCAAATGAGACTGCCGTGGCAATCACAAACAAAATTAGCTGAGAATGAAGGGGAAAACCTTTTTCTCATTATCTTTTAAAAATCTCTTGTGTTGCTAAGTAGGTATAGTAAGTAGAGAACTATACATAAACCCACCTCATTTAAACGTGGTGCTTTTATAAATTGAACTAATAATAAGCGTTTCAAATTATGAGTTAATTAAATGTCTAGATATTCTCTGTATTGTTGCATTCATTTTAACTCAATTTTAGGATTAACAAACTGCCATGCTTAAAATTACTACTGAGGTACCAAATCACTATTTATGTACCTCATACTGTGACAGTGCTTTGTGAAGCAGTCTCAGTATATATTCCTCTATTGATAGGTGTAGCATATTTGTTCCTGATGGTCTGTAATTACTATTAACAGCTGAATAAGCAAAAAACTATTCACCCACCTAATAACATGCAAATATTTAATATTTTAAATAGTAAGTGTTCTAAGTATCAGTGATTGAAAAGCCTGGTACATTCAGTTCAGGCAGAATTATTTCACTTCAGAGTCAACTGAGGAATGAATAACCTTGTCTTTAGTTCACCTGATTGCCTCTGCTGGACTCCCTGGATTTGCAGCCAGACATCTTTAGCAAAATGTGCTATGGTCCATCACTGAAATCACATTTAAATTTTTGGTTATATCCAAGATCTTTCATTGCTTATTTCATACTATCCATGCTAACATGATTATTAATAATTTCATATGGTACTGTTTTAGTAAGGTTTATGCTTCCTCACACTATTATAAAACCTACATTTGTGCTCTATAAGAAAGTAGGACACTTCTGGAACACTTCTGTTTGCATGAAGTCAGCAGAAGTTTGGAATGGGCAGAATGCAGGTTTGAGCTTTTGCTTTACTAAATGTTAATTACACAGGTATTTCCTGCACAAGGAATTACTCTCTCAGAAATACAGAGCTGTGTTTTGAGAGTCAGTATTTTTAAGAATTTGTTTTTTGCTTTCTTAATCAAAAAGGATTTTTTTTCCCCTCAAAGTTTATTTATCGCTTTGGTTTTTTACCCCCTGAAGTACATTCCCAAGATTTTGATTTTCAGTCTGGAGTCCTACTGGGTTTAGAATTTCACTGAATATTTGAGAAGTGTCCTGGCCAAGGAGGGCTTGCAGAACTGGACACTTTTAAGCACAGAAGTATTTTTAGTTGCAAATATTAAAAAAATGCACTCGCAGCTGTTCACACAGCAGTGATTGGAGTGGTTGAAGTACTGAAGAATGCTGATACCTTGATATGTTTTATGAGTGTAATGTAGCTGTGCTTCAGGCAGAAATTCTTCAGAAGAATGAGGAAAAAGAACACGAAGTGGAACTGTTTAAATTTTTAAAAAAGGAGGGGTTTTTTTTAAAAGGGACAGAAATAATACTGGAGTTCTTATACACATATACTGCAGTGGAAATATATTTTCATTTGGGTACGCTGTGCAATGCTGCTTTTATTAAAATTATCTCAAATAAATGCCATAACACGAGAATTTATTCCGGATACTGGTTTAGAACTGATTTTGTTTCTTTTTTTTCATACTGCTCATGCTTATCAAGCTGTCAATTGTTCTCTTTGAAAAAACGAGTGTAAGAACACAGGCAAAACTAGATTTTCCAGGGGGCTTATAGAATGTAATCTGCATGTCTACTTCCCCAGTGCCCTCTTCCACTTTTCCTTTGACCCATCTGAAAGGAGCACCTGCATTTCAGCATAAATGTATTCCACCAAAACCCACCCAGCGCCAACAGCAACTTCATTGTGCATCTGATCAGTGTCCCACCAAGCCCAGCAGCCCTTCTCCCAGAAAAAGCCAGTATTGACTACAGGGTTTTGAAGCCAAGCAATTGATTTCAGTCTGCAAAGACCTCCTTTGGCAGTTTCCATGCAGTCTTAGAAAAGCTGGTTTCAGACTTTAGAGATTTAAGACGTAGCAGTTGGTTCAGAGAAATTTGTTAATGTTTGGGTGCTTTACACAAATAAAAGTCTCAAGTTTAATTTTTTCTTTTTGCTTGATTTCCACAATACCTGCTTAGAAGAAATCAGAACTGCCATGACTGAGCCCTGATACTAATTAATAACTTCCAAGGCAGTATACATCAAACACTGCAGTTAATAAAGAAAATCTTCTGGTTTATTTGCTTTTATTTAAGGAAGAGAACACATAAAATAACTGAACCCTGTAAATAAAATAAAATTATAAATTAAGATAAAATACCACCCTTTTTCCTTTTCTCTATAGCCTCATGCATTTCTTTCAAACATGAAATGACTTCTGAAGGAAGGATGGCTGTGGTGAAAATCAATATTTTTCCTCTAGCTGAGCCTACTTCAGAGAAAAGTCAGATCCTGCCTATGCCCTCTGCTTGCATCTAAAAATTTTAGGTTTCATTCCCTGTGGTAACTATCATAACTATACAGCTACTTCATACAGTATATATTGACTTTGTAAACTGTGGTTGTTCTCTGGTGCAGGGATCAGTATTCTGGACTGAGCATTCAAGTGTGGAAACAGGAAAAGTCTGACATGTTATTAGATGCGTCCTTACTCATGCTCTTTGTAAGACTTCCTACATATCCCTGGATAGAAAATCAATGGTTACGTATGAAGTATCTGTGGTTACCTATTGGAAAGCAGCAATATGCTGCTTGAGTTTGTGAAAGAAGCTTGGCTTTCTTATTTAGCAATGAAGGACTGCAAAAGACAAAACCAAAGTTGACTAAATAATATAATAATCCTTAGTTTATTGCAAGAAGCACCAAAAGACACAATGAGCAGGAGGTGAAGACCTACATACGAACAGTCCCCTGCCAACTGCAGCATAAAGATTTGCCTTTGAGCAGAGCAGAATCCACTGCTTCTGCAAAACAAGAAAAAGTTAATGAGGTAATAAAACAGAAGCTTAAAAAAAAGTGACTGCAGAGGAGAAGAGAATTAGAGACAAGAAAAGTATTTATACACAAGAATTATTAATAAGACTCAGAACCTAACATAAGCTATGTACAGGGTTTCCACTATTCTAAGTTTAAAAAATCATTAAACAATATAGTAATTTTTCAATAGAACTTTAGTTAGGAATAGGGCCTCGTATAATTACCAAATAAGAGATGATTTCCTGCTCCAAAGAGCTTTCTATCTAAGTGTCAGCCAAAAGAGTCAGACAAAAATATATTGCTAAGTGGTCAGTTGGATATTTCTTTAAAGTTCTTAAACCAAACTGTGGTCTTAGCATCTGCAGGTTATCATGTACCAGCACTGAGTTCACATATAATTGTCACAGAGCTGGCAATTACAGCTTTGCAAGACAAGGTCTACTCCCTCCCATTTCAGATGTAAAAACAAAGCAGAGTATGTGCCCTTACGAGGCTGTAGTGTCTAGCTGAGGAATCACATCCTACTAAATATGATAGGCCAGATTCTGCCCCTGGTTATGTGCCTTTGTCAACTCGCTGACAACATTAACTCCAAAATAATATAAAGTGACACAGGGATTAAGCATTTTTACAGCTTAGAAAGCAGTGAGCTCACCTTAGAACATCCAGGTACTCTAGGCTTAAAGTACTTATATCTTGCAGCTGCTAAATGTTCTTTCTGTAGAGGATACACGTTACAGAGCATGCAGGTGGCAGTCATATCCTATCACTACTGTAAAAGCAGTTTATTAAGCATACACGGTGTGACAGGGAAATGGAAGATAGCCAGGAATTTGATCTTACCTGGTGCTCTGTGCTGCTGCTTCACGGTCTCTTGCCATGCTCAGAAGTCCTATGCTTTGTATTTGCTTCAGGCCTAGAGCGTCAAAGTGTATCAGTTCTTTTACAAAGCCACACAGCATCAGCATGACATGTGAAACTAGCCAGTTCTGCAGCTCTTTACACTTCAAATGTTTTCATGATATTGAGCCTTACAAGAAAAATGTCAACCCAGCCTGATCTTTAAGCCTTTCACCATTGAATCAACACACGTGTGTCACAGATATTTAACAGTAACTGTAGAGATGGATGAACGAGTTTGTGGAAAATCCTGACCCAGCATGCATTTGCTCCAAAAGCCCTCCCAACCCTCTCTAAAGTTCCTGTCACATCAGTAGAGATCTTACTTCTTTGTTACTCCTTGCTCATTTCCTGGTCATCATGCTGCTTGCTGATGATGTAGTAAAACCACATCCATCATCATAACCAAACCCTTTAGCCGAGTCCACACAGCTTAATTATAAAACTTCACTTTGGTAAGGTAGACAAGCAAATATCTACTGTAAGGAACAACAGTCACTCTGCTGAAACAAGCAGGATGTTTCACATGCTGGAAGTGAAGAATGTGCCTAAATACTCTACTGTATTTTTCATCTTATATAACAAGCCACTTTTTCACAGGAAGTAGATTAACTCCGTAAAGGAGACAAGAGGAGGAGTCGGGTGTTTTGGGAAGCATGGGCCATCACTGTATTTGCTGTCATTTCTCTCCATTCTCTATTTTACCATCCCGTATCTTCCCTTTTCCATTATTTTTTTTTCCAGGTTTCCTTCCCCTTTATTTTCTGCTTCTCTCCTTTTGCTCGCAGACTCCAGATCTGTAAGGACTGGCTTCGTAACTTTGTCTTGTACAGAATTAATTTAGTACTTATCCCTTACTTTGTGTTATTCTGCTTCAAATGTGTGAGTTCCACCATCCAAGCAGGAGCAAATGACCTGTGTGAATGCTGGTGAGCACCTTATTCTCTGTGGCTGACAGGGTATAAAGCCTGTCGCTCTTATTTGCCACCACGGATGACCTTTCAGCCTGAGTTTTGAAGTTCAATCATGAGATATATGGTATTTCCCAAGCTATTTGCACGTGTTTTAACTGGAGACTGTGTGTATGTGTATGCAGCCATGGGTCATTACACAAAGTGAAACCACCAGCTTGTGTGTCGTAGGCCACCAAACAGCCACCAGCTGATAACAACTCTCAGTTATTACTAACCAGGGTCAAATTCATGCCAGTGACCTAGAAGAAAAGGGCTCCATATCTCATTACTAACATTCTGAGCTCTCCAGTCCCCCTGACCACTGCATTCGAGTCTTTAAGTGAAAAAAAGAAAAAAGAAAAAAAAAAATCAGGAAACTAAACCAGGTATTTCAGTAAAATGCATATGTGGTATGTGACCACATTAAACAGCATCCAGAGAGAGTGAAATTCTTCCACTCACACTCTGATAATGCATTCTCAGCATACAGATACCTTCTTATACAAAACAGCTGAAAAACCATCAACTAATACCCTAGGAATTAGCATGATAGAGAAGCATCTCCAGTCTGTTGAGTGAAAACCAGACATTTAGAGAAAAAACGAAATAATTTTTTTACTTGATAGCCCCAAACTTTTCTGAGTGAGTCACTCTGGTGTGCTCAGTAAAGAAGAAGATTCACAGAAGCCCCTCAAGTGGATTTTAACAGAAGAAAAGGCATTTCAAAGTCTTTTTTAAGTCATACTAAGATAAACTGTAAAATTTTAAAGACATTTCTTTTTCTTAAATCCTAAGACATTAATGAAGTGCATTTGCAAATATCAAAATAGGATCCCATTATTCAAAAATGGGAATTTTAGTTCTTTTCCCTCATCTCGGGTTGTTATGCAGTATTTTTGTTTTCTATTTTGGGATTGTAGGTAACTGCTGTAAAGTTTCAGGATATTTAGACAGAAAGGACTCAAATCTGCAGGATACTTTTAATGTGATAGTGATCCAGCAAAGAAATTCCAAATGCATGCTTCAATTCAGTTAAACTGCTGATGCCAGAACACATTTTAGGATTTAGTTCTAACAGATCTAGGAATTTGAGGTCTTTAAAGCCTAAATAATTTAAATAAATGTATACACTCAGCTTTTTACTTTCCTTAAGATGATAAATAGTAGAAAATCATGAACTCTTAAGTTCTTTCCCACGTTATCTGTCCTACCATATAAAATATTTCAAATGTAAATGTCCTAAAGTTGTTAAGATACTCATTAAAGTAGGAGAACTCAAAGCCCCTAGCATAGCAGTTATGCCACCCTTGTATTTTTTGAAATATGAAATCCTAAACTCAGGCTTGGTATGTAAGCAGAGAAATTAATTTTTAATATTTTACTATCGATTTGGATCATTTGGTTCATGAAGAGCACATTATTCAGCTATTTATTTGGGCTTTTAGATACATTCCTTCTGTAGCAGGCTATTAACCACCTTCAATGCAAAAAATGTGTTGAAATATTGTGTCCAAATTAGTTCATTTGCCTGAAAGGGAGTGGGAGGGGAATAGTGATAGTAAGAAAACTCTTTGGGTATGTTGTTCCAGGCATGATAGCAGCCCTGCCAAATCCAGGTGTTCAAAAACCAGAAGACAGTTCTCAAAACACAAAATTGGATCAAACATCACAAGATTAATATCTGTTTGTTTTCCTTTTGATTTACTTTATGGCTTCTGAGATTTAATTTTTAAATGAAAGCGGAGATTCTTACCTAACCACAGACTTTTGGAAGCTGTGAGTTAAAGAAGAAAATTACACTGAGAACTTCATCTGCTCCTGCTTTTGCCCACCCTCTATTTCTCAGCATCTACAGTGGAATTGTGAGGAAGGGACTACACAAACCATTTCACCAGAGCTGCAGCACCTGGACTCCCCAGCACACTGTGAACCTCTGGGCTGCCAGTTAATGTAGCATCAAGTCTGCTTTGTGTTGAGGAAGTGATGCAAATGAAAATTAATGGCCCAGTGAGTTTGGTCCTGCAGGAATCCAGTAGCAGTAGCACACCATCCTGAATCCAGTGTGATTATTTGGGTTATTACAATATAATAATAGATAACATAATTAGAGGAAGTATGATTACTTGGGTTTTTCAGAGATTTCATTGTATTTCTTCTGCAAAGGACAGTCTGCGAACTCTGAATCTAAAATTCACAAATTTGAATTATTTTGCCTCTATATAAACTAATCTGAAAGAATAAATGCATGAAATCTCAGAGACCACATGAGTTCAATATACCCACACCTTCAAGTTTGTGATCTGCCTATGAGAATTCCACTGCACATCTCCACAATGTCAAAACTTCCCCCTGGATGCTGGTGTAATTAGCCCTAGAGACTGCTCTAGATTCAAAGTTATTTCCATGATGCAAAATGTGAAAGGAGAGGCAATGGGAATATGCTGACACAAGCAGGTCTCCTTGACCCATTCCTGGGATAGCACTATTTACAGTGTTTAGGAAACTATCTGATCTCTGAATCTGTTTGTCTCATTCGGTCTAGTGAGTACACACCTAAATAGTGCACTAGTCTAGTCTGGCACTCAGAAAGCATTACTGTGTTCCTAACCTGACCATCCCGAGCTTATGCAACTGTGTTTTCTGTCTTTCCAACTAACTTCTGAATCTATTGGCCAATCTCAAATAAATTCGATAGAAGAGTAGCGATCTCAAAGATACTGAGTTCTACCCAGCTACATGAAAACTGATGACTAGATAGATGACTGGCCTCATTAAGAGGAAAAACTGCAACGTGAACTTAAAAGTTCTGTTTTGTCTGGCTCACCAGCTGGACAATCAACACACAAGCAGCCACAGGACATGCTGCCTCTTGCCCAGCTAGTAATTAGGTACAGCAATGAGACCTCAGGATACTGTGTATGGACAGCAAGAGAGGACAAGAAAGCACAGGTGGAATATTTGAGGTCCTGGACTGAAGAATCATAGGGTACATGAGAGGAAGCAGCTGATATTACTATCGTGGGGCCCTACAGAGACATAAGATTAAAAGACAAAAGTGTAGGCGTTGACTTGTGACAACATTCCTCATCACCAGGAAGGTGTGTAGTTGGTGGTTATCAGTAACGTGCAACTCTTCCTTTTTGATTTTTAAGACAAGAATGTGTATCGGAGAACCTGAGCTAAGTTAGATTCTCAGTCAGAACTCAGTGCATCTATACCCAACTGTAGAAACCAAAGTTGGCACGAGTGAGAGCTAAGACAATATTCTCCACAGAACATTTATAGCCTAAACCAGAGATCTTCCACAGAGCATTTCAAAGGCAAATCCTGCACTGACCGTGCTGTCAACCCTGCTACAAACTGTACATTGCAAAGGTGTCACCAAGAACAGGACTGAGGTTTAGAACATTTTGCAACTGCAAAATAGGGACTTTCCACTGGCATTCACTGTGTTGCACATCATATACACAGGTGGCATAAGTTACCTTCTAGGTTAAACAGATGCTTGAAGCTACAGAACATGACCCATCAGGATATTTTAAGAGAATCAAACAGAGACTACCTGATGATCATAGAGCCATAATGCTCCACAACAATATAAATGTTAACACTGTGGAACTTAATAGCTCTTCAGCAATACGTGACTGTATTAACTTATTAAGGTATTTGCTGTATAACCCAAATACAGGGGTCACAAAGAGAAAAATTAATTCCCCTCCTCAACTATTAAAGCACTGTGCATTTGCATATTATTCTTTACTCTCCGATAACTGCAGATATTCTCATCATGACCTCCAATTGTTAGTTTTCATTGTGCTGAACAGAGCTGAGGAAAATGTGCTGAGATCACAAAGGTGAAGTTACATTTTCAGTTGTTACCCTTTCTCATCCAAAGCTTCAATAAAATTTTTCCCAATAGACTAAGGAAAAATGTAAAACTGGATTCTTTCCTTTGCCCAAAGATCCCAGGATGCAGATGAACTGCAATGTAAGGAGCAGTGCCATCATAAAGGAAATGGTCATGCATGGGGTTTCTTCTGAAAATAGCTCTACTGATTTTGAGTGGAGCACTCAAGTTCAGAACTGGGCACTGTCATCTCTGAGCGCTCTTGAAAAACATTTTTGATACACATCATGCTTTGGCAGACCCTTTATACTCCATGATTAACAACATGGATGCTTTTCTTATGATGACTTAAGAAAAGTTATCATCGTGCTGTTTTCTCTATGTAAAAGAAAAGCAATGACTGGACAAATACTTCAGTATACAGTAAGGGAATAAAGGCAGGAGTTTTGATCTACATCTCTGACTCACGTTCATGAATTCATTAACCTCAGTGGACTCATTCACCTCTGTTTTCCGAGCAAAAACTATTCTCAGTGAAAGATTAGTCTGCAAATGGTAACATTTCCCCAAACTCGTGGCTGACAAAAGCCATATCATTGTCTGGTATATATTAGAGTGCCGTTAGGGTTGCTGTGAATTCAATCCCTCTACCTATAACCATCAAAGGACCGATGCTCCAGCTGGAGATCAACAGCCATACACACCAGTGACACTGCTGGAAATGCTGTACAGGAAAAATTCTTACACAAGAGGAATCAACATCAGGAGGTACCTGCAAACTCTCTGGTTCCTTTGTATCCCTGGAACAGCACATTCTACTCAGAGCTCTTGAGCAGGAATTAGCCCCTGATTAATTTATCCATCTCAGTATTTCTACTGGGCTCATCAACAAGATAACTTGTTAAGAAGTGCTTAAATGCTTATTCAGTTGAGCGTTATTATTGCCATCAGCATTTCTCGTGGCTCTTTCAGTGAATTTACAATTAACCAGTGCACAGCTTGAATCCACAAAATCTTGGCATGTACCAATAGCAATGGGGGACAGGACTCTTCAGTTCAAAATGAACAACATTAAACAAATCTCACTACAGTGAATAAAAAAAATCTGTATTTTCCCAGAGCAGAACAAAAAGCATAAGCTACCTGTTTCTTTTTACAGTCCATTAAGTTATATCTACTGTACTTCCCTATAATAAAAATATTATATGGTAACACTTTCCCTAATAAATAGCAGTGCCCTCAACAGTCTTTACTACTATAAATTCAATGCCTGTAACGAACTTAAGAAAATTAATCATGGTGTAGTTTAAACACTAGTGGCATCAGTCACTTCAGAACTGGTTTGAAGCAAAAGCATCTCCTTGAAAGTATGGAGCACCACAACTCCCACTGAGCTCAGTAAGGCTGGCACTGTTTTAAAACTTTTGTGTATGTGTAGGAGAAAAATGGATCAGTCTATCCCACCCACAGTTTATATATTGTTTTCTTGAGAAAAGTTCAGCTCACACAAATAAATGTTTAAATTTTCAGGCTCTTTTCTAAACTTTATTAAAGCAGATCATATTCTGACATATTTGCTCTTGGTGCTTCCTGATCCTTGAGTGCTATTTTTGATTCACAGCTGTAGATTTCATTTATGCAACCTCAGTGTTTTGGGTTTGCATTAATGAAATCTGTTAGAAGCAATCACCTGCCTTTTGCTTTTCTACATCTTGATCTTGTAGATTAGCAGCGTGAAAGAGAAAATATTGACACAGAACTACTAACGCAAGTGATTTTTGTCATGAAGTGATTTTTGTCATCAAGAGCCATCGATCTCTTTCTCTGCAATGAATTCCTGCTGCTTTCTAGATTGTGACTATCGGGGCTTGTCAGGACTATCCCATATATAAAATATTTGTGCCAGTCTTTTGCCAGCTGGCAGTTCAAACCAACGTAGCTCATTGTGAAAATGTTTTGCCTGCATTGTAAAATGAGATGTAGGGTTAAACTAAAGATTGTACCAACTGTATGCCTTAAATCCATTCATTCCATCTGACCTGCAAGTACACATCTGCTGCATGTTAGCCTTACCCTGCTGTCTGACAGTGGCACACATTTGAATCCTCATCATTTTGATTAAAGACTTGGTTTTGTTGGGATGTCATGTACAGTATATCAAAGGAGATCAGTAACCAGTCTGAAAGTCAGATGACAAAGAAAACAATCAGCACATGCACAGTTAAGCAGAGTTTCATGAAAAGAAGGCTTAACATAATGAGTCATAATTTGGAAAAGCGTCTGTAAGTGGTCTCAGTATTCCAAGCTCATAGTGGACAGTTTAGGATTTTAGAAATGGTTACTAAGTACAGACAATCACAAGAGGTGTGTTGTCATGGGCTCTGTGCTACTCTGAGTACAAATCGGTTATCTCAGATCATCAAATTGTACAACGTTCAGATTTAGGACAAGCAAAGCACAAAACATTTGGTAATAATCTTTTTTAAATTTTGGAGATTTGTCCAGCTGTTCAGTAAACTAATGTAGAATAGAAAACCACCTTTCCTTTAATCAATAGATAATGAAGAGCATTTGTCTCTTACTTGTAAGACTATCTAAAACACTAACTCTGTCTTTGTTTAGTAAAAATATGATTTTTTGCCTAGCACATTAAAAAAACCTGCTGGTCAGGTTTCCTGACTGATTCCCGGTTTAAATATCTTAACCTATTATGTTTCCTATTTGTGTTTATTAGTGTATATATATGTGCATCTGTGTCTGTGCATCAAGATCATTATTAATCATTGTAATGGCAGGGGAAAAAAAGAGAACTTCTAAGCCCACTGGAAGAGCAATAGTGTTCCAGTAAGTTCAAGATCTGCTAGGATTAAGGTCTGGCTGATCTGAGCCACCTGTTCTTCAAGTGAATACAAAAAGATGTGAGTGTAGTTCCTGAAGAAGAGATCACGGATTAGCTGGTCTTAGGAAAAGACAAATCCAGATATTTGCTGAGCAGAAATGGTCAGTGTTAGCTGCCAATCCTACCAAAACAAAGTTTAGGGTCTGCTGTTTGTAACATTTTCTTTGATGGCTACCTCTCTACATATCTTTATGTGATATTTAAAAGGTAACAATTATTTACATAAGATCTTTATATCACATACTTTTTTTTTTCTCAAGGTATACAGGATAATTGGTCCGAAATCTTTCAGCTAACTTTAAAACTTTATTATTAAATGAACTAAATTGCTTTTAAAACAGAGATCATTTTTTTTTTAATGATTCACCAGTCCTTTTGTTTATATCACTTCAGGATTTCACAAGTGAGTAATTCATAATCACTTGAGCTGTCCACTGAAGGATCAGGCTTCCATCCTGTGTACATATGGCACTTGTGCCTTCAGGCTTAGGGTTTTAAAGCCTGTAAAGAAATGCAGTCAGGCATAACGTGGACTACCTGTGACCGAGAAACATGTGCTCATTAAAGAACACCTCTGCAGGAGAGGAACAGCACAGAGGCTGGCAAAGCTGCAGCAGGGTGGATTTCCTTGGATCACTGTGTTAAATGCATTCGGAAGGCAAAAGAGCGCAAGCAGAAAGACATTACAGGAACACTCCTACTAACTGGAAAATGTTGATCTCGAACATATGATCAATGTATTTCCCAGGTTTCCTTTTAAAATCATCTGTGTTCTTTTAATGCACTTAAAGGCATCCTGTGTTGTATCTTCTGCACTGACGCCACCAGGAAACTTTCCATGGTATGCTAGTATTTGTGCATGATCTTCAGCAGGAAGCTCTCCTTTGGTCTTCTAAGCCATGTGCTATTTATTATAGAACTGGGATAGGAGCTGATATTTTCCCAAGCAATTATGTGAATGGGGACCATGAGCCCTTCTGACTTTCAGTAAAACTCACCTGAAACATTTAAATATTTCAAAAATTTCAGCAACTGAGTTTTGAACGAGCTTTTAAAAGAGCATGAACACAATCCTGTACTTAATCTTTACGAAATAAATCTTTTATTTATTTTTGATACTCAATCCCTCTGTATTTTCGACCAGGCTATAAGCAAAGATAACTTTTACTTACCGATTTGAGTCCACAAGGATTTGCAAACATTAATTCAGAGTAATAGTTTCACTGTGATTTCCTTGTAAGGACTTACTGAACGTCATCACAGTCCTAAGAAAATGTGGATTGCTATACTGGTGAGACCCTCATATCATAAGTGATTTTGACTTGTCTTGTACATTTCACTGTCCTAAAAAACATTCAAGTATCTTATCAGACCAGAATCTACTGATTAATAGGATGGCTGTAGTAACTTATTTTCCTGTTAGTGCTTGCTTAAGCTCTGTTAAATCATTCTCTCTGTCTTCAGTCACTGGATTAATCTCTAGAAAAAGACAAATTGCTCTTATTCAGCATAGTTTTCTTTGCTGCACATTGCAAAAGAATTAAGGTGATCTTTATTGCAAGGGACAGCATCAAAAATTATAACACAGTTTAGGCTCTTATTCGCTGTACATTCATTAGAACTTTTCCCTTCCTCCTCAAGTTTTTGTTTCTTCATAGTGACCACAATCAGATGTCTGGTATACTCCTCCATTATACATCCTCCCCCAACATTGTTTTTTTCAGGATTTTCCTTTCCCAGGCCATTTGACAGGTCTTGTAGAGAATATATTTTTATATGCAAGATATTTTAAAATATCCTTAAAATCTATTAAAGTGATTTTGCTGTATTAATAGATTGATAAATCACAGGTTTGTAGTAACAATACTTATTTAGGACAATCTGCAGATGCAACATCAAATTTGTGTTCAGTGATGTACAAGAAAAATGTGCTCATATTCTTTAGCTATCTTATAAGCTATTTTCTTTATATCCACGTAGAACAAGTAGTACCATGGCTGTACATGTAACATCAAAAGCTCTCCCTCAAAAAGCAGTACAGAGTAGTTCCATTTAAAGAACAAGGGGATGAATCAAGACTCCCTCATTATTTCTGGGAGATCTGTCACACCTATTTCCATGAAAAGAACACGAGAGCATGAAAATGAGCCTACTGAGTCACATCAAGAGTCTCTCCTGCTTGGTATCCTACCTTCTACACAAATGGATGCCTAGGGAAGAGTAGTGATAAAACAAACTCCAGAACACAACACAGTCTCACTGCTACTGATGTACTGCATCTGAAGGCAAATCTTTGCTTAGTTCCTTTTTCACTGAGCATTGCCATTTACATTTAATCTTATATTATCTTCCAGTTTCTACGGTTTCACAGCTTTTCACTTTAGCAAACTGTAAATTGTTTTAGGAAATTAAGTTCCTACAACAACAACAAAAGTGCATCTTTATCACCAGCAAAGCAGACTTGACACTGGCAGAAACCAAGAACTTTGTAAACACAAAACGAACTCCACAGCATTGCGAGATAATATGCATCTATAAAATGCAGTTTTCCAATTTTCTCTCTTTTGCCTCACTTAGAGAAATGTTCACTTACAGAACATTTTAGTAGCAAGTTTATGGAAGCCCTGTTACAACAAGAGGCTTTCAAAGGTACGTGCTAGTTCTCGTAGCTGGTGCTCAGCCAGCAGATGGGGCTATTAAAGTCACAAGAATGAAAGAGAAACAGCGTAATTTGCAGAATTAATGAAAGTCTCTAAGTACTAAAGGTCAGAATAAAGTATACTTTACAGCTTAGAAGAGATCTGAATGCTCTTCAATGGTACAATAATTTAGTGTATTTTTTTCCAAATGTTCATGTGCTGGAGAGTGAACCAAAGGTATTGCACATATTAATTTCTTTTGTATGGGTGGAATTTTATTACGTGTGATGAGGCCCACTTCTATCAATGGGACACTTTTCAAGTAAGATCTTAAAAAAAAAAAAAGTGTCATAAATGCACACCAAGTACTAAATCAGCATAATTTCAGTGTTTTGAATTGCCATGGGAATAGCTGAGTTCCCATCAAGTTAAGTCTTGCAGAGGTAGCAGTCATGCTTCTCTTTTCCTAATGGTGCTACCATCACTCCCTTCCCTGTTGACTATTGTTCAGGTATAATTATAATGTGCCTGCAGAAATCCCATTAAATGTCTAGCTTTTGTTTGTAAATTATATGTATCGTAAGGTTTATGAACTGATTTGCGTGTTAAAAATTCACAGAAGAATTCCAAGTGAAGAGCCTCAGAGTATTATTTTTCAGTAAATGAAAATAGTATGTCAGTATTTTTAAATGGAGATTTGGGCCCTTTTCTCCAGCTCAACAGAACCTGCCTTTCAAATATTACAAAGGACAACTGGGCATTGCCTAAAGGCTGCCTATTTGCAAGCAGCACAGCCAGTGAGCAATTTATTTATTAAGGGCACAGCAAACATGTCATTCAGCTGTACACTTTGCCCAAATCTAAACCCAAAGACACTGCTGAGGATCTTAAATTCTTGAATTGCTCCTCACCCTATCAGAATATATTGCCAGAGTACACTTTTTTATCAAAATTGATCTGAAAAGTGATATAAGCAGAAAGAAGTTTCTTGTTTAGAAATAAAATTTCATCTGCTCAGAGATCTGAACTCACATAGGATGCTGAAGAAAAGCATTAAAAAGAAAGCAGCCAAGGAGAAATGATGGGATGTATTTCATAAAGTATGAGGTCACCCTGCTGTCTCAGCAATCTCTTCTGTCTCTTTTTATCACTGTACTTAGGTATTACTTTTCCACATATTTTATGTCTGGGAGGTTAGGATTAATACTTGCTGAAGGGTGTAGAGTCCACCAAACACTCAGACTGCCCAGCTTCACAGTAGTCTGCAGCTGAGATTTGTACTTTTATAAAATTCAAGCTATCAAAACTGTTACCTAGTTTCTTAAAGGGCAAGGAATACACACAAGAATTTTAAACCCTGCATCTAATGTTTCTCCCTCACGTGAGTCTCAAAACAGCTGGATTTTATACACCAATTAGTTTTTGTATATTGAGATGGAGAATTACATCCAATAAATCTGGAATTAGTACATTATTAGACATAAGACCAAACCCTGGCTTTTCTGTAGTGCTCTAAATTTTACCTCACTCTAGAGCTGAGAAACATGGAAATGCTAGTACTGGTACATCAAAGCATTGGAAAAATTTAATCAACGGCACCTTCAAGCTATTATGCATATCAAGTGGCAAGATAAAATCATGAATAACAAAGTTCTGCAAAGTGGTTGCACAAACAGTGTTGAAGCAATCTTATAAAAGCGTATTTCTGCTGGACTGGACATGTCCTTTGCACGGAGGACACCAAGCTCCCAAAGGAAAGAACGTGTAGCAAACTTTTAATGTGTGAAAGATCAAGAGAGCGACTGAGGCAGGTAAAAAGATGCCCTGGAAAAAAAGAAAAATTAACCTCACCCATTGTGACACAGGTAGCAACACACGTGGCAAACAAAACGTGTTGGCGAGACCCATTAACATCTGCTGCAGAAAGCTTGGAAGAAAGACGTGCAAGCCAAGAGGAGAAGAGGGTAACTGGCAAGCAGAGAGAGTGTGAGAGTGGGAGCACGTGCAGGGAAACTGCAGAAACAGCCAGGAAAAACGATCCCAACGTACGGAAGTTGATGTCACACAAACTCGTGCTTCTTTCGTCTTCAGAACAACAGGCACCAACCGACGATGACAAATTCACATTTGGACCTTCATGCCAACCCTTAATCTGTAGTGCAGTAGCTAATGTTATTCTTGGAGCTAGACGGAGTCTTGCCTAAACAGCAGTAACCTAAAAGAGTCTGTTCACTTCAGCTCCATTAAAAAATGTGGGTGGGGTGAAATACATGGGAAAGAAGAAATCATGAAAGCGATCCATAGGGAAGTTCATTTCATGCTTCTAAAAGGGTTTGGCAATAAGCGATTGGGGATTTTTTGATTAGGGAAAGGTCCTTGTACTAAAAAAAAAAGAGAGAGACCATTTATTACAGTAGATTTGAGAGAGAAAGGGTTCCAAGGCATCCATTTTTATAAAAGAAATAATCTAATTTTTGTATTTTCTCCTTTTCCCCTGGCAATGTCTGCTCCAATTCTTTGTTACTGAGTTTAGAAGACTCTTACTTTCACAGGAGACATGAAAGAAGGACATTAAGTTCACGTCACATCTGTGAACATGTTGCCATGTCAACAGGCAGTACTTTGTGGCTTAATTATTGATTGACTCATGTTCCTTTAGGACATAACACAAGCAATAACAGCACACTGAGCAGCTTTTCTAGCTTAGATACCTCTTTATGCCATATAAGAGGTGTGGCACTTCCAACCCAGGCATGGGTAAGGTCTATATTGGAGCTTTACCAGGAAAGACCCTGCCACAGCCCCCTTGCATGAAGAATATGGTGGTCTCAAACATACATCATTATTTTAATCACATCAATAAAGAACTGGGATTTGAGCCTCTGTCCTTCAGATAAAAATCCTTAGCATGCACAACTCCGGCTAAAGAAGAGCTTTTTTAGGTAATGCATAGATTAGTTCCTACAATCACTCAGTCATTCAACAAGTCAGACATAGCAACCCGAACAAGTTATTTCCAGGCATAAACTGTGAAGTAAGAGAAGGTAAAAAATTACAGTGTGTTATGTAATTCATGGCAGCTATTCATGCACACATTGTTTTCCTGTAGTGGGTACAAGGTTGATTAGCCCACTTTCATTGACCATCAAACTACCTAAAGTTACCTTATGTTTACCAAGATGTAAAAGCACATACCCTAATTATTAAGCATGCAGTGTCATATACTACAAACTACCACCCTGACTTGCCTCACAGGAATTTGTTCCTACAGCTACATTCCAGTTAAGTGTCTATATGCACAAAGCAAGGGACTATAAACAGGCAGAGAGGAGCATCCAAGAACTCTCAGTAAAGTTTGAAGAAGATAAGCAGAATGGGAAGAGAGATGATATATTTTTAAGATGAAGTATCTCAATCTGTTCCATTTCACAGCTGGGTAAATCAGTATTATCTATGCTGGAGTCTTACGAAGTCTCCTTTGCAAGAGTAAATTCAGATCTTGTATTGGAAGTGTAGTCAGGGAGGATTCCCAGGAACTCAAAAACAAAGCAGAAGGGTAGGGTCTTGGTTTTTTGCAAGAGGGTATTTAAACTAGGGAAAAGACATGCAGAAATGCAAGACACATTTCTAATCTAAAAAGAGAATTTTTTTTTTTTATAGTATAGGTAGTTCCTTTGAAAATTTCATCTGCCACTTACAATTTTAAGCTTAGTATCCTGGGAAGTGGATGCACAGAAAGAGGTGGGCAGCATCTTGGAACATCCTTCTGATGTGTGTGGTCATGTTCACATCTTGCTAAGCTTAGTATTTCAAACCCAAGTTGTAGACACAGTGGTGCTCACACTCAATTTGTCACTGCTGTACCATTATATATATATGTTGTGGGCCAAAGTAAGTGCTCCTTTCTGCTTAGTTCTTTTTCTGTAACATACAGAAACAATTAAGATACGGCTTGTATTTAGAAAGTTGTGTTTGAACTAAGCAAATTTTAATCAGGAATGCTGCACCTTTTTTTTAAGGGTTTTTTTAATACATCATGGAGAGATAACTCTTTGAAGTATGTTCTTCAAAACAATTTCTATATAAAATTGTATTTCTTACAGATGCATAAGATATGCTAAAAAATAGATTTTTACAATAAAATTTAAATTTATTTTCTAATTAGACTATGTGTTTATTTGGAGAAGCATTTCACATTTGTTGACCTGGCAATATTTGCTTTCCAGCACTTCATTGTTTTTTGGAATTTGCTGTTGTTTCCTGTGAAGTATCATCTCCCAGTCAGAAATCCCATCTCATGACTAAGAAAACACATTCACTCAATCAGATCTACTGATTTTCCTCTGTGGCTTGGATCAAGTCTGTCCAAGCCTCAGAACCTCCTCTGTGTAATCAGGAAAACAACACTTGCCTTCTGCTTTTGTTCCACAGTGTCTAGAAGGGTGCTGGGACAGTCTCAAAAAATACAGTGTTCAGTGTACTGGGATTACAAACTCTGTGACAGTTTCTCAGTGCAATAAATGAATAATAATGAGCCTGTTTTTGTTTCAGAAGAATACATCCATCCAAGCCATGTATGTAAATAAGTTAACTTGATACACAGAAGTGCTGCAGCCTTACAAATTCTACTTCCCCCCATCTGTAAAAATGACACTTCTAGCTCCTCATTGCTCTTGCTTAGAGCTACTTTTCAACTTAATGAGCAAACCTTTCTCTTGCCCCTTCACTCCCCTCTCTTTAAGCATTAATCTCTTGGGTGAAACATTGTCAAATGACTCCTAAAAATCTAAAAATACAATGTCCATGCTACACCCTATCTTGGCAGTGTTATCTTCAAAGAGTTCCAGAAGGCTAGTGAAGCATGACTTTTTTTTCCTAAAACATGTGTATACAGCTAATCAGGCTGAAGGATGCTTTTACAAGATATTCCTTCCCCTAATCGGTTAAAATTCTTTCAAATGTCATTCCTACAGATGAAATGAGCCTAACCAGTCTAATTCCACATGGTAAGATCTTTATTAAAGAAAGCTCGAAGTGAAAGAAAATTATGATAGAGAAGAGCATATAATTTGTGAGGGCTTGACATACACTGCTTGTGGAGCTGTAATAGTCAGAAAAGTCCTCATTTGCCTCAGAAAGCATTACCTGAGTTATCATGCCATGATGACTCAAACTTTCTTTTGTCTTTTTGAACACTGGCATTACAATGACTCCTGGCCACTTTTAAAGCAGGCCTCTGACTGCCTGGGCAGAGAGGAGCCCACAAAGAGTCTCCATTGTTTTATATAACCTGAAGAAGGCAATATTCCAGAGTACACTTTTTTGCTGCATTTGTTACAGAGATAGCCATTAGAAAGGAAAAGGGCCATGGACCCGTTCCCCACAGAACTAATCAATAGTCAGCAGCTTAAATGCAAAATGCCTTCTCCTTCCTCTGGATGGATACACCATTGACATTACCCAAATCAAATTAATATCCCTGAAAAGCATATATTCATACTCCTTAATGAAAAATACCGTTCATTCATATTTTCTTGTTACGCCACCTTTTTTCTGCATTTTATATGGTCCACTGTATGATGCAGTATTCCATCTGCCAGCCACTGAATGACAAACCAAGAATTTGTGTTCCTGCAACTCAAATTTCATCGTTGCCACTCACATTAATGGCCCCACAAAGAGAAGAGTCTCTCAGCTGGCTCAAGACAGAGACTCTGTGGCTGGCATGGCCTTCCTAATGAATGACAGCATGGCCTGACATGTTCACTCCTTAACAGAGGTACAAGAGGAAACAGGATGAACCAGAAGTGAAACAGAACCACATCATTTTCAGCAGTATGATTAGATTGCTTATTTCTTTACAGCTGGACATGCATCCTTCTTATCTACTCACTGTGCTGAGCCAAAATGCCAAAAGCATAAAACACAGCTGTATGAGGTCACCGTGGCATTAGTCAATTTTTTTACTAAAGAAAAAGAAAGACATGCTGTTCGTTCTATTGAATTTATATACTGACACACGATAAAAATCCAACCTCGACCAAAGATTCATGCAGGGAGACTCTTCAGTGGCTCAACAAAAATGTGCAGCTGGCACAGATCACATGATTTTTCCCCTAGTGGTTAGAACTGTGATTACTCTTAAACGCATTTTCCAAAGATTCTAGAATGCAAATAATTTACAAGCTTTGCTTATCAAATCCGATAGCTAAAGTTTATAATGAAGTTACAATACAGTAATTATGACATGACAAGGCTAACTGATTCCCAGCAGAACTACCCCTGTACCTTCTATTCTTCTGATGAGTACAACTCTTCCTTTTTCGGAAGCAGTTCTAAACAAATTATGGATAAATGTTGCTTCTCCCATACGTAGTATGCAATAGTATCTGAATGACAATGATTGACTGAAATCATCACAGCTGGAGAACAGGAAATAACCTGAGGGTGAAGGGAGTCAGAAAATAATCTGTTCTGGGGTCCAGAAGGTCTCTTTGGCTGCTGGGGTCTGCAGTGGCAGTGTTTGAATGAATTAAACACAAGAGCAAGAATAAAAGGCAACGCTCTTGAAGTTGAACAACACAAGCTAATGAAACCTCCAGCCTTAGGTTTTATATATCTACGTGTTTTTACTTCAAAGTTGTATTTAGTCATACTTAAAGTTCAAAGACCCTGAAAAAATAAAGAATACTTTATCCAGGATTGTATTTAGTATTGTGTTATTTGAATCTCCACATGGCTGAAAAAAGGTCCAAGTGATTATTGACGAAGCTTTCTGTGAGTATAGTTCCTCACATTTCTTCCTCAGCCAAATATAAAAATGAACCGTGAAGTTTAGTTATTTATTTGATATTGAGTGTTATATTAAGTACTCCACTAGGCCCAGCTGTTCTCTAAAACACTTTTAAATGGGCTTTCTTTGGTTTATCAATTTACTGATTTAGCAGTCACGTCTCGAGGTGTATGACCATGTTATATCAACAGCAGTAACTGTTGCCTGTGGATATTTTCTTGGACAAACTGGATGACTCAATGCCTCTTCTCACACGAATTCGAGGTGTGGTCACCTACTTCAGTGTGTTTGTCTGCAACAGCAACCTCGCATGACATGCAGCCTGAAAGAACAACCTGTATAATGCTTTTGCTCTTTCTGACCATTCTTTCACATTCCAAATATTCAAGGTGTCCTATGCCAGCTACTTCTGACTAAGAATGTTGGTTAGGAAGTGATAATTTTTCAGGAGTACAACTTACTCAGTTTTGCTTAGGAAAAAGTTCCCCCTTCAGCATTGTTCTTCCTGCTCAGTAATCTGGACTGAACTTGGCACACCAGAAGTGTCTGGCTTCTTTTCCAGCTGCCCTAGAAAAGGTATGGAGATGTCACCCTCCTCACAATGAATGACAAACTGGAATTATCCCAGTAGGATGACCCAACATACAGATCCTGGTAGTACGATCCAGTACACTGAACCAAATACCTTAAGGTGAGCAATAATAAAAAAGGTCTGGGTTTTGTTTGCTTGGTTAGTTTCTTTTTTTTTTTTTTTCTTCTTTTCCAGAAATCCATTCTGAACAGTCAACAGTGAGCTACAGGAAAACAAAAGCCAATGTAATACAACTTTTCAGGAAACCTTTAAAGAATCAGTTTCCAAAACTGGTCTGGTACTCTGAATGTCCTCTCCTAATCACCACTGGCTAATGAAGCTTGTGGAAGTAGATCCTTTGCCTTGCCTTCACTCTGTCTCTTTTTATTGACCAAGCTCCTTTGAGAAGTAGAAAGAACACACCTGGAGATTACAACTTGGCTACACCTCAGGCAGAGCACTCTAGTGAGGGGATCGTGGTTGTTAGCACACACCTCTCCATTTTAATACATGCATGTTTCAAAACAAACAGAAATGCTCATAACGTATTTGCATTCCCAAATATTCACATTGATTTTGGTGTACCAGCACCAGTATTCAACAAAACACTGGGGGGAAAAAAAATGCAAGTAAGCATCTCAAACATCCCTTTTTGATTTACTTTCTTGTGGACTAACATCCATAGGTGGTCCCTGTGCTGAATTGAGACTCTCTGTTGTAGAGGCTAGCTCATAACTCCAGGGTTTAACATAACACTGCACCATGAAGGAAACTCCAGTTCACATTCCAGCCCTTTCACTAAATTGCATGGAAACTGTATACACTCATTCCAGGTATAAAATTAATCTCTTCCTAGTGCTCACTGGCCTATTAGCTTGGCAGCCTTTCAGCACTGTGCTTTTACAGCATCGACACATTTCAAAGAAGAAAGTAATGTGTCTTTAAATTCCTGTTTATAGAATTGAAGATTCTTTGATTCTGTTTCAAAATCATGATGATCATGACATAAAACAGGAGAGCTGTGTATAAAATGAGTTGTCTGTGAGATCTCTATTATTCACATGCATTTTAAACCTGAATTTGAAAAGATCCATTTACTTGAAGCAGCTTAGTGAACTTCAATATTTTGGTAAGCATATGCTACACATTTACAAAAGATTCATTTAAGACATTTTTTCTGTTTGCATTTCCCACATTTTTACTGCAAGACCAAATAATGAGTAGCAGTTATAAGTTCACGTGTAGCATTAAATCAATATGATTTTTTTCCCCCAAAGCTGCTCCCTTTCTGAATAGTTATAACAATACATGGCATTAAATACTTTCAGTATAGACATTATAGTTGTCAGAAACCTCGTATTATGTCCTCAGATGGCCTGCTGTAATATGCTTCATTTACTTAATTATTCAAACGTTTTTGTTTGATTAATAAGCTCTTATTTATATAAACAGTTCTTTATGTGATTAACTGTGGAGAGCTGGGTGACATTAGTTACTGTTTCCACTAAGACTCAATGAGATTGCAAAGGGCATAAAGCTATTAAAGGGTTCAAATTCTATACATCATATGAGCATCTAATTATATTTGCTTGTTGCTATATGAAATCATATGCAGTGGTAATAATAGAACTGTAAAGCTGTAACCACACCTATTCAAACTGATCTTCCAGAACTGGGTAGCAACCTTTTAGCCTGGGTAAAAAGATACTAGTGATTTCGGCAAAAAAAGGTGCTAAGGTATTTTATCCCTGTGTTTTGTGTCTATAATATGCACAAATACAGTTTGTGCATGTCA
This sequence comes from Falcunculus frontatus, assembly GCA_013398115.1. Taxonomy (NCBI): domain Eukaryota; kingdom Metazoa; phylum Chordata; class Aves; order Passeriformes; genus Falcunculus; species Falcunculus frontatus. Next base: position 68,294 of record VZRV01002985.1, read on the forward strand.
CACAACGAATAAGCAATGGTCTCTTTTTTATACAGAGTGATTTGTAGAATCCATACCTTTGAGTCACTATTTTTAAATGAGTGTATCTTCTTGGGAAGATAAATTGAACTCAGACAACTATTCAATTTTCTGTTTCTGACACTGGTGGTTCTTCTTAGCTGTGGAAGCTTCAAGAAAGATTAAAGGAAAAGGTTAATTTCCTTGTCACTCGCCCAAGTTTTACACCGATGTAGCTTCGCACATTGCTGTGGGATCACTTCCCCTTTCCACCGTGTTAGAAGTCCAATTCAGACTTTCCATCGAACTCTCTATGCTGGCTGACAGCAAAGGCCACCTCCTCACTTCTCCAAGCAGTCAAGGACTGTGCTCCGCACCGTGTCCGAGCAGGCGCCTCCTCCAAGCCGGGAGCGCTGCCTCTATGTGCGGAGCGACTCCCAAACCATGGAGGGGCACCCGGCCCCGGCCCCTCGGCCCCTCGGCCCCTAACCCCTC
>VZRV01002985.1:69109-169497 GCA_013398115.1 Falcunculus frontatus
CAGGACTGGCCCCAGCGCTGAGTGCCTTGTGGTCCCGTCGAACATGGAGCCCGTGAGTACCTTCCCGGCGGGCCGCTTCGGGGTTATGTGGTGTTGGGATGGGGGGGAAGCCTCTCTGGAGCCTCAGGGCTGGCACGGCGCCTTGCGGGAGGCCGCCCGCTCCGGAGAGGGCCGTGCGGCGGGGCCGGGCCGTGCCCCGCGGCCTCCCCCGCTCCCCGCCGGCCGCACGTGGCAGCGCCGCGACGCCGAGGAGGCTTCGTGGGGCGGCCTCGGGCCCGGGAGCGCCAAGGGCCGCGGGGAGCGGCGCCTCACGGGGAAGGGCCCCTGCCCCAGCCCCAGGAAGGACGGGACCGCTTTTGGCCGTAACTTTTTGATTTTGTGTGTGTTTTTTCTTTTTGTCGCAACTGCCAGAGGGCACGATTTTTTTGCCCTTTCTGTTAGCAAGCTTGGGCGTTGCGCGTTTAGGTGATGGTTAATTGCTACCTTGTAAAGCCTTTGATAGCAGTCAGGGAAGTGTTTTTGTGGTGATGAGAACCTATTGAAATATACACGTATGTTTACAAGATCACCGAGAAATTGACAGCAGTATCACAATATCATCCGGAGCCTCCTGAGAGACCCTCGGGTTTCATTTTACCCATTCTGCTGTTTAGGGTAAAATCTCAGATTTAGCTTTGATGCTTGAGTTTTCAATAAGTTACACAAACAGTGTGTTTTTGTGTTATGAGTTAGCGTTTTTATGTCGATTTCCTTCTCCATTCAAACATAATCATCTTGTCTTTTGGCAGTGCTTTTTGTCTTTCAACTACCAAGAGGCTGGAACACGGTCGAGCTCTTGAGACCAAGCATTCTGATAGTGTTTATTACATATAGGTGAATGTGACTTTTTCTCGTGTGTAAATATCTCTATAAACCAAAAAAGCAGCTCTAAAGGATGTGCAAAAATGCTTTCAACCCTTTTTTTCTTTATATCCTAATACATTTGCTCTTAGAATGTTCTCTGTGATTCTTCTTGTGGCCAAATTGAGGGTAACGTGTTACCGTCAAAAAATTGAGCTGCTTATCTGCGAAATAGATTGTCTTAATTATACTGTTTCATTTGATGTGTGCTTCAGTTGGATACTTCTTCAGTTGCTCTGTTTGCTTTGAAGGACAGTTTTGAAATACTGAGTGTTTTTTTTAATCTTTCGGGGATGCTGGATGCTTCTATTAGAAAAAAAAAAAAGGAAAAAAAAACCCACTCCTCCAACTCCTTTATGGTCTCATGTGAATAAAAGATATTTAATCAGCTGTTTGTGTGTCTAATGGCTGTCCTCATTCTAGTTTTTTTTCATCCTGTATTATTTTTAAACCATTGTAATTAGATAAAGAGTGCTGGTATTAATTCCAGTTGGGATAGCAAACAAAAAATTACAAACATGCACAGGATTTAATGATTATAGGTAGCATAGCAGTCTGACAGCCATATGTGCAAACTTACAGCTGGACGAGAACCTATGGGAGGTAAATCACAAAACTCCACTGATCAAAGTCAGGATGCCAAAGATGGCTTTGGAAGCCTTCAATGAAGGGAATTCTTAGGTGGGAAAGAAGACTGGGTGTAAGTTTTGAGCATTTTGTGAATGCCACAGACCATTCCAAACACGTGCCCACCTTGCTGATGGAGAAAGTTTTGTTTGAGGGAAGGCAAAACAAAAAGGCTGCAAAACCAGGTTCTCAAGTTAGAAATGGTGTTTGCCTGGACAATTTCGAGTCTGTTACCTTCTCATTTATGGACCTCATTGAATTTTTTCTCATTATGTGCCTTTCCAGACACATGGTTCACTCATCTCACATAAAAGGATAACGCTGACTTACTGGGGATCTTTGGTTTGTCTTTTGCCCTCTGTAATGGGATAATCAGGTAAACATACTTTAAGACACACAACTGATTTGTGGTGCACACATACATGCAAGTCCTTTGGCATTTCTTAATGGGAAGTTTCAGCTTTGCAACCTGTTTTGTGGGGGGGTTTCAATATGTATTTTAATGTTACTTTTCACTTAAGCAAAAAACGGCAGTAAAATTCATAGAACCGTGTTCATTGGCAGTGTGATAGTATTCAAAGGGCAGAGCCTCTTGAAGGAACATCACACGTTGGATCTTCATCTCCCTGGGCTTACTGGTAACAAAAACCAGACTATTAAAAGGATAACTGGGGAGAGAACAGACTTCTGTTTTGTAAATGGATTTTGTAGCTGTTTGCTGACAACTTGTTTGAAAAATCTCTATTCCTGAGCTCTTTACCCTTTTGCATTGGCCCCCATCTGTTCTTGTCTTTCCTATCTCCCTTCAAATCTGTCACCTAAGTATCTTTCTTGTCCTCTGTTCCCCAGGGAGGGGGGAACTGCCAGGAGGAATTTTATTTTTCTTCTTCTACACCATCTGAATGTTTTGAATATGTTGTATCAAGACATTCATTCTCCTCTCTGTTCTGGTACCTGTTGTTACACTGGCCACTTCCTTCAGCTAATAGAAGTATTTTGATGAAAATTTATGTTCAGTCCTTGCATACCCTGCAGTCCAGTGCTTCTGCAGTCTCTACTCCTTTATAAATGTTTTTGACTTAACCCTTGCTATGCCGTTGTGGTAGGGAAGCATTCGTTTTCCCATACAGGGAAGAGAGGGGGGAAGCTGCACTGATGATTCAGAGGTGTGAAGCACTGGCAGGAGCAGCACATGAAACCCCTGGTGTCTTACAAACAAGTTTTTCTAAGATCACAGAGGGAATTGGGCCAGGGGCTTGGATGCATGTGTTCAGCTCACATCTAACAAATACTTTTCATGCAAAACCCTCAATTACATTTGCATTTCTTTCCTTCTAGTCCAGAAAAGTGTCTTGTCACTCCGAATATTGAGTCTCATAGTTGGTCTTTTATTCATCTTAGTATGCATAGAATTTTTTTATATATACTTCTGTGCCTATTTTTTAAGTACAAAGATATTCATAAATATATGTATCACTATTTTGGTATAGACTATTTAGTAGCTGATGATGTAGTTCAGGTTTTTTTTCTATCCCATATTGCTTCATACTTCCAAAGTCAGTTCTTACACCATGACTGGAAACAAATGCTGCTTCCTAGTGAAAAGTAATGTATGATACGTGAAGTGTCAGGCAATTCATCAGGAGTAAGGAGGAGATGGCCCTAAGGCAAACAGTTTGCTCTTTAGAATATAATGGTTACTTAACCCTTTAACTCACTGAGCACGTGTATGAAGAACGAACTGAAGGAAAAAAGTCCTTCTCAAGAAGAAATAGTAATTCTGTCTGGAAATGTTTGTAAATGAGAACAAGCCCTCAGCCCGTCAGTGCTGGTGTTTATGAGCAATTCATTTAAATTATAGAAACTGCATGTGAATTTGTTTCTTGTGAGATTTGGATAGTTATTTCAAGTGTTTTTAACATTATTAGTGGCATGTTCCCCGAATGAAAAATAGTTGCAGGCATGTGAGTGTCTTTCCGCCCAAGTCCAGCCCTGATTATTCTATGTTTGTTTTCAACAAGAGCTGCAGTAACTGTATTAATTCGTGTGATTGCTTCCACAGATGGAAACCTAAAGTGTGTTTTTTAAACTGTTTAAAGAAATACTGGTGTTCGACTTGAATCCTAACCTACTGGAAAGCAAATTGGAAGTAGTTTTAGGAAGTGCAATATTCATAAGTACATTTGTTGATAGTGCAAGCCTTGCATTATTTTTTACTGCTCTACTTTTTTATGAAAAGCCACATACAAACTAGAAATCTGAACACATTTTGCACAGGAGAAACAAATGAAATTGCCTAGATATCTGCTTTCAAATCAACAGAATAAACCTGGTGAAGAATAGGGGCCAGTCTGACTCTACTCTGTTTATAGCCAGAGATGCTTTTACCTGCAATAGTGTACAAAGAATCCTTGATACAATTCACATCTACTGTTCTTATTATTTTTAAATAAAATTGACTTTGCCTTTTTATGTCAAGTGGCATGCATTGATATTTTTTTGATGGCTTTTTAGCTGCTCTTTACCTACTGGTAGGTCAGTATGTGCTTCTAGGAATCCGTATGTTTATTTTGTTGCATTTTTTTCCTTTGGTACGATATTTACAGAGGAAAAATATTTTTAACAATGTTATTCTTTGCATGGCTTCTGTTTTTATTTTAAAGCAGCTGGTTTAGACCCAGACTGAACAAAGTACTTAAGCACATGTGCAACTTTAAGCCCAGGGACTATTCACAAACTTAGAAGTTGCATGCAAATTTATGTCCCTGGGGCCAGATCAGACCCAGAGAAAGAGTTGTAGAGTTTGCTGTACGGCTTTTGGATTAGAAATGCTGTTGATTTAAGGCCTGAACAGTCTGTTTGGCTGAAGGGCAGTTAATGGGCATTCTGATTCCAAGAGGGTAAAGCGGTGTCCTGGGTCTGAAGACATGAACATAAAACTGCTTAGAAATTTTTACTGTGTCACTTTAGATAACCATGTGGGACCACAGCATGGTATAAAAGAAGGAATGTTGTCTGATGCTGACCCTTAACTTCTAATTTCTGCCTTTAAGGAAATAAAAGGACTGATTTGCTAATTATCACTGGTAGCCTGTCTGTGCTTTAGTTAGTCAAAGTTAGAGTGTGTTGTAATTTTTCTCTCCTTCTACTAAAAAAAAAAAAAAAGGCAATTACTTAAAAAAGGTTCAGCACAAAGCCCTCAGTTACTCCTGAAGGGGTTAATACAGCAAAACTCTTGGAGACATCTGGCAGAAGCTGTGGGTGTTGGGTGTGGCAGATCCCAGGGCCGTACCAGTCTCTACAAGGGAGCTGTCATCCTCCTTGATTTATCCTTCCCTAATGTCACGGGGTATGGATGTTGAAACTGTGGCTAGAATGTGAAATACGAAAAACATGAAGATTATGATTTAGTGTCTGGGGAGGCTCATTGTTGGCCTCTGTTCACAAGTTGTAAGCATCGGAGGTAGCTTGACACAGGTTACAAAATCTGGTATGTAGCACAAAAAAAAGGCAGGAATATTTTGGCGTTTGGAACTCGTACATGTGTTAGTGCACAAAAATGAGTGACGGCAACAATTAAATCAAAGACTGCGCTGATGATATATTACATTGGAAGCACATTGAAGGTGCTTGTAAATAACATTTAAATAAATGTACTTTCTGGTCCTTCATTTGCAAATAAATATAACAGGAACAGTAGATGGAAAAAATAGGGAATTAACTGTCTTCAGTAAAGACAGTTTTGATAACTAACTGATAAATTAACAGAGCTCAAATATAAGAATATTGTGTTCATGGTTTGGCATCTTTTTGAATCTGACGTTGCTAGGAAGCTAAGTTTTAGTATAAGTTTACATGCAGTATTTTTGATAATGAAATTGGTTTTATTCTTTACTTTCTTCTATCCTGACACAGTTAAATATTCTATAATTATGGTAGTCGGATCAAAATGAGTACCATGGATTTTTGTCAAAGTACCCCCATATAATAAATGTTAACTAACTGAAATGACTTTATTGCATAAGATTGTTCTTCTTGTTTCACTTTCTTAAAGCATAATGATGAATAGGACTGTGCTTTCATGATGGTAAAATACAGATGTCCTAGAAGCTCTTAAGTATCAACTTACAAGTATCAACTTACATATGTAGTATGTAAAACATTTTCTGATACAGCATGAGGTATATAAAGTCTCATGGGTAAAGTTCTATTCTTTTGGACATCTATGTATTACTTGGTTGGGTGATAATTCCATTGTTGTCAATAAAAGTAGTGTGTTTTGAATTGAACTGCTCTCTAAAACTCGGCTTCTAAACCAGCACTTTCTTTAAAAGTATTTAAGAGCTTAATAGATATGCTTGAATAAGCTGTAATTTAGCCAGTTGGTGCAGAAATTCATAATAAATAAGTTCCAGATTGGGAAATGCGTTTTGTTGGTTTCAGGTATGAATAACTGAAGGAATAAGGGGTATTTGTGCTGAGGAGCAGGAGCAGTGCTAATTTTCTAACGAGAAAAAAAATGCAATTAGGTTTTTAAAATACTACATTTACCATATAAAACAATATGTTGTTTGAAGCCATATTCATATGATTTTTTTCCTGTTTGGTTTTTTTTTTTTTGTCATCTGATTTGTTGAGTTTGCAGTTATTTTAAAGGACAGAAGTGGTGTTGTGCTGTTGATGAGGTATTTTTAATTGGCTGGGGTTTTGCCAGGGACAGTTCCTCACACTGACAGCTGGAAAGTTGTTTTCATTGTAATGCACCCGGATGTATGAGAACTGCTACAGATCAGTTTATACACTCAGGAATATCTGTGAAACTCTTGCTTTTAGATGTGCTTTATCAAATGCATTAAGAAATTTGCAGTATTTTCTGAAGTTTGGAGTAGGATTTGTGCTTTGAAACGTTGCTGACATTATCATGTTCCCTAAGAAGTTCTGCAGCTGGAATTGTATTGGGATTCCACATGAACCTGCTTCAAAGCACAAAGTAGCTGCTTTTCTGATACCTTTATACACTGGAGTCTGTCTTGCCATTGCTGTATATTAACTTTGCACAGATCTAAATGATACACCTGATGCAATAGAAGCTGAGGGGCAGTGAAGACTTAGGTATCAAATATGTGTTACTCAGTGGATTATCTTTCTGAATATCTTTGCAGTCTGAATCTTGTTTGGATTACCAGGTCATTTCATTTCAGTTATGTTGTTGGGATCTTTATATAATCTTATCTTTGCTGTCTTGTGTTGTCATGTAGTACCATCTGAGCTCATCTGCTGTAACTGTCTGAAGAAGTCTGGAATATTGGAATATGGAGCCAGTAAGATTTTGTTAAAACAATGTACCAGTAGTAAAAAAAACCAAAAAAAGTAGGATCACAATATTGTAGGTATCCTCTCTCAAAATAATGTATCTTTGGACTAGTCAGGACATCTGGAGGGAGTTTGAAGCTAGAGAAAATGGTTCAGCTATACAAGGCTAAATGAAAATAAAAAGGCAGCTACATGGATTCATTATATATGGATAAACCAGGAAATGAACAAAGTGATGAGCTGAAAGATCAGACAATGATGTGCTAATAAATAATGTCAGCCTACCCACCATCTCTCATATATATGGTATGTTTATAAAAACATAAAGATTGGCATTTTTCAGAAACAAAAGCCTTAGTTTTGGTATCCTGCTCTCCGCATAAAAGGTAGAGGTTTGAGAAACTGTGTACCAGCAGAGTTGTTCTGCTTCCTTTGGTGTCTCCACAGTTTTATGAGTGGCACTGCTGTGTATTAGACACAAGTTGTTACTCACGTCTTATGATCAGTCAGTCGCCCCTTTTAATGTCCAAAGAGTTTTCCTGGTAAATACAGGTATGGGTGTCTAATAACCAGGCTTCTTGGCTGTTTTGCATCCTGCAAAAATGAGATCAGCTGCTTTTCCACTTAGGGATGCCTTCATTTAGGAGATATGTTGAAACAAGCTAAAAGTTGTCATAGAGAGAAGGGATTGTTCCTAATAGGTACGGAAAGCCCATGGACTCACAGTTTGAAAGGCCCTTTTAATTATAGGAAAGGATCTAGGTACACACAGAAATTCAAACATATTGGAAGTTGGTTTCCTAAAAGTCTTTGGATCTTTTCAAAATCACCTATTTCCAAAGTGAGTACACCACCTGAGGAAGTTTAATGCATTTTTAAAAGCTTTTTTTCAGATAATGAGAACATTTTTACCTCATCTTTCACTGAGTTGTTTTTGTTTACTTAGTCTACTCACTACCTTACAAACTGATAATGAAGAATGTAGAGACCTAAAAGTGAGGGTGTCTTAATTCTTACACCTATCTTCATACAAATACAGAAAGTTCAGAAGGATGAAAGCTGAGAAGAGCTTTTCATTTGCAAAACTACTGCACACTTCTCTGAATCTTGCTCTATTTAGCAAAGCAGCTTTTTTTGCTAAAAAAAAAGGCAAGGAAAGGTAAAATTTTTTTAGAACACACATTTTTCTCATGCAAATCCCATTCAAGACCATGAATATTTTTGCTGGCTGTGAATAGGCTTTCGATCATTGGAGTCTTAAGAAATTAATCCTGTTTGGTTTAGTCATCCTTTATACAGAGACTGTTTGAATCACATGCTTAATTTGGAACATCCAGTTGTTGTTTTTTTCATAATGATGCTAAAAACACCTTGTTTTGTTGTTGTTTAGAGTATGTCTGTGGGAAAGTATACAGGAAAGTATAGTATATAGCCTACTTCAAGTCTAAACATGATTGCTAACGTATACACAGTGAAATGAAGCACCTTCAAGATTTGAATCTAACCTGTCCATCAGTTGCCACATTACAATAACTTAAAATCCATAGACCTTCCTTGGGCCAGTTACTATTAATAATCCAGAATTTGCTGTGCATTGAAACTGAGCATATTATCTTTGTTTTCTAGGGGGTTTTGTATTTTAAGATGCAATTTCACTGTAATGGAGAATTCCATGTGTTAGGGAATAACATTTCTAGCAGCAATGTTTTGAGCTTAAGTGCAGGCTTTTGGAATCTTCTGGTGAGCCATGATGTTTGTGACCACAGTGATAAATTAGATTCAGGTTGGAAACTACTTACTCAAACTGGAACTGTGCCTCCATTAAATCAGGGAAATTGTTCCTTTGAGTAGCTGTTCAGCAGTGTGGATAAGAGATTCACAATCTGTCTGAAAAACCACATGCATATTTTCCAAGAGTGTTACACATGAGCTTCTGTTTGGTCAAGCAGTTGCTTTCTGTGTACCTAAATCCTCCTCGGTTTGAAGCAAAGATGATATTCTTTGCTTTCTGTCCTAAATATTACGTAGGAGTTCTGTCTGCTGTTAAAAAGCTTTCCTTCTCCACCCAGATGTAGCTGTATTTCAATGAAGAGAGAAATGATCCTTGTGTATCTCTTTCCTCACTTGCCACAGAGGCGGGCAGGAGGGTAATGAATTGCTTGTAAAGGAGTTTGCAGTGCTTACATGAAGTGTGCGGCTGCGGAAGTTTGAAGTTATTTACTTTCAAGATGAATAGTTCTTAAAGAGATGGGTTAAACATTCTGGCTAATATGCAAGACATTAAGTCTCTAAAAAGTCATTGTACGTATCATTTGAAACAGCATAACCCCTCCCTCCATCTTAAGTTTATAGCAATAATAAGCCTTGCAGATGCTTTTCCTGGGAATTAAGGACCAGCTGGGGTAAACAGACCTCAAACTATCCTCTTAGCCAGTCATTAATCTTCAGGGAAAGCCTTTGCTTTGATCATTATTGCTAAAATATGCCTAGTGCAGCCTGGGCTTACATGCCAGTAAAAGCAAAGTAGTATTTTGCCAAAACATGAATATTCTTTTGTTTGTCAAGTAGCCCTATGTCTTGGACTCGTTTTTGATGTGTGTAAACATGCTTGTGTATGTGTGTGCGCACACAAACAGACATGAGGGCATGAGTTTCCCAGTTCAATTATTCATTCTGTGTTCACAGCACTCTAAATTAAGTGGGGTGTCTGACTCAACACTGTTGTATTGATCAGCTTTTCAGTTAGCTTTGCTTCATCTCAAAACTTGTGAAAAATCTTGGATCAGGCATCTTTGATACTGAAAATTGTTAAGAAATATTTTGCCCATTTTTCGCCTTATGGAGATCTAGTTTAAATTACACCAGGGTATCTCACAGAGGACCAGAAAGAATCAGGAACTGTGCAGCATAATCCACCCCAGCCTGGCCTTTCCTGGTGCAGCTGAGAGTTGTGCTGGTGCTCAAAATTGAAAAGCTGACAATTATCAAATCAATTTTTTCTTGTATTTTTTGTAAAGGACTTGCTGCTCTGCAGTGTATCTAGTAAATAATCACAGGTTTCAGGAGTCAGCTGTGGTACAGTATTTTTGTATACAGGTCACAGATCTGAAAGTCCAGCAGGCAGTCTTCCTGAACTTCTGGGCTTTAGTTTTTCTGAAGTGTGGCAAATGCAGAACTCTGAGATTGGAGGTCCCATGAATCACTCTGCTTTCCTGATGAGCTTGCCATGTGTTTTGTGTTAGACAGTGTCTTCTAGTCAAGAACTGACAGGAAAACAATGTGCACTTCAGATATTTGCTGCTTTTTGCAAAATGACCTGTATTACTTGTGTATACTTTGTCAGCTTAAGTCTGGCTTAAGAAAGATATTCAATATTTGCAGTGTTAAAAGGTAAAGTTTCACTAGAGACAGCAATTCTTCGTGGATTTTTACAAGCATCCCTGAATTTGAGAAAATATTGGTATTTGTTGAAGGAAGAAAATTCCCCTGTCTTCTGTAGTTAATTCTCCATTGGGCATGGGGGGAATTATTCTTTATTTTCTCTTGTGCTTTCTGTCAGAAGTAGAGGTTGTGTGGTTGCATGAGGCATCAGGCACTGTAGCAACATAAAAGCAGTTGCATGGAGTTGACAATTGAATTGTATTGAATAGATCCAGAAGAAGGGAGCTCTTTCACAACCTGTGTCCTTTGCCCTAAAAGACTTTTGGATCTTCTCCACTACCGCCAATGTTGATTTTCTTTGTTCTGTGTTCCCTGAGGGGAATCATCAAAGTAGCAAGAGAAGGAAATCATTCTTATATCTTCTTGCCAACAGCATTTTCCCTATTTTACTATAAATGAGCACTGTGGAGGAAGTGGAGCGGGGGGAAAAATAATTCTGCAGACCTTGAACACCCTGAGCAAAATCTCAGCTGTTGCAGAGTGTGAAGCTTATGGTTGCTTTTGAGAGCCCTGATGGACCTTCTTGCAAGAATCGAGCAGCTGGAGTGAAGGCTCCTGCTGGTAGAGGGTTGGGTATAATCAATTACTGTATGGTCTGATCAAAGATAAAAGTATATTATGTACAGCATATGTAATGTGAACTTAGAATATTTTTTTCGGTGTTTAAGCCATATATTTTAAATTACAAGAATTCACCTCTGCAATATACTGCAATGATCTTCAATGGGCAGAATCCCATTGCACTTCATTTGCTCCCCAGTGCGGTTGCCCATGAAATTTTTCATTGTTGTATGAGAAGAATATTTCAGAAAAGCAGTCGATACAGCTGCTTGATCTTTTGTCTTGGTATCAGATTTTTATGTTTTTTCACAACCCCCTCTCCCAAAAGTACAAAGCAATAAATAGCTAGGCATGGTGCTCTGTAAAAATAGGCTTTTGACCTCTCCATTTATTGGTATACCTTTAACCTTGCAGGTTTCTAATAGTTTCTGCTTGGTCCCGCTTTCCTCTCTGTAAAAAGAGAAATTACTGTTAGTGTAGCAGCAGTGCAGTGTTAGTTTATTTTCTGAACAGTTTTTAAACTGTTTCTCATGTATTAAGGGAGTCTTTAATTAAAGTTAGCAGTTGCTATTTATCTCTTTATATTTCAGCTCAGGCTGACTACTTTCTATTTAAAAATTTGTTTCTGCTGTGCAGCATAGATGCGCAGGCTGCTAGTGTTTAAGTAACTTCTCTGCCTCTATAAACACTTCAACTGCAGTTGGTGAGTAAATCTAAGTGTCCAATTTAGATTCATTCCAAAAGCTAAATTATTATTGTTTAGCTCATTCCTATTGTCCCCTTGAAGTTACTTTGCTTTTCTTGTTAGTAGACATCCCTGGATATCTCAAGCCTGAGAAGTCACTTTGAGAATTCCTGTCTGTTTTCCTGTGCTGCAGGAAAATTGCCTGCATGTTCCCCAGTTCCACAGAACCATTGCCAGCATTTTTCTTTTGCTTCCTAGCAACTGCCAATTTGGCAAAAATGAATGTGTGGGACCTGGAACTTTCTAAACTGCAGGAGATGCAGAAACAAGGGTCTGTTTGTATTGCGTGGATGTGTTTTATAGTACTTTCAATAGCAAAGAGGTGTCAGTGTCACCAGCCTGCCAGCATGAGAGATCAAGGAATAAATTTTCAGGGCAAAAGATTACCCTTCTATAAGAAGTGTTTGTAGAAGAGAGCAAAGGCAGCATGGAGAAACCATGGCTATGCAATGTGTGATACCATTTCTGTGTTTAACTAATGGCCTTCAGCCTGGGACAGTGTGGCCTCACTGCAGTCACGAGTGGGGATGCAAATTCAACCAGGATGGTTTTAAAGAACTGCCTTATTCAGATCCAGCGTTTTCAGATACTCACAGCAAGATAATCTTGTCACTATAAATCTGCCTGCTCACTTGAATTTTGCAGCCCACACTCGGCTTTGTGCATCTTCCACTACGTTATTTTTGGTTTAAGCTTAGTCTGAGGATTGTTGGCACTCACTGCCAATCCCATGGAATACAGTGTGCACGTGTGAAAACTGTCACACCTCTGCCTCATCCCTCACTCAAGTGAGGGAAGCCTGTGTTGTCCTTGTGGTCCTTGCCCTGCTTTTCATTTCTAAGAAGGTGGTTTGTTCCTCCATCCTTAAAATTGCACAGATCAGTCTCTTTTTGATAATGCCAATCCCAGTTGCTCGTTGCTTTTTTTGAAAGAAAAAAAAAAAGAAAAAACCCAAACAGTACAAAAACACCCCACAAACATTTGGGGTTTTGTTCTCTGTATTCCTCTTCTTTACTTGCCTGATCTGCACCCATGTTTCTGCATAGTATTTTTGGTAGGAACTGGGAAGGAACTTGGTCTGCATGGAGAATCCATAACTCAGTGTTCTTTTTTAGTATTTTGCCTCTTCAAGCACATTTAAATTCTAACATTTGAAGCACCTGATTAATTTTTTCAGAATGTTGGAAACAAGTTATCCCCCGGCTGAGATCTTACACAAAACATTTCAGCCTGCAGCAAGCTTTTCTTTTTAATCTGGAGTTTTAGTAAACCCTCAAAAAATCAGGTTTATAATTGAAGTGACAGCACAACCCTAATTGTAGCACTTCTGGCACACCTCCATAACCAGAAGCATACATTGCTGCCATTTTTAAGCATAAAATTAAGCCCTAGTATGCTAGGCAGTGGACTTTATGCTTCCTGTAGTTTTCTGCAGTTTTAGAAAAATCTGAAAATTACAATTTTTTGCATTGAGGATGGACTATGTACAATTGGTATAAAGCAGTGTGGTTCAGTTGGAGGCAGTGATACTGTGCAGATTAGCCTGAGGTGACAGAGTGGCATAATAAATTTTAAAAGCACGTTTGTAATGTGTAGGGAGATTGTGTTTTCTCAGGTGGAATAGCTGGGTATGTTTGATATGTTTTGGGGTTTTTTTTGTGTACAATAATACTGAAAGTGTCTTGAAGTTTCCAGTCACATTTTGTACTAGGAAACATCTTTTCAGTTTAAAAAAAAATGGAGCAGCTTCCTTAACCACATTTCATGTGCAACTTATCCTTTCTGTGGGTTGTTGAAGAAAAATAAAAATGCTCTGTAATCTTACATTAGACCTAAGTGGCCTGAGCTGCTGGGTGGTCCCAAGGACACGATATCCTGGCAGTCAGATTTTGTATTGTATGGTGACAGATTTGGGTGAGGAAAATAGACCAGTGTCATCTTCTCTTCTCATGCATGTCTCATGAGACTTGTTAGCATATGAATGTGCAATTCTTTATATAATCACCTGTAATTCTCTATGGTGTAACACATCTAGCCTTGGGACTCCAGGTCCTTGGCAGGCACATAATTGCACATTAGATACTGCCTGTTATTTTCAGTTGTCAGGAGTGACAAGTGAAGCAGAGTATCAAAACAGTCGTATTTTAGCAAGTGGAGGGAAGAACAAGTACTTTGAAATGGCTTGTATTCAGCTCAACAGCCAGAAGTCATGGCCGTGAGGACAATTTAGGGATCTCTGCTAACAGTTCTCAATTAGCTGAGGTCCAACCCAGCTAGAAAGAACACACCTTTCCCACCTTGCCAGGACTAGTGACCTTTGCCTTGCACTTCTGTCACTATAAACCTTCTTTGCCACTGCCAGCAAAGCTGCTGCTGCCCGTGGCTCAGTGTGAGGAGCAGGGTGCAGATGCTCCCAGCCTGGCCCCACTGAAACCAGCACTGAAACATCAGAGCTGCTTTTGTTTGGGCTGTACATGCACAGCAGAAGGTGCCCACTGCACAGTTGCTGGAATTTGCAGATCTGCATGCCACCTACCATCCCTCCATCCTGTTTTTCCAGGGACACAAAGGCACAATACCGTGTTAGCAGTTGGACACCCCTTCTCCCTGTGACAGAAGGGAAGCTGATGGGTGAGTGTTTATAGAAGATAAATGATGACCCTGTCTTGGAGGAGTCTCTTCTGGCCCAGACTGAGGTCTGCCTGTGTAAAGAGAAACTTAAATTGCAGATACTATTGCTTGTACTGCCTTTGTTGTAGGGACTGATAAACATTTTGTCATTTAACATCTGTTAATCTAAGACACCCTGCGAGTATCCTCTTAAAAGGGCACATAAATGACAATATAAATTAATGTGCTTAGCACTTCAGGAAAACCTGCATGTATTTAATAGTTTAACTGCACAGTTATGAATTTAATATTGCATTGCTTAACATTCTTGATAGTTATGCAGTAAGAGTCCTGCCCCTCAGATCAAATAGCTCTGTCTTTCCACCATAGTCCCCATGGGCAGTTCAAATCATATTTGGTTCTCCCTTGAAGAGTAAATGGGGGAAGCACATGACAGAAATGACTGTAAACATACCAGTCTGCATCACTTCCACCAGCAGTTCTCACTGGTGTTATCTCTGACACTCAGGCCAACTTTTTGTAACCATCATGCAACATCATGAGTAATAATCTGTTGTTAACACACTGTCCATCAGAAATGTTTACTCACAGAGTGACAGCTAACACATCTGGACTACATACCATGTTTGATCTGAAATACCAGACTCACTCTTCTGTAACAATGACAAAAGCATGCCGTGGCTGTGCAGTTCAAAGCATAAAATACAAGGACCGTGTGATGTCTGACGTAATTTAAATATTTATTAAAATATTGGCTATTTTGAAATATGTGTTAACAAATATTGTCTAAAAAAATATTACAGTTTGTAACATCTCTCATAAGTGCATTTTTACAGTGTAGTTGGTACTACTACAAAGTTAGAAAAGCCATTTTTGAACTAGGTTTTCTAAGTATACTGCTTAGTGAATGTGCTGTACAGTAGAGCATAAAATATACAAAAAGTCTTATCTTGCTGCTTCTAGTAGAGGTCTTGTGTCAAAGCACTCAGTTTTGAAGCCCAAGTATCTTCATTGTCATCAAAGCTGTACTGATGTAAATCAGGGATAGGAGTTGCTGTATCCCATGCTTTGTTGCAGTGAAGGCTTTTCAGACACGGACTAAATCTTTTGCAGATGTACAGGGGGACTCTGTAGGCAGCTGTCTCACCACCTGGGAGCCTCACACAGGGCTTTCTGTGGGCTGCAGTATTCCTCAGGGGATACTGCATCCATCCTCTGCTGTGTGCCTTTGCAGGAGACTTTAGCACCCAAAAGGGAAGAGCAGCATAGCCCCAGCTTGTCTGAGTCCCTCTTAACAGGTCCAGAGCAGTTCACTTTGCCAGTGAAAATACCTGTTGTGGACTTGGATCAAACAGAAAATATTTACCCTCAAGCCTATGAAGTGGAGAAGCTAAACCTGACCATTTACCTTATTCATACCCCTAATACAGTCTTGGGTTGCAGGTGTATTTTCCTCTGGGAAGGCATTCTTTCACTTCTAACCATAGCCTGTAAGCCATAGCCTGTACCTTTTCCAGTAGACTATTGTTGTACCTACAGGATACAGGTGTAATACTTGACTTTGTATACAAAAGAGTGCTTGCAATCTAGTAAGATTTATAGTTGAAGAAATTTTAACACTTAATGAAAAGATCAATTCATTTAGTAAACTGTTAGCTAGGACACAGTGGAATTGTTTCCTTCCGAAAATCTAAACCATTTATATGCTTCAAACTGAGAGTTTGTGTGACTTACCCTTATTAAAACTCACAAGCAATAGGTTTTCCCTTTTTGATTCCTTGTGAAGTTTTCTCTCAAGATTCCCTTTCATTTTAAAAAAAAATATGGTAATGCTTCTACAGTAGATACTTGTTTTCAGAATGTAAGTGGAGGAGATGACAGTAGGAAAATAGTGATAACTGGCATGGGACAGACAGCAGATAATGATTTTTTGTCTATTTCTCTGGATCAAGTTTAGCAAGATACTGTGTAAGGAGTTTTTTTATGGGCTGAAGAAGTCTGAGATGCAGATGTTTCTTGTTTAAGGTGAAGAATCAAATAGTGCTTGGTGGTTTATTTAGAATGATGCTGTAAGGCAAGAAAAAGCACTCTTGCATGTCACATGAAAAAAAGATCAAATAGACATTTCATGACTGGAAAAATGAGTACTAAAGGGGCTTATAAGACAGAAAAAGTAGTTATGCAGAGTTGTCTCAATTCTTCCTTTAATGATCACCCTCCTTGCTAGAGGAGCTCCACCTTTAGACAAAAATAATCATGAAAAGACTGTAATTTATATAAAATTATGCCTTGAATCTACTGTTCTTCATAAGCCTAAGCGTGTCCTTTTGCAATTATTATTCATTCTAAGAGGAAAGGATATTTGGTGGGTTTTTCCTTTGGTCTTTTACACCCCAGGGGAAGAGCCTGTTTGGGGATTTTTATAGCACTCAGTGGTTTATAAGGTGCACAGGAAATATTAAGTTACAGAGAAAAAATTAAGATTAATTTTGGCATCTAATGAAAATTAGAGCCTTACTTTTAAAGTGATTCTGAATTATTGAATACGAAGGAAGATATTTCAAAATGAAGACATGGTGTGTAGATATTGCCTGGAAGGACCTGATTCATGTCACAGGCTGACCTGAGATCTTTGGAAAACTGGAGCCCTTTTTCCTAAAGAGCCTTGTAGGAATGCCATGGGTTTCCCAACTGTAGTCATGATTGCTCTGGTAGGAACTTTCAACCTATCTGCCTTCTTCTGATTGGTAAATAAAAGAGGTTTCTAGAGTGAAAGCAACTGGACTTGCGGATCCTTCTGCATCAGAGGAGCAGTTGCACTCTAGGTTGTCTGCAGGTGAATTGTTTCTAGAAATTGCAGCTCTTCATTACTGTCTTAGTGTCTTGTAGTTCTAAAATTGTAGGTGACTGCATGTCTTGTGCTTTCTCTGGTTTGTGCAAGGAGGTATTTGTGAGAAAAGCAGAAATACAGCGAACACTTGACCTTGAAGTTCCTGGTTCTGAATTTGCAACATGGAAACAGAGCACTGCCACAGCATTTTGATGACCTCTTAGTTGCTTTCTGCAGGTTATAGTGATTAAAGTAATGAGGAAGCTGAAAGATGCTTTTATTTCTCTGCACAGAAGGTACTCCTCAATTTGTACTCAGTTGTTCACTTTATAGGTAGGTGGAACTAGGTATGCATTAAAGGTATACATTTGATAAACGTAGCAAACTTAAAACTAGCCTTGAGAAAATCACTGAATTCCCTGGGCTAACAAGAGTCCTCTTGTTTATGTTTTCATATATTTCATCAGACAGTTTTTATTTTAAAGCCAGCTGTCACAACCTGATGTTTCACAGCCTTCACTGTTGGAACACGCGTGAGTTCTGGCATCAGTCTATGTGGAATATCTGTTTGGACAAATGCAGTATCAGGGCATGCCAACTATGGCCAGTTGCATTTAGTTACAGCAGTTGCTGAATGTACCTGGAGGGTCGGCATTCAGCAGGGAGTAAAGTCAATTTTGGCATCTCTCGAATAATGCTTTGACTTCAAAACTTGTACCTCATCATGTGTGTGAGGAAAAAATGACTTTTCTATCAAAGCTGGGATAGCTTGCTTGGCTGTGAGACCAGCATAGCTTTGAGAACTCAGTTTGCACTTGGGTCATGAAGGACATTGCAAAGGCTCAAGGGAAATGCAAGTCAAACTGAAACACTGATCCTTAAGACCACTGTGAAAACCCCCAACCATTATCTGCTCCCTGAATTTTTTCCTTCCAGAGATAGTTTCCAGTTACAAGAGCATGTCTAAGGCAGCAGGACAGTTTCTTGTTGCCCGTAATGCAATTTTGATATTTTGAGGGAGCAGTATGTATAGAAGGAGGCAAACAATTTATTAGAAATACTAGACTATATATCAGGCCCAAGTGCAGCCCTAGCATTCAAATGTGTACAAGGTTCCCCTAAAATAACCCTGTGAGGTCACAGCTTCCTTCATAGGAATTAATGCAACTTATGTGCTGTGGCATAAATGGTCCTTTCTGAAATATGCAGTATATTCATCTTCTTTGCAGTCGTGACTGTTTGTAGTGAAAGAATCCAACAGTCTGTATTAGACTATTTGCACACAAATCAAGTTGTCATTAATCACGCTTGGAGAGAGTGTGCCCTGTGCAGAGTGAATTATTGTCAGAAACCTACAAAGAGCATCCATATTGTTGTGCAGGAATAAAAAAATCTAAAGAGTAACACACACTGAATCTAAAGAGTAACATGTAAAATATTTGGAAAATTAGTAGATTCCAGTCAGTGAGTTATTGTGGGTTTTAAGAGAAATACTTTAATTAATTGATTGAACCTGTTACAAATGTTATGTATACAGGTAGGATAGATAAGAGGTATTAAAGAAAAGGAAATATTTCCTTCCACAGTGTAGGGTCCTGACAACTCCCACTGACCTCATGGTCAGATTCAATGAAATAATGGATCACAGTTAATTTGGGGGCCTGTCTGGTGCTGGGAACAATATGGAGCAAAGCACCTCAGGGTGGTTCTGCTGAGTGTTGTTTGAATACTGTCTGACATTCCTGGGAAGCACAAGTGTTGCTCCATCTTCTGTCTACTTTCACAGTTCTGGTGGGATGAAAAATTAGATGTGTTTATATCTGATTGTAACACTCCTCTTGTACAAGGAAGGAGCAGGAATTTGTGTGTGTCCTCTGAAGAGGGCTGTAAAATCTAACTGGTCCATTAATGTGACAGAAAGCGCTAAAAAAAGGACTTGTTTTCTTTCGGTTCCAAATGATAAAGGAAAAGCCATCTTGATCTAAGCACGTTGAATATGCTGAATCATGATCATTGTCAAACCACTGCAAGGGAAAAAGCTGAAGCTTCAAAGCAAACCGTGGAATTGCAAGCTGCAGGCACCAGTCTGTAATCCAAAGATGCCAAATCTACTTTATGTTCTGGCGTGTAGAAGGACCACTTACAGCAAAGTTACAAAATTCTGCACAGTTATACACAGATAAAATCTAAATTTGAATGCCAATATACTGCTCCTTGATATTTGGCACTGCCTGAACCAGTTTGGGGCTGATTTGCTTTGGGGAAGTGGCATAGCTACCCGTGCATAGTTTTGTCCTGGCTTAAACCCTGTGAGGAAGACTCAATGCAAATGTGACTTTACTGCTTCCAGGCTTCAACCCGTACCTGCAGAAAGGTCTGCAGAGCTCTGTGAAATCTCGCTGTGTGAGTCAGCACTCTGCCCCATGCACTGCTATGTACTTTTGGCATGAACCAACATTTATGTGGAGTCCGTGGGCCAGGAGCTATTTTGCAGGAGTAATCCCACCAGTTGTTTGCTTGACAGTCATGCTCTAATTCCATCCTCAGAAGTATTTTTCCTATGTGAGTGCAGACCTCCATGATACACCTTTTGTGAGCGGAGGTGACTCATGGAAGAAAACATTTGGCAGGATCAAGCCCAAAGATGGGAAAATGTGTGGTCACACAGAGTGTAAGCTCTGAAGTGCGTATGTATTACACTAAAGTTGTATTGAAGATGGCATTACAGAAGGAAAGCTCTGGGAAACAGAGCGCTGAGAGGTTCCAGCACTGGCAGCAGTTGGGCCTAGATTTCAGTCTTTAACCTCTTTCTACACAGCTGTTCCATTGCAATGTAGAAATACTGTTTTATACCCACAAGTAGGACAGGCCCTTAAAAATATTTATTTGGGATATTTCAGAGCCATCTGAAACAATGCAGAGTTGTGTACACACATCACCATGTTTTGACTGGGATGGGAGAGGGACAAGTTTTGGAAGGATTTTTTTTTTTTCTGATAGATGGACAGAGATTTCTTGCAGTACAAAGCTAGAGGAGTTTGGTGGTGGAGCTCACAGAGTGCTCCAGAATGGCTGATTCCAAAGAAGTAGGAAAATTACAGCCATGATTATTTTTTTTCTATTAATATGTGTACATTGCAAGTAAAAATCATATAGTGAGACTGTGATGGGAAAGTGGAGAACTTCGTCAAATACAGTTTAGATTTCTATTGGCAGCCATGAATTTTCCCAAGTTCAAATGACAATGTTTTGTCCAAGGAGAAGTCTTTAATTTTCTATCTATCTGATCTTAGTGATTTGCATACAAAGGATCTATGGCAAAAAAACCCTACTTAAATGTTGGTATTTTTATTGGTTTAAAAAGACTTGAGTCTGCACCCTTCATTTCAGAAGATCAACATCTCTCTCAAGATCTGTAGATAGATAGCAATTACAAAAAGTGGTTCGCCCACACATACAGTGGCTTAACTCTTTAATAACAGTTATTTTTGCAAAAAAAGGCATGAACATATCTCAATCAATACACTTTCGTTGTTCTGCAGAATTTTGTACTTTCTTAACCTCTTCAGGAGCATGAGCTGATAACAGGGTCATAGCAGTACATCTGTGGTGCTCACTCATTTGGGGAGGAAGAAGTGGTAAAGCATGAGGCGCTCTAGTTTATTCTCTCCATACTAGTCCCAAAAAAGAAATGAGCAGTGAATGCTTCTACAGCACATAATACAAAAAAATGAGTATCTTATGAACAAAGAATAAGTCAATTTTACCTTAGCTAATACTGAAGGTAGCATATGGTTTTACATGGCTTTATATGGTTTTATGTGAGGTTTTGTAATATGGCTTTATATGGGGTTTTAGTATGGCTTCATATGGTTTGTATGAGGCAGCATGTAAGGTTTTATATAAACCATGAAAACAAGTGCTATCATGTGAGCTTTCAGCGGTATTTATGTAGTACAAAGGAATAGTTTGTCTTAGACTATAAGAAAACTCAACATCATACCTACTATTTCTTTGTGTTCTGTTGTTTCACTGCTGTCTTTTCCTTCCTGTCTCTGTTTACACTTTTATTTGGTTGCACAAGTATTGATACTGTTATTTTGGCTCCTGTGAAATCCAGTCTTACTCTGACAGCCAAAGACAAAACCTTCAAGCACCACCACCAGGGATGTCTTGAGCGCCCTTCACTTTCATTCCTCTATTGGTCTCTAATAACTCTTCCATAGGAGTCACAGCACATTATTTATTCCTCTGAGGAGTAAAAGCTTTTTTGAGTAGGGAAAGTAGCATTCAGCAATTTTTTCACAAAAGACATGAGAAAAGGAGTTGTGAAAAACCGTAGTTCTGGAGCTCTACTATTGTCTTACTCATTTTCTCTTGGAACATTCAACTGTTCTCTCCTATTTTTTTTTTTCTCACTAATGCTCCAGCACCAGAATCAAAGAATTTGCCCTGAAACCACTCCAAAATGTGCTTTGGTGGAGGAAGAAAAGCCTCTGAAGCTGTGGAAATGTCAGATGGGTGCTATTGAGGTGAAAGGGCAAATTTGCTAATGAAGACTATGGATGATGCAAAGTATTGCATAGCTGACATGCAGAAGGTATTTGGTGTAAGGGTAGTTGCCAGAGGTCTTTTTTAGCCCAGTATAACTTCCAGGTGAGCATGGCAATGAAAAAGAAAGAACCCCAAGACCGAGCCCAATTAATTAAAACCTTTTTTTATAAACATAATTTTAAACATTTTTCATTATCTGGGGGCACAAGTATGTGTGTGTGTTTATGTTCACACTTTTTCTGCTTTTTACTTCTGTTCCTGGCACTGCCATCTGTGTCCTGTGTCTCTGTTGCCTTTCATCCTGTACTTAGATAGATTTTGGTTTTGTGACCTTCTTTTTGTGGTGCAGGCGTTTGATTCCTGGTGCAGTCTCAGGCTTAGTCCTGATCTTAGTCTGCGGGAAGCCCCTACTAAGAATCTGTGGTAATAATCAACCCCTGTAAATGGAGAAACGGAGGGGGAACATGACAAAGCTTCAGAGGCACTGCAGGTGTTTTCCCCTTTTAAGCTGGCATGAGTTTTCTTAGCTCATATCTTGGGTGGTTCCCAAGAGTTAACTTTTAAATGACCAGCTATCATGTTTTGCAAAGTGGATTGCAGGATGGACTTTCTTTAAGGCAGAAGAACCATGCTTGTTGTTTGAACTTGAATATTATTTGAAGTTGGGTTGGTTTTGGGTTTTTTTTGGCCTCTTGGGCATAAATAGAGCAGGTGTGTGTTTGCCACAGGCCACAGCTCAGGAAAGCTATGTCAAAGCACAATGAGGTCATTGTGAAACATCAGTATTCTTCCAGAGACCTGGCTGTTACAGACAGGAATACTTTAGAAAGATTTGTGGACTGGATTGCAGATGATAGACAGAAAAGACTTCAAGAAAAATCTTTGCCTGCATAATTGTGTTTGCCCAGTGAGAACTACTTCTTATCACCCACCTCTGAACAAGCTGTTTGAAGCCACTGTGTTGACAGTGAAGTGGGTTTGCACACGTCCAGTGTTGGGTTGATCTTTGAGTGCTAGGGAGATCTGGTTTCTTTAAACAAATCGTTCTGCATGTGAACAAGGTGAATATTTTCATTGTAAAGTGTGCTTTGACTTTGAGTGTGTCGGGAAATACTGTACCCGCTAAATGATTATTAAGTGGAAAGGAGGGAGGAGTTCCCAGGCATTATGGAGCCAGGTTCTACAGCTGGACTCCGAGCTGACACTGACAGCACTTAGCCAGGAGTGGAAGAATATGTTGTATAACTCACTGGCTCTACCAAGTACGTAGTGGTACTCTGCAAATAAACTTTCTATCAAGGTATTTTTGGACTTCTGCCTCAAACCAAGCGGATAAGGAGCATTTATGGCTCTAGCAATAAAATTCTGCAGATGTTCTTTTTTGTATGTGCAGTACTAAAAAGGAAAGCTGTGCTATGCTTTTATCAGATCAACTTGAAATCAGTACAAGTGTAGCTTAGGGTTGGGATTTATGTTTTCGCAGCAACATACCTTTTTACTCGAAGAAGGCTTTCAGTGTTTGTGCTTAAAGTCCCACATTAAGGCCCCCAAAGTGACAACAATATGGTTTTCTTTGTGAGATTTGAATGTCTGGATTAGGTCACTTCACTCTTTTATAGCTTTAACCAGCTTCAACTTGTACTGTGGTGACACACATCTGCTGACTCGATGGATCAGTGCATTAAGCTTCAGGCTGACTGGTGGGCCATGCTTGAAAGACTTTTGGCATGTGCTGGTGCCTGCATTTTTCACCCTTGACTGAAAGCATATGCTTCATACAATTGAGACAGTGTTAGCATGTGGGTCTCAGGCAGCCTCCTACACATCTGGCAGAGGCTGGCCCTCCTTCCAGGTGAATCATCTCTCCTGGGAGGGTGGCTTGCAGCACTGTGGCATCTGCAGAGTGGCAGGAAGTGTCTGAATTCATCTGAGAGTGATTTTTATCTTCACATGCTTTTCCAATTTCATCAGGCCCCTCATGCTACATTCCAAGTGACATGATTAAACCTGCCAAAGACAAAGGGAGGCTGATTGATAAAAATTATCTCTGACCCTTCACAATCTGTCATAGCTTAAGATAGTAGTAATAATAGTAGTAATGATGGAATGAAATAAGTGTTATGCAAAGGAAGTTATTATTGTTTGAATAATATTCTGTAAAACACGATTACTTCCTTGCTTTTTGTTTCCCTTTTATCAGCCAAATTAACTTGTCATCAGCATAGTAGAAGAATGGACTGCAAAGGATTATAAACTTTATACTGACTTTAAGTGGCACTTTACTGTGATTTCTATTGTCTTGGTTTTATTTTAACGTTTAGGTTTGAAGGCACAATAAAGATGCAGACCAACAACAAAGGATCCGTTTTCACAGTGGAGGTCAGACATTTAGGCAGAGGTGTTTTTTAACAAGGAGTGTATGGATCTATTTTTCTCAATATGAAAAGAAAATCTTTGAAGGAAGGTTCTAAACTTAACTGGTACTACACAGCAAATAGAATATTTTATAAGCACAGTACATAAAAATATTTTTGTTCTTTAGTCTGCTGTACTAGACCAGATACTTAGGTTATATTTCCTTCCAACCAAGCATCTGGACTGATACAGATGATCTGTAAGAAAGGAGATTAACTCTTTGTACCCTGAGATGTGTTACAGATCTGTTGCATTTGCTGCCATTTCAGTATTGCCAGCGAGAAAAAGTTCTCATAGAAATATAGTCAGTCTCTTGCCTTCTTTAGAAAATACTCTTTATTTTGCCAGAGGAAAATGAAAAATGCTTAGGCTAAAAAGCATATACCTATTTTGAAGTACAAAAACTAGCACATCTGTGTAACTACACGAATTTAGTTTTTGGTTGCTGTAGTGTTAATGATGGGTAATTCTGTTGATTTCATTTGAGTTATTCACAATTAATGTATCTAGTGAGGGCAGAATCTGACCCACTCGGCTTTGATGTGTGCTCTGCTCTGTCAGGAGCTGCGAGGTTCTTTTGAACAGATGCCTGTGTTCCGCTGATATGCAGGGTCATTAAAAAGATCAAGATGACCAAGGCTGAGACATTCAGATGGCTGCAGACAGCTGCGCTTTGACTCTGCTGGCTACATGGGGTGGATTCTCTATGAATTTTCCCTCTGAGGTTAGGTGTGTGGGAGCATTTTGCATACTGACCACTGCCAACCCCCAGCCCCATGTCTAGATGTACAAATCTGGGCAAAGAGTACAAGTTGTGGCTCTTCCTGAGAAAGCAGTAGGTTCCCATGTGTCATGTAGAAGAAAATCCATGCAGGGCTTTTGCTAGGCAGGCTATGAGAAAGTTGCAGGGCTTTTCCGAGAGAGAAAAATGAATAGTTGCTGAGTGTGTTGTTTCTGTTTTGTGTTTTGTACTGTTAAGTACAAAGGTCTGGTGTTTAGTGTGTTCTGTAAGTACAGGACTTTGCAGTTTACTGCTACCACAGCAAAGCAGCTGGTCACCAAGTAGCTGAGTCCAATGTTAGATAGCCTGCAAGGCTTCCTTCCAGATATTTTTATGGAGGACTTAAAATTAGACAGGATTCTGAGATACCCTCAAATGATTGCAATGAATACCAGCTATCAACTTAATCAGGAAATAATACTTCAAATCCTGCCAGCTTGCTAATAAGAAGCTTCTTCAGTGCTCTGATGGTCATACCTTGCTAAAAAGCAAAGGTTTAATTTTACCTGTTCAGTGTTGTTTTCATGCCTTTTTATCTCTTTACTGCTGTAATAGGTACTTTTATTTCAGGGTATGCTTCAGTAGATTGCACAACAGTGCATTTGTTCAAGATTTTTTTTTTTCTTTCTTTCAAAGCCTATTGGAGATAGAAAGTAAATGACGTTATTGCTTATATACCAGTACATATGTAAGCAGAATGGCATCATCTAGCATAGTAAATATAGGGTTTGCTTCTCAATGCAAATAAAGTTCTGCAGCTAAATTTAGCTCAAAATATTAAATACTTGAAATGAGAATAGAATAAAGCTGTATTTCACTGTTTGGATAGTGAAGCACTTTTTTTTTTTTTTAAGAAGTCATTACACACTTGGGATTTTTCCCAAACATATTTCTGATTCATGAACTCTGGTGAAGGCATTGGGATGGAGCTCTGAAGAGCAGGGCTAGATGCAGCCATCATTTGGGTATGGGTTGGCAGAGCTACTTAGCTGCGACTTTTCCATGTGAGCCAAAACACCAGCAGTGCCCTCAGCAGTTCTGTGGGGTGGGAGGAAAGGCTGTCACACTTTCTCCCAGCAAATCCATCCCAGCTGAAGAGATAACAGCCCAGTGATGAAACTGGGCCACTTTTAAAGCACTGTGGTAGAGTCCTGTGGCAGGGCACCTAAATAGGCTCTCAGTTGGACCTGTATGGTTTTCCAAACGAGAAGGACAAAGTTGGCTGACGCTCGATCCTTCTCTTGGAAAGCCTCTTTCATTAAGTAGCTGCTGATAGGAAGTGTCGTTCGGCACTTTTAAAGGCTGGCAGTTGCAGATAGGTCTGTGCAAAGGCTGGAGGCCAGAGGGAGCCGAGGAGGGGCTGCAGGTGGAGGCGTGCTGAGGCAAAGCCTGACAGGACAGCACTCGTCAGTCAGAGCCGAGTGCCACTTGCCTGTCTTGTCCACTCTGCAGCCAGGCAGGTAAAACTGTGATCTTTAGAAATGCTGCAGTGACTTGCACTTATGGCAATCTGTGCGTGTAGCAGTCATTGCCTTTTTTTCCCCTCACCAGTTATGGTGCAGGGGATTTTTTTTTAATGAATTAGTATTTCTTGCCGGTCGGCATTTAGCAGCTTACACAAGAATGCAGAGCCATACAAGAACTGTGCTTCTTACATTCAACAGTAATTCTCTTTGAGGTAATTGTAATAAGGCATAAAGGTATACTCCATTGTGGCGGAATTGTTCCTCACCTGTAATAAAAGAAGTGGAGCTGCACTTTTTTTTCTCTGAAAACAAATAGAGTTGTTTCAGAATTCCTGTTTCTAATGTTCTTGACCTAGCTTCTGGTTTTTTGGTCTTATGCTCAAACTTGGAATCTCAGTTATTCAACAGGGGTTTCCTTCTTTTCTTGTATGCTTTAAGATTGTCAAAATAAGGTATTTTAGATCAGGGAAAGTCGGTATATATACAGTTGTTCATATATATTCATGTGCATAAATTTAGATGTCCAACACTACATGCTATTGACAATGAATGTACGCTTCTTTTTCTTACTCAGTTGCAATGGTTGAGAAATGAGTGTTTCTGAAGTGACACTGCATATGTAGTAGTGAGGTAATGGAGCAAAATGTAACATTCTTGCTGTATTTCTTGGCACTTTTATTTAATTGTAACCATAACAATGAATTGATTAATTTGCTAAGTGCAAGGACTCTGCTAAAACTTACTCCCCCATGTCTCTGAGTGCCTTTGCCACTAGGCAACAGTCTTTTTCCAGCTTGTGTTCTCCTTGTCTGGTAAAAAGGTCTGACAAATAGGTGCTGGGTGTGTGTGTGCATGCATGCACATGTGCATGTGTTTATTTTACTCTCATTCAGAGCCATTAAGAACTTGATCCCATAAGGTTCTGAGCATTTTTATTTCCTGCCGGCTTTTCAGGGGGAACACCTTGTAGAAGGCATTTGGCCTTGATGATAATGCTTGCTGCAGAAGGAAAAAAAAAAAGTGGGGGGATGAGGATAGGAAGGGAAATGGGAGAGAGCGAGTGAAGGAATGTAACCAAAAGCACTGAATCCACCATTTTCTTTGTCTCCCTGGCGTGTTTGCTGCCATTAGATTCATGGCAGCCAACCAGCTTGGAGACAGGACTTACACAGGTTAATAGGTGTGCATGGCTTTTATCTGCCACTGCCCTCTACTGAAGAGAATATGAGATGATTTTTCAGCTGTCTGTTTTTGTAATGATTTCAGTCTTGAGGTGTCTGAGACTCCATTAGAACAGGCAGTGGAGGTCACACACTTTGGGACATCTTTAAATTTTTTGCAGGAAGTGGTATACAGCCTTCTGTCATGTAATGCAAAGGCGTGGAGCTTGGGGAAAACACTCCTACTAATGTTCAAATCACAACACCGTTTAAACCCCTTATATCCTGTGCATGTAGAATTAATAACTCTCAAGTCAATGCATGCAATGTATGCCTAGCTTTAGGAAATGTCACCAGCTCTTGTTACATAAAAAACCCAGACCAAAGCACTAGGCAGCCTGTAAGTAGAACAAAGTTTAATTTTCATGTAATCTTCCAGTTTGTAAGAAATTATTTTAATAAATTAAAAAGAGCAGCAGTTGTAGCTTTTAATTTCTTTGCTTTAGAAAGTTAAAGGAAAAAAATTGTATTTGGGGTGTTTTTTTAACCTCTGACATGGAACAAAAGAATGACTGAAGCTAAATATGGTCCAGGCTTCTCTCAATTACTGGGGAAAAACTTTTGGGCTGTCTCATTATTTCATCAGCTTTCCCTTTAACTAAAGCAAGGGACACAGTTTCGTGGTGAAACAACAGAAAGCAGTAAGAGCTTAACAGGGCCCTCCAGGTAACATGAAAGAGTGCCTCAGTCATCCTCTGTCTTGTTACTCTAAACACCAACTGCATTGTCTCGAGTCGTTTTCCCTTGCGGGAACACTTAGCCTTACCAAACACAGCTCAGCCTTACAGGTACATTCCCACCAATTAAAGAGGAGGGGTTCCTCACAAGTGCTGCCAATGCACCCACCTAGCTTGAGCGAGGATTGCCAAGTACAACAAACAGTGCCAAAGCGTGTGGTGGTTTTGGGCTCTGCTCCAACGGGGACCAAGTTGAGACACTCAGTCACAACTTAGCCTTTACATAAAGCCAAAACTTTGTGTATTCCCCTGGATTATACTTGGAGCCATCCTCGTAATGTAAGGTATACCTGGGCGGCTTCTGGCCTCATCTTCTGCTGGCAGAGCTCCAGCCTGGGAGAGACCGGGCAGTGGTGCATGCTTTGGGTTGAGGCTTAGTTTGGGGCTTACCAGTAAGGTTGGCAAGTCTGGTTTGTGGCAGTCAAAATTGAGATTCTCTCAAGGTTTTCAACTGTGAAGCATATGAATTTGGGGCCTTGCAAAACACCAGCCTCCCAGAAGAGAGAAAATAGGTACCTTCCAGTCTTGGATCTAACAAAGAACTGAGGGTGGGGTTTGGATGAAGGTTCAGATCTGTATTTTCTGTTTAGTTTCAGCATTGTGGTTTTGGACCATCAGTAGTGGTAATATACAAATGATTTTTCACTCTAAAGAGCGCAGTAAAATGCTATTATACTTGTTAATCTTCTTTTTTATATCTTGCCAAGTGAGGACTGCTACACTGCAGCTGGCATAGTGGAGGTGCCTGTGTTTTTGCCACTCTTTGTTCACAGGGGAATGAGGACAGTTTTCTGTACACAGTATTCTGCCTTCCCCTTAAAACATCTGAGTCACACAGCTGTTTCCCAGTTAAATCAGACTCAATCTGACTGTACATTAAGTTGTATTATGCAACACAGGCTGGCAAACTTGTCCACTGATACAAACTGCACAGAAAAATCTGAAGATGGACAAAATCCCATTTCTCTCAAGAGTTTGCTCTTCTTTATGTCAGTGACACTTCCATTATAAGCTCCTG
Source organism: Falcunculus frontatus (assembly GCA_013398115.1). Lineage (NCBI taxonomy): Eukaryota > Metazoa > Chordata > Aves > Passeriformes > Falcunculus > Falcunculus frontatus. The sequence goes on from VZRV01002985.1 coordinate 98,349, forward strand.
CTTTGATTTGCAGGAGGTTTGGTCACCATTATTCCTCATTACAGTAGGCTCTGCCAAAGACTGCTTTAAAATCTCCTTAAACCTCTGTAACAGAGCCCAGAGTAAAAGATGTTCCCATGTGCACACCATGACACCTCAGGGTTCCACAGCTGTGAACCTGCCTTGCCAGGCCTCTCTTAGTGCTGCTGCCACTGCATTTAGACCCCCAACAAAGAGGAAGGCAGTGGGTGCTTTCCACTGCTGCTGCCTCTCCCTGCTTTGCTGGCAGAGGCCGCGTGTCCTGGTTTACATTGGCAGAAGCCAGCATAGCCCAGGGATGAATTTAGCCCTTGGCACTCCTTAGAGAGCTGACTCAGATGACTGCACTTGAAAACTACAAGCTGGTCTCTTATTTAATTCTCCTGAATGTCCAGATTTTATTTTATTCTTTTAATTTTTACTTCTTGTAAAGCTTCTTTTTGTGTTTAGTGGGAGAGCCTTGCTGTTTCACTCCCTGGGCTGTCCTGGAGTTACTGCAAGAATAGAGTAGTAATAGTTTTCACCTATACAGCACCTTATCCCAAAGGATCTCAAGTTCTTCTCAAAAAATAAATTCAACCTGATCAGTGGGCCAGCTGATAGGTAATATCCATTATTTTTTGTATGAGAAAAGGAAAGTATGGAAGTCTTAGGTGGTGTGCTCAAAAGTGTATAACGGATGAATTTCAGAACTGAGATGGTAAATACTACAGTTCCTTCCTCTGAAATCCATGAGCAAAAGGATGACCTCTGGATTTCTCTTCTTCTGCCAGCTGCTTCTGTGCAACTAGATCAGTTTGTGCCTTGGATGTCTTTTGAAATTGATTGATTATCTCTGTATTTCAGCTCCTATTCGGAATTGTGTCCTGGTCTTTGCTTTGAGGGGGGAAGCTTGAAAATGTGTCCTGATTTGGAAGGTGCAGTAGTTTCCATAGCAGCGATTCCTAGGCAGTAGCTCTGGAACATACCTGCACTACTCAGTGTGTTACTGGCAGTGTCCAGTGCTACTGAGGGCTTGATCCATCGAATCCAGAAGTGGGAAGAAGTGGTCAGAATTCAACCAGCCTGTCTGAGCAGATACCCTGTATCTGCTGTGTGTGTGTTAGTTGGGGGTCTCAGGACAAAGGACCCCCTGCTGCCAAATCTACAGCTCGAAGGGAGTCCTCTGTTAATTATCAAATACCCGTAAGTACAAGCTTGGGAAGACTTGTGCTGTCCCAGGTTAGGTGACAGGGTCACGTCGTATGCATGTTTTGGCATTTGGGAGGATTATACATTTCGTGTTAGGAGGTGTCTTTTCAGCAACCAAACGTTATCTGTGCCTGGGTCTCCACAGAAGCGGAGACCCCTTGCACTGTTTGTGCTCACTTGCAGTTTTGCAGCATGCAGCACATTCCTTAGATGTTGAGGCAGAAAAACTGGAGTTTGTCTTTCATACTGTGTGAATACTTTGGCTTTGGAGAGAGCTCTAGACAAAGACAAGAGAAAAGAGATTTGCTTCAGAAATAAAATTCTGCTGTCCCTGTTGCCGTTTCCCTATGAAACTGCTTCCTGCCAACTCCGCGTCTGACGCACAATTTGTGTCGGAAGCAGAATTGGTTGGGGCAAGTTTGTGACTGTAGCTGGCATTTCTGTCATGCCTTGTGCTGAATGCACAGCCTCTCCCTGCATCCTGGGTGTCTGAGCACATTAGGAACACTGAGGGGAGGAGGGCCTTGGCAGTGAGTGCCAGAGGGGGAGAGCCACGGGCATGCCACTGCCCAGCCTCAGCGAGCAGAGTTCGCTCTTGCTCCTCTTGGAGGACACTTTGTTAAAACTGTGGTGGACATGTCTGAGAGACCCCGTTGGCAAATAGGATCTATGAGTAAAATCTAGCTACTAATGTGAGATTTCTGTGAAGCTATAAAAGTTTTTGTCTAAACTGGTCTTGCATGCAACATGCAAGCACACCAACTTCTTAAAAAAATCTTAACAGAGGAAACTGGAATCACAGGATTAGTTTGCAGTGTAGGGGCTCTATTAATTGTTCTAATAACATTTGACTGAAGAATTACCCTGCTATTCAGTAGTGCTTGGGTTTGTTTCTTAATCCAATCACCTCGTGACTGCTCTCTAAGCTTTCCCCTTCCTTTTCTATTCTTAACATGGAATTAAAATGAAACTCTCTCGTATTGTTACTGTAAATAACATGCAAGTAAGAGAAGAACATACTTTTCAAAATGTCACTGCTTTGCTCACTCCCGTTAGTTAAACTGTATTGCTTTGATAATTTAGTTGACTTCATTGGACTTACGACAGCCCATGATTTTTCCCCTTACTAGTAGAATAAGTAAATCTGCAGTAATAAATAGCTCTAATTGTCTTTGTCACTGACATAAAGATGGGGTTTGCTCTTGCTTTAAATAGCCATGCAGGTCTCTTTGCTGCATCTACCGAAGAAGACATAAACAGGTACGAGGAAGTTGCTAAGCTACAGAAATCTGTCCTTTCTGGAAGTTCCCAGCTTTCTGCCACAATTATTTCTCAGCATTAAATATAACATATAATATGAAAGTCCAGTTTAATTGGGGGAAAAAGGCGCTTTCAAAACAAAATTTCAATTCCAGCTAAGTGGTTAATGCCAACTTTTCAGTAAGGCTGTCTGTCATGCTACTAAAACATTCAGTTTAGACTAAGTTCCACTAAAACTCTTGTGGTTTAGAAAGTTTTTGATACTTCTGTGACCTGCTTTAGAAACTTACTGAAAAGTTTCTGTGATTCTGAATTACACAATTCCATTGCTCATGAAGTTTGAACAAATGACAGTAGCTGGATCCTAGGCAGGCCATGCTGCCAAACTGCATTAATGTCTTCTGAGCCCAATAAGCCGTGACTTGGACCTCGGTGGGCTTTGGAGCAGGCTCTTTGTGTATGTTAATTCAGGGCAGCAGTGGCTTTGCAAACCTCTGAGTGGGGTTCTGTAAAGATGGTTGTACACTGCGAAGCTGGCCAGATGCTGTGATTTTTGTGATGAGGGTAAATATCCGCGAGGAATTAGGGTGGATTAGTCAAACTACCTTTATATAGTTGCCAAGCTTTCAAAAGTGAAAGGCTGCCACTAAGCCACAAGACCCTTACCACAAGCAGCACCATGCTACTGTAGCTATTATTTAAATGATTGCAGTGGGAGGTATCTCTTAATAACCGTATTAGTACAGAGTTGCTTAATGACTTCACAGGCAAATAGATAATTAAACCATTAAACACTATAGAAGTGAGAACCGTGTCCCCAGCGAACTTTGAAGTTGTCTGTCTTCTTAATGGACTGTGAAAGCCAAGCCTGGGTCTGAATCACAATGTGAAGTGGAAGGAACCATTGGAGAATATGGATCTAGACTTTTCAGCTTGAGCCATTCTCTTGATTAGTCAGGTTTTTCTGAGTTATCTGCTTTGTAAACATACCTGTAAATGTTTACACAAGAACAACAAAATTCCATCAAGTCTTGCACTATGAAGGGGTTTCTGTGTCTTTAGTGGTTTTTATCTTTGCTTCTATGGGAGAAAAATACAGAGTTCAAATGGAAGATACTGCGAGAGAGAGAATCCTAGCGAAGTCCTGCTTCTGGATTTATGGGCACAACATTTCTAATACTGCAGAGTTTTTGCAGTTTCTATGTTAGCTCCATTTATATTCTGAGATCAGGCAAAAACTATATTCTGAAACTGGCCCACTGGAAGGAAAGGTTGGGGTGTCTGTGTGTGTGACACCAAGAATGGGAAGAGGTGAAGATTTTGGTGAGGTCTCTGGTACTCCCTGGAACTTCAGGCATATGTTGCATTTTTTTATCTTGCAGACTTAAAGAGCACAAATAGCAACAAGAATGGCAAATGGCATAAATCTCAGATGGCGAGATTTGCAGTAGTAGGGTTTTTGTAAGAAAACAAGAAGCCACAGATTTGGTCGTGTCATTGGAACACATACTATTTAATGCACATTTCTGTTCTAGTATATGCATGCATCTTTTTTTGCAGGCTAAAATTAAGCATTTTGATACAGAGCTTTGGCAGACCACAATGTTTGTAAGATTAAAAGACAAGGTCATCAGGCCACAGGGCACCTTCAGTTTCATCCTCCGAAAGTAAGTGAACATATTAAAAAGCTATGGGAGAGTTTTTATAAGTGAGTAAATTTGACTGCTGTAACAAGACTTTTATTTCTCGTCACCTTTATGTTTTTATTAGATTTTTCAGTTTTCAGGTGACATTTTAAAAAAAATAAAAGCCTCTGAAAAGGACCCTTGCCTGTAGCAGGAAGCATAATCTCCCCATTTCTCTCTTTCTCTCTCCTTCTCTCTCTCTCATTATATGCTGGCATGAACACTCTGACATTGCTAATTGCCTCCACATTACACTGGCTGAATTCCAACAGTAGTGGCATAAAAATTAATGAACAAGACAGAGCTCACACATAAGGAACATATGGTGCAATAGCGGTCAATTGCATTCGAGTTTAAAATAATGTCTTGAGAGAATCATGATCAAAGCAGTTTCACAAAATGAAAAGGGCCAGATTCCACTTGCACTATGGATCTATGCTACCTCACTGTCCTCACTGAGAGTGTGAATGTGAACAAGGAGATTCCCCAAACTGTAAATAGAGAATGCCAAAAAGTTGTTTCATTTTCAAATGTAGTAGGAATTTCCCCCACTATTCTTACTGTGAAAAATAGTGCGAGTTAATCTTCTGCTGGGAAGCGAAGCTAGGGAAAAAGTGTTCTTAGAAATGGAGAGAATTCTTCAAAGATCTTATCACTGTCTCTGCTAACAGTGCCTTCACAGTGCAAGCTATGCAGTTTACAGAAAGGTGACACACAGTTATTTCCCATTATCCTAAAATGTGCAATTTAAAGTTAACACGAGTTAGTTTTATCTGTGTATATGCTTCTCGCAAAATCCAGATTTCAGGGCAATTAAGATAGTGTTAATACAAGGTACTCTCAAGAATCTTTCAAGTTGAAAGCTTGCTTAAGATTAATGTTAAAATTCAGGTTTTATTCTCTTGCCAAAGTACATGGTAGGTAACCTCTTGTTAACATTAATGGGAGTTAAATATTTGCACTCAGAGGAAAATAGACCTCAGATATGACACAAACTGTGCTTATATTACATAATATAAATAAGCACTGCTTGTTTAATAGCTTTTACTGCATTATTATGGAACAAACTGTTACAATAGTATTGCACGGTCTTATGATATTAAATTGATTTTTAGTATGCTGGTGATTTCCTATCATGTTCTTTGTCTCGTGAGATTTGAATCCTACCTTTAACTTCTATGGGACAAGTCCTACAGCAGTTTAATGAATGACCCAAATAAATCACTGTATCAGTACAGAGTTACTATTCATGGAAAGGAGCTTTGTATCACTTCAGTGCCCGTTTCCTCAGCCAGATGAGGTACTTCGGCCCATTCCCCAGGTTAGAGCAGCCTGGGTGTTGCCCAAACTGAAATGTGGCTGCAGATGGCCCCGCTGGGTCATTACAGCCACTGGAGAGAGCTGGAATGCAGAAGTGCTCAAGCCAGTCCCCAATATGCCTCCTGCTACTCTGCAGGAATTTCCTTGGGGCTAACTCACACTGGCTCGTAGCCATTTCTACTTTAACTCCTAGCAGGATAAAGAAGACAGCTTGTTGAGGCACTGGGAATGAATGGTAGAGAGTTCTTTACCTGTCTGGATATGAGTCTTATCTGTATTTGAATTTTTCTCTGCTGCTTGAAGAAAGTGTTTCTCAAAGAATTACTGCACTATCCTTTTGGTAATCTAAACCTGAAGCAGTAATTGCTTCTCATCTGATTCTCAGAATATGTTATAATGTTGATTTTAGTTGAGTTTTTATTTACTTATTTTAATGTTAAATAAAATAATCAATTTTAAATTTTGGGCATAGCTTTGGGTTTTGCTTAAGACACTTTACAAATTATATTTTAAAGGAAGAATCATGCAATAGCTGAGAGCTGAGTTCAGTGCAATATAGCGGCTTCAGCATAACCCTTTGCATTTACAATGCAATTAAGTGCTATTCTCCTGCAATTAATGGGCCAAATGACACTCCCACTTACTATAATAAGCTTCCTGATATGAATCTGAGATAACTCAGATTGATACTGAGACTTATGGAAATGCCCTGTTCTGCAGAAATGCAACAGGGAGAGAAAAGCACCAGCTGAGTTGCTGTTTCTGCTGCTCTTACCACAAGCTGGTTTTGGCCCACTGTGTCTTGGTCTATACATGAGGAAGCAGCCTCCCTCTCTTCTTTCCCTTTTCATAAAAAGAAGGCAAAGGGTACCAGATGGCATGTGTTACAGAGCTTTTCCTTCTAGCACAGAATTTATTTCCAAGATGTAGAATTGTGAGGATTCCTTCAGTCATCCCCCCAGAGTCACAGGTTTGGTATCTCGCCAATGGCATGTAATACACTTCCTGGCATGCTGTAGGAGAAGTAAAATTAGTTCAGAACTTCACTTTACTGTTGCGGCTTTTTTTTTCCCTGTGTTATTTGAACACGCCTGGAACAGGATCGGTGTTTAAGATGTATTAACCATTTCATTTCTGAGTGGGCCATAGCCTCTCAGCCTGGTTGTGGACTTGGACAGTTGTCAAAATGTGTGAACACTGAGTCTTGTTGCTTAATGGCACATGCAAGTATCACTCATGCTTTGTTCTGTTTCCTTGGTATGGACTAAAACATTGGGAGGTAACTGGAAGCGACCTTAAAAAAAAATCCTTCATTTATGTAGCTTTTGTTACAAAAATATTACTGGTAAAATTTATTTTTCAGGAGTTGGGGCTTCCAGGTGTGGTTTCAGGGTTGCTTTTGTAGACAAAAAAGAAAACAAACTAGAAAATTCAAGTGAGTAGCTACTGTAGGTTGTTTCCCTTAACGTTTTCAAGTGAATTTAAAGCCATGTGAAAAAAATCCTCATGAAACAGTTATCACATCCCAGTGATTACTATATACTAATACATATTTCTCTGGTTTGCAAATTTGGGTGCAACTTGACAAGTTAAGTGTTGAAAGAAGGTTTATCTCAAGGGACTTCAGCAAAAAACTTCATTTAGGTATTGGGAGGACATGACAACTAAATTCTTTGGCATTTGCTTGCTTTCTTTCCTTTCTTTTAGACAAAATGTTTTAGTTACATTATGGGTATGAGTATTTGTTTAATATAGTGAGGAAAACGGGGTTTTTTTGCTATCCCTCTTTCACATTCCCTTGTCATTTTATGGTGTGCTGCACTCTTATCTCAAGAACAATACACATCACACTGTATGCACGATACACATCACACTGTATGCATGTAGTTGAGGGCATGTTTATATGAAAAAGGAGATTGTTTCTGTCTTGCTATAATCCATGTTTGTACAATTCTTTCAATGTCTTTTAATTGTTTTGAACTCTAAAATGAAATGACTTCTAGATAAAATGAGCTTTCAGCTCTCTCCTTTTGTGACAGATTCCAGAGCATCTCTACCTCAAGGCACGTTTGGTCACCATTTTGCCTTTGTGACCCTTCCTAACCTGTACCACTCAGCAGGCTAGCACTAATGTCAGTACTGTTTACTTGGGCAAGACTGATAGCATCCAGGTGGAGTTTCCAGTCCTCTTTTTCCTTTTTTCTTTTTTTTTCTTTCCTTTTTTTCCCCCCCTCTTTTCTTTATACAGCCATGGAATAGATACCTTAACCAAAGAGTCAAGCAGCAGACTGTTCTGCAGATTTGCCAGGTTTTTAGTTTACAAATTAGTTAACTTTGTCATTTTTTTTTTTTTTTGCACAAATACGGGACAAAACCTCCAGTCAGTGGGAAATGGCATGGTTTAACAGACTTCAGTGGTGTTATACTGCTCTGAGGCGTACTAAGGATCTGGCATGTACATCTAAATTTTTTCCCTTTATTTGACCTTTTCTAAATACATTTTCTTTACACTTTGTGGTCAGCTTGTAGTCCTCACTTCTCACTGAAATACTAACCCCAGCACACTTCATTTGAGTTAATCACTTGTGTGCTGGTTTAGTGACACCAGTTACTCTCAGATGCCTTTTCCCTGCTTTTGTTTCATTATTTCATCTAGATGAACAAGGTTGTTCAAATTAGTATAAATCAGTCCACTTACAGCTTTTGACACTTACAATTTAAGTACTGAATTACTATCCTTGACAGCTGAAAGTTGCACATTCTCTGAATTTGAGACTGGAATGTAATTCTTGGCAATTAATAATAGATCATTAGAAATACTCTGAAAGTATCCACAATTGAACTGTAAAAGCGGTGTGACTGATCAGAATCCTACTGAGTGCTGCAGAAGCGCCTGTCAGGGAGAGAATATTTAACAGCGAGTGCTTGCCTTCCTCTGCAACATCAGCTCCTCCAGCCAGCATAAAAGCAGGGTGGGAAAAGTCCCCGGTCATGTCTTTGGGGACCAACTTCTGCAAAGAGCTTAAATACCATTAGTGTGGCAAACTGTGCCCGGTACTTCTCGCAGTCAAGTACAGGAAGTCCAGTATAACCCCAGTGCTCAGCTGAGGTTACATTTCTTTAATGCACGGAGATCAGGAGCCTGCCACTGGAATGCGGCGTGAGGCTCCATCCTTTGGCTCCAGCTGCAGAGCTCGTGATCTTACCTCATTGCCAGATAACAGCTAATGTGGTGGCTGTTTTTCCAAACCTTTCACCGGAGCTCTGTGTTGATACCTGTGTAGGTTCCTGGAGGAGATAAACAGATGCTGAATTTTAGAGAGAAGTTGCTGAATGAATTATTTGCCCATTCAAAAAAATACAGATTTGTTAACAGGTGCAAATCTCTAGAGATGAAGCTTTGTAAACATATTTTACTGCCTCACTTTGGTCTTGAAAGTGATTTCCTGATTGTAGCAGTGGTGTGCAGTATTCCTTCCTGCTGTGCTGACCTATTAGCACTGCAGCATCTTTCTGCCACTGAGGGTTTGTGCACTCATGACCTAATGCTGAGATGTTAAAGCTAAACAAAGAACCCCAAAATAACAATTTGCTGTTCTACAGTTTTAAACTTAAAGGAAAATGTCTGACTTTGTTTCTGATTAGAATTGCAGGGCTGTTTTACACATAGGTGAGTCTTTCATTGTCTGTTCTGTATTGGCTTGGTGGTCTAGCTGTTCAGAAGCTGAAGTTCCCTGCAATAGGAGAAAAAACCTTCTATTGTGCCTGTTTTCTTGTGAAAGTGAGTCACATGTGCTTTTGTTACTTTCATGGCAGTTGCTTGAAATGTGGAGCAAGAGCTCATTTCTGAGAAGGTTTGTAGCATTTGTGGACTTGTTATAAAATACCCATCCAAGAAAATAGTCAAGATTTAAGTCTCAAAATGTATTTACCACAGAATAACACTGTTTTGTTATTACTTACTGTGTCTTTGTGCAGGCGCACAGTCACTCTTGCTGCTTTTATCATTGATAACATACTAGAAGCTAATTTTAAATAGGTTCAAAAGGGAATTTAAACTAAGAAATCTGAAGTTTTATGCTATTACCTTGATTTGGTAGTGTTTTCTTCAGTGTGTCTAGAGGCAAGAGAGAAGGAAGGGAGAAAAGATGATGCTTACTGAAGCTAATCTTCCTAGGCCCCTTGTATCAACATTTCAGTAGAGTCCTGTGCAGAACTAGGCAGAATATCTGCTTTAGGCTCCTGCTTTGAAACACCCACAGAAGGAGCCTCTCCCTCTGCCCTGAAGATAGAGGAAGCCTGGACAGAATAAACTTTCAGAATATCCTCTGCTGATGCTTACTAATTGTTAAAGAAGTCAGGAAACTGTTGTCCTAAAAAAGCTTACTCAAGTTTCATTCATTTGAATGTATGGTTTTCAAAACTTTACAAGCAGTTAAGTAATGGCACAACAACACGAGGCTGGCTGGCTCTGAAAGAGCCCTTAGTGCAGCCCGAGGGATTTCTTGCTTCTGCAATAGGGCAGATCCCTGCACAGGCACCAGGGTGGAGAGAGAGGTATCCCTGCCTGTAGTCCCACAATTGCCTGGCAGAAGGTTGGGAATATGGTCCAAAGTCAGCATTCAGCTCATTAGGCCAGATTCTCTGGGAAACTGTCTAATGAATAGATGTAAGTCTAAAGGCATTTGAGCTTAAACTTGCATTAAAAATTCTTCCTTTGCTATGCAGAGAACCATTCCAAAACTTTTGTTGTTGACTGCTACTGAGTTTAGTTACATTTTCACAGGTAAGATTGATTCAGACAATGTTTCTGCAAAAGTTAGGTGGTTGCTTGCAACGCTAAAATGGACACTTGCTCAAAAGAGAAGACATGTCTGGTTTCATTGCTACTTCAGAAACTAAAAGAAAAAAGAAGAAAATGTAAATTATACCAATAAAAAGGTCTTGCATCATGCCTAAGGTCATTAGCATCTGGCTTTGGGAAGCTGCCAAAGGGAATGAATTTCAAAGACTGAGACTATTAGCTGAGAGCCTGCCAGTCCCAGGAGGTCTTACCTCAGTCTTAGAGCAAGAGCTTCCTGGCAGATCTTAATAGCTGTGACAGTACTTTGAGTGCGAGGATATCACTTAGGAGTGAGCCTAGAACTACACAGGACTTGGAAGAAACTTTTGTAACACAGCGAGTGGCTCTAGGAAGCCACCCGAGCCCAGCAAATGGGCAGTGTGCAGGTGTTGCCTGCTCACAGAGGTTCTCTCTGCTCCAGGGGAAAACAGATGCTTTTCTGCACCTGCTCTACTTTCAGCCCAGCTCAGAGGAATGCACTGCATTAATCTTGTACAGAGGTGACCAAGGCAAGGTGAATCGGCAGGGTCTCTTCCCCAGCCATGAACAGGCAGCTCTCTGGATGAGCACTGCTGTATAGAAACCCTCAAGCCAAGAATAGGCAGTGCATATGTATAGCAGGCACTGCTCCTGCTCATCCTCCAAATACTGCTCCAGCCAAAAACCCCAATCTCTTCTAGCTAACCTGAAATGAGTCACGGCCAGATTGTTTCATAAAGTCCCCTGTCTTTGTCAGGCACTGAGGAATGGATCTGTGCTCGCACGTTATCTGCCTGTTAATGTGACACTGCAGATCAAATAGGTGCCCATCCCTTCCATCAGCCTTTAACAGATGCAGTAGGGAGATCAGAGGAATGCAGGCTCTTCTGGGGTACAAGCAGCTGCCCAAGGGTGTGCTTTGGAGCATATACATCCACTTTAAAAGGGGACTCTGTGTGTGTCTGTGCATTTTAGGACATACATAGAACCAAAAAGAACTTGGGCTGAGGCATTCAGCAAGAGAACTACCAAAAAACCCCAAGAAATAAAACCCCTAGTAAATAAATGCAACAAACCTACAAGTGAAATGCATCACTGGTGTACTTTCTTTCCTTCAGTGCTTTGTGTCCCTTTTCCAGTGTACATCTCTACTCGGTGTCAGTTATTGTCTTCAGACATTGAAGAGCTGGTGTCCTCACCATGTTACTGATGGAAGTGTCTCACTGATGGTAAAATGAGTGAGCATAAGCACAAATGGTTCACCAAAACCCGCCTTGCTTCACTTTCAAGTTCACCCTCCTGTTGTTCTCACCTATTCTTAACAGATCATTGGCAATCCAGGTGTAATAGAAAGAAGTGCCCAAAATCACTTGCATGGTTATATGAGTGTACCAAGAAACATGAGACATTTGTTCCAATAGTGTATTGGTGTTGCAGTACATAGAGATGAAATATATCTTCTTCAAATAAAAAACATCGTTGTTCCACAGAGAGAACCTGTGGCTCATCATTCTTCTACATGAGATCATTGCACAGCAGAATGAATTTAACAAAACATAGTGCAGGTAACTCTAAAATGGGATGGATTACTGTCTTGCTTTAACCTCAGTAATGATGACTGGTCTCAGTTTAGTTCCCATATGGATTCATTTTAGTTCTCACATGGGAAGGTGTACACATTGCTAAAATTGGCATCTTTTTTCATGGATTTTTTTTTTCCCCTGATAAATGAAATCATATTCAACAGGATCAGGGAAAGCAAGGATATGAGTGAGCTGTGAAAAGAAAACATGTTTTTCTACGATTTGTCTCTCCAGGGCTGGATTAGTTGGTAGATGGGACAGGGTGGGAAAACATGTATTGTCTGCAGGTCCCTCAAATGTCTGTTTGATGCCGTTCCTCAATAGCTGAAATAAGAAATAATTTTAAATATCTGCTTGTGCTATCACAGGCACTGTGGATTTTGTTGTATGAGTAGCCAGAGAATTTTTTGCAAGAAATAGAGAAACTTTTTCTTATGGTTCAGGTTTGTTCAGTTGGGTTTTAATTGCAGGTTCAGTGGCATCCTTTGTGCAGTTTCATCTGTCAAGTGAAAATTTGAAAGTGACACACAAGTCACATAAGTATGTAAAAAATGTTAACAGTCTGTTTATGCTTAAATTTAACTTTAAAGAATCTGAATCTGAAATTAAATATTTTTGTCAAAGACTAAGCAGTTTGATTCGAAATAAATTATGAAGAGCTGCTCAAATACTTTTTCCAAACTGTAATTGTAAAATGACTTGTCCATCTTTTTGCTGTTAATATTAAGTGAAAGTCTAGTTCATTGTTCTTAAAAATGCAATTACTATAATTTTTTTTAATCTGAAATACTGATAGACAAGTTAAAAGGAGATTGGTGCCCACACCACTCTGCCGTAGCTGCTTGGGGCCAGGTACTGGCATTGCTAATTGGGTGCATTTTTGCTTAAGGCAGCACAGCAGGATGCTGGACCTGGTGTCCCCTCCTTATTCCCTCTGTGTGTGCTTGAGTGATGCTTGTGCTTCCTGGGAAAGAACTGTTTGATTTCAGAGAGGAGGAGCAAATGCTCTTTAATATGGATGTCTTTCTTTTCCCGAGATTATTGTTACTTCATCAGCTCATTTATTTGTCAGTTGCGTTTCAAAGTCCAGCTGAGTGTTCAGAGCTTGGTAATTTCCAGTCCTGGAAATGGTTGTTAGTCACCTGAGATTGGCAAACTGCAGGGCTTTGGTAAACACTTGTTTCAAACTGCATTTATTTAGTAGAGAGATCATAAAGCAGGTATCTGCTGTATTCCTGGTCACAAGTGCTGTTTACATGTGCTCCTTGGGCCAGTTTTTCTGATTATAACTGGCTAGGTGTGATGCAACACTTTAATTGGTACATAAAATAAGCAGCATGTTCCACTGCTAATGGCTGGACTGTATAGAGCAGTTTTTAATTAGACTAAAGAAGCTGCAAATACTGGCATTGTCACAAACTGGCTTTCCAGCAACTTATTTACATCACAAAATCTGTATATGAAAGTAGCTTGCATCCCCCCTTCCCTGTAAACACGTGTTTCTCATTCTGTGAGGCAGATGCTTCACAATGAATGTCATCCAGGTAATGGAGTTTGGAGAAAGCATCTTGATAAACGGAGTACAAAATTTCTATGGCTAGAAATGAGTTTTTAGAGCTTTCTAAAGAAGCCTGTTTTTAAAAATGAACGTATTGCAAAGGCTGTGCTTTTTCTCTTTAGTGGCCAGTATAATATGATGGTTCAGCACAAAGACATCTTTCTCTAAGTGTATAGAAAAAGAGTTTGTAAAGGTGGTTGGGACTGTACCTGTAATCTGCTGGTTTTGTAAGCAGCAGTTGCCACTCACTTCCTAAAATGGAGCTCAGAGACAGTGCTGTTCGTGGGAAGAGGATGAAGCCACAAAACTGACTGAATGACAGGCTGTCTCTGTCCCAGGTTTATTGTATCATTTGGGTAAATCACAAATTTACCAGATTGTTAAAGGGAGGTAATGCTTACAGTGAGGGTTGAGATGTTTTATGGGTGGGGGTTTTTTAATAAAATGTGTTGAAATTACTTGAAAAGAATGGTGTCAGAGGTATATGGAGTTTATGACAGATCTGATATAAATTGTATCTCTGGGAACTAAACAGATTTATAGCAATGAGGATTTTAATGTATTCGGAGTATGAAAGGGTGCCTCTTTTAGTAGTCTTTCTTTACTATAGGGAAAATTAAAGATCACACCAAGTATTTAATTTCTATTTGAAATTGCAACAGTTTTTTAATAAAGGTTGTCCTGACAATACCACATCACTCATTCTAAAATAAGGCTTTCAGAAGAAGATAGCACTGAATACTCAAGCTGAGTTTAGTGTTTCTTCCCTCTTCAGGTTTTTGACTAATGAGTGTGGTGTTTTAGGGCTCCTTTAATCAGAAGTCACAGAGGCTGGATGCCAGCTGCATCTCCCGTTTGTGGAAGAGGCAGTTCAAAAAGAATATTTTCTTAATAATCTGTTGGACAGGGAGTGTATGGTAGAGCCATATCTGGGTGAAGAGTTTAACGCAGAAAAATTTATGACAAGCCAGGGGCTTTGGAGCAAAGCATGTGGCCGGACTAATAAAAATGTTTCACAGTTAGTGCTGGAGGGCTTGATCCTGCTTCCCTTCAAGCAAGCGACACAAGTCACTGTGCAAAGCAAGATAAAGTCTTTTGGCTTGTGGACACCCTCAGCAGGAGGGGACACCTGTCCCAGCCATTGAAAAAGGCATCAAAAGTAATCCTGAGTTGTCATTAACCCCATGCTGCTCCAGTATGGGCTGCTGTAGCATAGTGGCCTTTACATCCTATAGGGCAGTGACCATTCAGCTCTTCTCTCTAGGAGCCCCAGGCTTCTTCTGACCACCACTGTATGGTTTATTTTAACACTAGTACAACATAAAAGAGAAAAGGAGGTTTGTGAAAAGTCACACAAGCCGTGTGTGTGTTTAGTATACCTGAAGGCTCATTACTTCCTTGTGGTAATCCTGCCAGGCCTCCTCCTTCAATCACTTCTGTGTCAGTCTGGCAGTCGGCTTCCTGCAGATATTATACCCCAAACCACTGCTCCATAAGAGACTTCTGTTTTACACCTGCCACCCTTCTTATAATTGTATGATTTCGCACCTTGTTCTAGCCCTGGCACTCCTCCAAGCAGTTCCCAAACGTGCACTAAAAAGGGATTGGTCTTGAAGCACTTTTCTTCTTTTCCACCTCGCATGCTATGCATACTTCCCTATTATTTTAAACCACGGTATTAATGGAGGGAAAGCCCAGGTAACCAGTCCAGGGCTTCAAAGTTATTAACAGGGCAGCCCTGGTTTCACCCTAAAATAGGCTTCTGCTTGTTCAAGTGCATTTCAAGAAGCATCAGTGATAAAATTTAAGGGACTCAGTAGCCAATACAATACTTAGTTCACATCAGCTTTGTGTTACTTGAATTGCTTCTATCTGTTGCAACACTCAAACATTCCCATAAGTTATTTACTTCCTAAAGGTGCTAGCTGTCTGTGGCATCCCAGCCACTTTAACCAAGTCTAGTGTCCAGATCACCCAGAGAGATAGAGCTTGAGCCTGATGGTTTAGCTCCAGTCTGAACACATTTAAGCTGATAATTTCTAGTATGCAAGTCTGTTGTTAATGCTGCCTAAATACCGGGTAGGAGAGGTTCTGTTTTTTCTATACGGTCTCCTGTCAGAAAGCTGAGACAGGGATTGGCAGAAGGAGGAAAGGGGCTGGAAAGCCTGTAAGCAGAGAAGGGCTCTGTGCTGGAAGTCTGCTCTGTATCCTGGGTTCAGAGGAAGGCAAAGTGGTGAGGAGATGAGAGGAGGGGAACTGCGGAGGCTGCCTGGGCAATGGGGCAAGGCAGCATCGGAAAATAAATGAGAGCTCACGGCAGATGCCAATTCCTCAGCCAGCTATTCTTGGCAATGAATACAAAGGTTAAAGCAAGGCAAAGTTATATTTATTTATAAATGTGTGTGTATGTATATGTATGTATATATTTTATTTTTAAAAGGTTTCTCTTATTTCCAGGTTTTAAATTATTTCAGATGCTGCTTCTATTGGAGGTGCCACAATATGTCAAAGCTTCACAGAGACAAATCTATTATAGCTTATATCACAGGAATGCCCAGAGGCCTCTTGTAGGGACAAAGCCCCATTGTGTCAGATGTTATGGAAACATCATGTATATCTTTGATTTATGGTGGATTTTGAATCACCCCTAATAGTTTAATATTTTTTCCCATCGGTAAGTTTCAGTTTTCAAGCTTTGAAAGGAGCTTTGAAAGGGCTTTTCTAGGTTCGGGCAAAAATTTCTACAGATCACTACAGCCACCTCTGCATACAATTTCTATATACCACCCTTGGCAAGTACCAATAGTAGGCAGTAAAACTAGATATAAGTGATATTGAGAATATATCACAGTGGTAGATTTGAACACTAACTGTAAAAAGAGTAAGAAAATGAGAATTTTTCTTTCTTTGTGAAGTAATCTTAGAATTGAAATGTCCCTTTGCTGCAAAGTGTTTAGACATTCTGTGCCCAAAAATGAGGGAGGCAAAAATGTAATGAAAACACTGAAGGATCTTTTGGAAAAACTCGCTGTAACATTTTCAGTAAAGTATTGTCAGTTTAATTTTTTCCCCAGTAACAGTAGGATTTGTCCTAGGTGTTGCTAAGCTGGTTTTTTGGATATGATAATATAACAGACACTAGGTTGACTGTACAGTGTAAAGTTGTCCTATTGAGCATACCAATAGTGGGAGAGTTGCTTGCACAATTTAGCAGCAAACTCTGTAAATAATCTTTGGAGGCCACTAAGACTATTAATTTATTTTAACAAGTGCTTCTGTAAAGTTATAGCTTTGACCAGGAATGGTAATTTTATCCATTATGTGAATGCAGTAACTTTGAATTTGTTCAGCATAATAAAATAGCATCTGCTATGCCCAAATGTTGGAAGACATTTGGATTATGACTGCATAGGGTGATGGTTTGTCTTAGCTGGAGTTCCAACATTTTTGTTAATGCCACTCACATCACCAAGGTATATCCAAAGCTACCACCAAGTAGCCTGGCAGCTTTCACTGCAAGTTTCTCACATATTATCCTTCTGCACTCCATTTCTAAAGTCTTATCTCCTTTGTCCATAGCCAAAAGCTACTAACTTGGAACAAAGTTCAATCAAGACCCAAACATAATGAAGAAGGAGAAATCACAAAAGATGGAGTTAATGGCTGCAGCTACCGCTGTGGATCCTTTTGCCACAGGCTCTGAAAGTCTGGAAAATTAATCAAAGTTCAATCAAGGATGTATGATATTGCGGCTGCTGCTGCAGCAGTGTCTGGTGTCACCTGGGAGCTGTCCATTAAAAACAGCTCACTGCAAACCATCCTGGTATCGATGTGCTATCCCGGTCGGAGGGGGTAGTCAAATGCTACTTCAGGACATTGCTATGCCTTCTGCTTTCACTCCTGGGTAAACTTCGAAAGTTTAACACGGATTTTAGCCATAAAAAGAAGAGGCACATGTCTGGAGTAAGTTAGTAAAAGAGGCAGTTTTAGAGAAATCTACTAATGGAGGATAGGTGACCCTTTCAAGGAAGTTTTCTTGGAATGTCACTGTAAAATAGGAACTGAAATTTTCTCCCAATCAATTAGAAGAGTATGTGGATGGGAAGAGATTAACTGAGAATTAAGGTTTTGGTTAAAGCATAAAGCTGTAAGAAAAGTCTTCAGCAGAGTGGGAGACCTGGTAAATAAGCCTTTATAACAAGCATTGATTGTCATAGGAGTGACAGTACTTTAAATGTGGTTGTTAAACTCAACCATCTGGTCATAAATTAGTAGCTGATGAGCTTGCAAAATAACCTTCAATAGATAAATTAGTAAATTTTTTTGCAATAATTCTTCATCCAAAAATTTGTTTAAAAATTACAGACTTTGCTTTTTATTTCATTGCCTGGGAAAAAGGTGTCCTGTAACTTGTTTGATGTTTATGATTAAAACTTGGCAACAGTTGTAGGCAGGGAAAATTCATCTTTCATTTTATCAGTCTGCCACTGAGACATGTCCTAGTCATCTCTCTAATACTCTAACACTCCCATGAAACAAAGCAAAATTGCCACCACTGGTATTACTGCTTTGTTACTCATCAGTTATTATATGCCATGGTTTAAACGGTTGAAAACCACTACCTGGTATTACAGAACAAGAAGGACAGAAAAAAGAGGAGAAAATAAAAAACAAAGCCATAACCAAAAGGAAGGAAGAGGCTGGAGGCTGTGAAAATAAATACAAAGCTCCACAGAGTAGGTGAAGGGTCTCCTGTATTGGTAGGATTCATCATCTTTGGGGAAAAAAGAACAAAGAGCATTACTGTTTCAGGTGTCATATTGCCAACTCTCCTTTCTTTAACCATGTGAATATGAGTGGCTACCAGTTTTATGGCAGGCATTTTATTCTGACTTTGACACACCTCTGGCCCGATGTCACACCCTTTGGCCCCGGGGCACAATCGTGGTTCCTGACTGTTCCTCTTATGACAACACCAAGTCTCTGGAATTCTGTCTCAGCCCTTTCAATCAGATAGCATAAACATGTCTGTCTCCCCATTGTATTTCTGCCTGGTTCATCAGAATGGCTTGGCTGAAATTACTGGTATTCTTTTGATAAACCATTAGTGTTAGAAAGGGGTTTGAATTTTTTTGTCAATTACTAAATCTTGGTGACAGGCAGAAACTGCCTGTTAAAACTTGTGTTGTAATTTGAGGATTAAATGCTGCACCTCTGAGAAACATCACTGAGAAACATCAGTATCAAAACTGATTTGCTCTAAGAGACTTAACGTTGTTAGGAGCTGTGGTCTGACGGGGTAGATTCCTTAATAACAGAGTTAGCAATTAAATGTTTTAAACTCCTCACAGGACTTGGAAGATTAGAGGGCAGTTGGTAAACTTTTGCAGAAAGGGACATGTGTAGCCAATACAGCACCCACTTTAATCCCTGACAGTGAAAGACTTCAACTCCCGTTATTGTTTGGTTATTAGATAAAATTAGAAAATTGCATTTCATTTGATAACACCTTTCTCATCTTCAAGAAGTTCTCAAAGAACTCAACTTTGCAAATTCTTATTTTTTGCTAGGACTTTCACATAAACTCACCCCAAACTAGACTGACCATGCAAAGAAAGATGGCCAGAGCTGCCAAGAACCTTTGGGGGTGTTGTTCTTGCTGCAGCATTCTCATCTCCCCTTTATAGCCCATCTCTAGCTGGGTGGGTATCTCATACATGTATATGACACTTGTTTGTGAAAAAAAAGATGCCATCTTTTGCCATCCATTTAGACAGAAGCTGCATGCTTCATTGCAGGTAAAAATGTTTGGAAAGGTAGAGAACAGAAACAATAGTTTCTGTTTTTTTACGCCAGTTTTCTATCTCAGCCCAGAGTGGGAAGCAGTGGGAGGAAAGAGAAAAAAAGAGTCCTTTAGTGCAGACTCTCCAAAAGGATTTAGTAAACCCAATTTGGACATTTTATAAATGCTCTCAGGTCGTAGAATGAAATTGTAAGCATTCAACAGAAAGGCCCAGTTATTACAGAATTGGGTGAACTCACTACTGTGGCATATGTGAATGTGCTCTCATTAGGAGAGATAAAATGCTGTACTTGTTTGTCATCAAGTATATGCTAAATGTTTTTTGTCTCTTTTGTTCAGGGCAAAGTAGCACTGAAGGGAAGAAACTAAAACACCAGAAAGTGAGAGAGTGGACCAGAGCAGTATTTCAAGAAGGTTAATGCTATCAACAGCTCAAGCAGGGCAGTGTGTAATTCTGGTGATTCTAAGATACCTCCAAAAAGATTTACATAAAGAATGAAGAATGCAAACTGGAGAACCAAAACACACAACTACAGAAATAATTGAAAGCATAATTTTGCCATGTTGTATAAATATGCTACTATTCATGCTGAGAGATTTGCCTTGGAAAAGGTTGTAACTTGAAAACACCAAACATTAGATGCAAAAGTATTACGTAATCAATTTTTTCGGAGACTAATACACTGTGACATAAAGTAACCATTAAGTGTTAAAAAGAATCTTGCTGTCCAGGCCAATCCTAATTGTTAATTGCAGTTTCTTGATCTTGGTGGCAGTCAATGGAGAGGCACCATTTCACAGGGAGGGGTCGGTGGTACTCGTGTTGATGTGTCTCTGGGTTTGCCATACACACCGTTTTAAATGTTAGCATTTTGTAATGACTTCACTACTGTTTTGAGCTCCAGAAAAGTAATGCAGTGAATAGTTAGATGAAAATTAGTGCTGAAGCAGGGGTGCAAATGCAGAGAGTATTCAATAAATTTATTTTTGTTGGATTCAGTTTGTCTAGTTACCCTAAAGGGGATGTAAGCAGCAAGACAGGGATAAATATTTAAACTCTGGGTAAACTTTGACACTTTATAGCTCAGGCTACCTTACAAAATCAGCCTATGTAGAAATATTGAACAAGAAATTTGAGTTTCTCTGTTGCTTAGTGAGAACTGGAATGCCCTAATTGTCCTTCCACAGAACTTAGGAAACTTTATCAGGTACTTTATGCCTTTAGCATAAAGGCCTGTTTGTAGTTTGACTAGTGCTCAATCCCTGTGCTGCAGCACACTAAGTTTAACTCTGTTTTCATCTTCATGTGTATGGGTTTGTTAGATTTTAAAAAACCTTGAACTTGCAAATTGTTTGAAACCCACAGCTGTCTTTGTCTTGCTGACAGGTTATCAGTTTTCCTCGTTTTCAAAATATGTTTCCTCTTTCGCCTTCTACTTCCCCAAAATCTTGTGTCCCTGCCATCCTGGACAGCAATTCCTACTCCTGTTGGCTTTTCTCCCTGGAAGCTGACCCAGGGCCCAGTGGTACGATCATGGGGCTGACCATCGCTTCACATTTCTTCTGAGAGGTGAAATGTTTAATCCACACATCTCTCCAAGGCAGTAAGTGAGCAAAGCATTAAATTAGCGCTAAGATCTTTGCCAGCACTGATTTAAGTAAGAGGGACATCGTGTATTATGTGATTGGAATTTAGGCCAGGCAGGCAGGACACGGAGGTTAACGCTGTTGTGCAGCGAACTCGGGGAGAAACAGCGAGAGGCAGCAGCATGAGGTTGGGGAATTTAGAATTTACATGCCCATTTGCCTAGAGAACACAGTGGCAGACCAAACTTACTCCCAGTGTCTAGTCAGTGCTTGGTTATTTTCCTGATACTCTCTTTAGAGTGATTTTTTTTTTTTTTTTTTTTTTAATCAAAAACCAAAATTCAGGTCATGATTGAAATTTAAGAGTCAGGAGAAATCTTTTCCTGCAGATTGTATTGCACTTTGTGCTGTATGACTCAGTTTTGTTTGTAGTGATTCCCTACAGTTAATATCCATTTTTTAAAGTACCCTAGACAATAAAATCAGTTAAGAGCAGCAGCTTTTTGTTTATAGTCAGTTCCATGTGTTGGAGCTCTTCTCAAAACCATGAATACTCTTGCATTTGGTTAAGAAGTTTTAGCACTTCACAATCTGCCTTACATCCCCCTTCATTCATGCTGCTCTGAGCACACAGGCTGAGACACGGAGAAGGAACAGGCTGGGGCAGGTGGGAGGAGAAAGCTGCTCTCCTTGGGCTGCATTGTTACACTGTGATTTTAGGTATTTGTTATGACACACATGGAGTTCAGACCTGGGGACCTTTTTCCTTTGCCCTCAGCGCTGTCCCTGAGAAGAACGTAATGAGGTCCTATGGTTTCCTCGAAGAGCTTACAATTTACATAGATTTAAAACCAAAAAATAGTAATTCAGAAGCAAGAAAATATAAATCAATTTAAATAACTTGCCTGAGGTCAAATAGCAATTCAGTGGCAGAGCCCCAAGTGAAGTCCAGGACCTCTGTCTCAAGGCTGGTGCCCTGTCCCAGTGTCTGTTTCTTTTCACAAGAAGCTGGTTTTCCAGGAAGCTGGAAGAAGATTTAGGGAAGTCACCCTCTGCTTTCCATTCTGGTCATTCTTAAGATACATCTTGGTAACTGTTCTGTACAAGCAAGCTTCAACTGAATCAGCTGAAATTACCAAAAAACCACTGTTAATGTACCAGTATTCCTTTAGAAGTTGACCTGAAGATACAAACTGAGCCTTGCACATGTCACATTTTGCCAAGGATCAGTGGATTTTGCTAAAAGATGCAGAGGTAGTAAAACATTGAAAAATTGCTAATCAGAAATAGTGGACGATTTTAAAAGAGCATGAATATGCTCCCATTAAATATTCATTGAAAAAGCTTGAATAATGAAAACAATGCTTAAAATAAAATACTGTTAGTAGATAATTAATTAGAAAACAGTAAATTGGTCTTAAATTGTTTGCTATGGATAGTTAGCCCATTTAATAAGAATTATCATCTTCCAGGCAAATGGCAGATAGCTAGTAAATAGGTTTTTCCTGGGAACTCACTAGAGTGGAGAGCAGCTCTCCACACATCTAAGTTTTAGTCACTTATCATTTTGAAGTCAATTCAGAGCTTCTGGCAGTTTATGTAATCTTAAACCCTCTTCTCACCTTTGTTGCAGAACTCTCAATCAAGCTGAGCCCTTTTTAGTTACATCACTGCTTATTTCATTAAGAAGGAAATACAATTTTAGCAACAAGGTGTGCCTTTGGCTTTGAGTTAACATCTTGTGAGAGCAGCTAGGTTTTGTGCTCATCACAGAGCAGATGCTCATAAAACACTGCTGTTAAGAATCAGTTCAAATAACATGTTTTTGGCCATGACTTCTTGGGCACTTTTTCCCACAGTTTACAAGCCCCCGGTGATAATCCACATGTCCTGCTTTGTGTCCCCAAGAGAGAGGTGCCTGGGGCATCTTGTGGGGCCCAGAGGTGGCACTGGAGCCTCTGTGTGGTGCTCTCTTGGGAATGGACCAAGTCACCACTGGTGGTTGACTCTTGCCACACTTGAGTGCTTTTTGCCAGAAGTATCCAGCAGACCATTCTAGGAAACTACATCCCCCTCTCTGTTTTTCCATCTTGTACAAAGCTTAGCAGGAAGTATAAGGCGTAGAGTGGAGAAACCTAAGGATTTAGGAAAGCATTTGCTTCATGTCATGCTCTGTAGGACCAGATTCTGGGATCATGTTGGCCTTATCCTGGTCTGATTCCAATTACTGCCATGCACTTAACATTAACTGTACTCCAGTATTTAGCTAAATGTAAATCAGGTTCTCCTTAAGTGTTGTGAATTTATCTAGTGAATAGTCAACAGGATTAGAAGATGACAACTAATAAACCAACAATAATAATATGTTAGCTGTCTTCTCCCCACAGCCATCTTATTTCCTGCTGCCTTTCCTACAGGATTAAAGGTATTCATCTGGTCAAATGTTGTCCTGGTACGTTCCTACAAGGATTCCCTCCGAGTTCAATGCAACTTGTTCATGTCTCTCTCTGGTATACTACAGTGCATTACTGAGTTAGGAGAATGCAAAGAAATTATCTACAGGAGTTAAAAGTAGAGGAGAGGAGAAGTGTTTTGTCCTGGGGGGTTGTTTTGGTTTTTTAAATAGGTGAGAAAGGACTATGACAAAAATCCTGCTCTAGCTCATGAATGCAACCCAACACCTGAATAACTAAAACCAGATTTTGGCCCAATTACTAGAAAGTAATTCTTCTCCTGTCTTTATGACCTGTACTGCTGTTAATAGGAAGCTTCAACTTCATAAAAAGGAATAAAATTCAGCTCTAACTCAAAAGTAAGTTGATAAGGGGAAATGTTTTAACTTTAAAAAATACACACCCCACTCACTGAACCTTTGAGACCTGCAAATGTTTAAAAAGAAAAAAAAAACCTGCAGCAGCTGCAATTTGAAAAACAACACTGACGCTAAAAATAAGTAATTTTACTCATAAGTACCTCATAGCTTATTTGCAGATAGTTGTACACTCTGAGAAGAAGAAGAAAAAAAAATTGTAATAGGCCTTAGGTCAGCTGCATTGATTTAATGCATTACTTAGGCTGCCAGAGCAGAGGTAGAATCTCCTCGCACTGCATTAGGAGCGCCTCAAGCCTCCGTGACTCCTTTTGATCAAATCTCTGTGAAAGATGAGTGTCATGCCCTCTTCAAGCCAGCTGTGAGGGGACTGCCCTGCGACTGGAGGAGTGTGCTGGAGCACAGCACTCCGGGGCAGCGAGGTGAGAGCTGGCTGCAGAGGTGAGAGGCAGACACAACTTCGTACTGTAGGTCTGGAGAACACCAAGGGGGAGGATCTTATTTCACTCCCCTGTGCACAGCCTGAGCATACATCAGACCTTGAGGTGCTCAGAGTCAGACAAGAGTAAAGAGGCGTGTGATGGTTCTGCCTTAGTACTTGTACAGGCAGGAGTGTTTCCAGTACTTCTTTGTACAACTCACTGAGGGAATGGGAAACTGTTTTATAGCTCTGGAAACATAAGCACAGTAAGAATGTCTGAGGTAAGGAAAGTTCTTTGCAGTTCTGTATGAATGTATGTTTTTACTGTGCAACTTTTACTTGTGGCTATGCACTGTGGAGATATAAAAAATGTTGCAATGGTGTTGTTTTGGGTAATGAACAATGGAGATGAGAGCTGTAGGAAGCTGTGCTCTCCATTTCTTAATTATGAAAAAATACTGTAAAAGTAGAAAACTAGTTTCTGTAAAAAATCTGTTTTTTCTTTCTGCTGTGCACTGTAAACAACTGTATGACTTTCCTGTTCTACAGTAAGTAATGCAGAATTGCAGGCTGATTATAATAAGCAGAGCCATCACTTGTGTAATTGTTTTCCAATTGAAGCAGTTGCATGTAAATCATAAATACTTGACAATGTTTAATTGTACAAATCCTCAATATACATTAATAGCAGTAAAATCTGTGATTTGTGACTCAGATGTGTTTTGAGTCAAGTGCTTTAACCAGATACATTATCATTATCGTGACGTATAAATGCACTAGAGAGCAGACAACAATGTAATTTCACTACGAAGTTCTTTAGAAATTACCACTAAAGTGGAGTGTAATGTATGCCCTTTATATACAATTTAATTTTGACTATTTAGCATCCAGAAAATAAGGCCAGTAATTCTTTTCTTAGGATCTGTCTGTTTGTATTTGGTGGGGGGGGAACGGGGTGGTGGGAGGAGGTAGGTGGGTTTGAGTACGAGTGTGTGTGTACCGGGGGGGGTCTGGGATTTTAAATGTACTGTGCTAATTAAGTGCCTTGTATTGTGATGCATGTAACTTATTTATTTGGATTTTTTTTTCATCACATAGAAAAATAAACATGGTTTAATTGTCAGCTCATGCATAATGAGGTTCTGTTAGATGTGTTTAAGATACAGCATTTTACTTTCTGGTTTATTAATTGGTCAAATACTTCCAGTCCTCTGTGTAACGAATTCTTGGTTTAAAAATGAGGAGAGGGCAGATCACTAACCCAGGGGAGGACTACTGATATACACAGGCTGTGGGTTATCCTTCTGCAAAATCCTACGGATAAAAAGTGACACTATTTTTTTACCTCTTTCTTTTTCTTTTCTCTTCTTTTCTGTTTCATTTTCTTTTTTAGATATTTTTTGGTTTGAATAACCTGGCAGCCAGGCAACATTCTGATATTTTGGGGATGTGGGAGAGAGAAAATAAAATCGACTAGTTTTGTTTTAATTTAAAACAAGCCATTGTTTGAAAGGCATATAACAGTCAGTTTTCACATCTGATCTGAAGTTGGATTTTATTGTGCTCATTTAGTTGAGATTGTTGTTCAGGCAATTCCATATAAATTTTTGTAATTCATGTAACTACTTGGCTTCTTGAACCTCAGGAGCTGATTGTTTGTCTTATCTTTTGGTGAGCTAACTCTGCGTTATGTTGCAAAACCTTGGGGCATGTTGTGTTTCTTCGTGTTCCTGCAGTCTGCAAGTGAAGTCAGCTTCATTAGTTTCATGATGGCACATCAGTGCATGGCTGGTGTTGCCGCTTCCTTCAAGCTACTCCCGGAGCATGATCTGGGCTGCCTTGGTTTGGATAAGCTTGTAAGGATTTGTCAGCCAGATGTGACAAGATTGTCAAGAGGCAAGTAAAGAAGGAGATCTGATATTAATCAGTGCATAGCTTGGAGCCAAACTTTCTCAAATGCAGTGTAGTAACATGTTCTTCTCATTTACTGCTTCTCTTTGTGGCTATAGAACTGCCACTGTCTGAGTTTGACGGTTAAAAGGGATGCCAGCTAATAGTCTTTAATTGTAAGGATACAATTCTAGGTGGGAAAAGATCATATGCTTCTATTTTTAACATCCTTTTGGAAAATGAGTGCAGTTTGTTGTAAGATATGCAAGCGTTAGACAAGAGTCTCTGTTTCTGTCCTTTGGTTTTTAAAACAGTGAAATTGTGGCTCAGCTCTCAGTGCTGGGGGAGTGGAAGGTGGGGGAGTCTCACTTCACTCCAGGTCACAGGGCAAAGTGGGTCCCCCATTATTTTAACTCCTAACAACAGTGCGTGTTGGTTTGCTTTGTTCTAGTGATTAGAACAATATACACTGAAGAATACCTTTCTAATGGCTCCTTTTGAAGAAAAGGGAAAAATACAGACTTTTGAAGAACATATCGGATATTCAACTAGATTATTTACTATTCTGTGTATAGTGCTGATGGGGGGGTTTTAATAATCAGTATAATGGTGCAATTCTGCTTGAATTAAGCGCTGGAGTTTTGAGCAGCTTGCAGCTTAATCAGACTTTTAACAATAAGTGAACATGTAAAAAATAACTAATCTTACAGAAAATACATTTTTGTTATACTTACCTGTATTTGGATTATTGGTCGATTGATTTCTTAAAAAATAGTTATTCTGTTTATTCTTTGAACTACTGAACCATCTACAACCTATTCAGAACCTTAAGAATAATGGTACGTGCAAACACATCCAAACATTCAGGAGAGCTGAATCTTCACAGAAATAGGGAAAATTATTACAAATATTGGGTCACTTCACAGGCTTTTACTTGAATTTCTGCCTCCTGAGGTGCAGCGAGGTTTGGCCCTTTGATACCAAATGTCTTGACTTCCAGCTTCCGTGTCTGTTCATGATACTGTTAAAAGATCTGTTCCTACATCTTGAGCATGTCATTCCATTTCCAATACAACAAACCAGGGATTTATTTGGTTTGCAGTAATACAGACTTCATTACAATGATACTGAATACACCTCTGATAAAAACAGAAATGTTCTCGTTTTATTTTAGATTACAGCTTTTTTTACAGATACATGTTTTAAAAGCATTTTGGGATGATTTGGTGTTTAGTAAACATTTTTCATGCAGATTTAAGCTAAAGTTTAGGTATGGCTCTTGAATTCATTATTCCGTAAAATATCCACCAAATGCAAGGGAGAAAAACTGGTTTTGCCCTCTGGGTCATCTCCTGCCATTTCTGGGTTCAGTGGTGCAGGAACTCTCACAGTTCCTATGTGCTGGAAGCCAGCAGGTTTTGTCCTAGCGGATGCTACAGTTGACGTTTTACAGCAAGTGTCGTTGCCTGTCTTCTTTTTGGTTTTTATTTCTTATTATTTTCTTGCTGTCATTTAGAAAATCACAGAGATTGAAATTTCAATATTCAGACTCAAATATATTATTGAGGGAATGAGGAAAAGTGGCAGTTTTTAACAGACTTCAGTCATTTTAGTTTAAAGAACAGTATTTCATTCCACACTTTAAAACCATTATAGAATTTAAACTAAGAGGGGGGGAAAAAAAAGAAAAAAGGAAAATGCTATTTTTTTACTTTGAATTTCAAATATATAAGATTCAGTGAGAAATGGATGTTTTTTCATATGAGAATAGCTGATGTCTGAAAGCCAGGTAAAAATTTCCTCACTTGTGTTCAAGAAAAAGGAATACTGAGTTTTAAATTGTGAAATTACCAATGGAGCTACACTGTTGCATAAAATATTGCATAACTGTAGCACCATAGATAGTATCACGTGTATGTGTACAAATAGTGTTTGGGTTTAAAATTTATGAAATTGCGTTAAATGGAATTGTGTAACACTAAATATTTCAGAGAGCTCTTATTTTGCTTTTATTCTTTAATCCATGTCTTCGCTCCGTAACAGGAAAAAGGAAGAGATTTTAAGCATGCATATTTTATGGCTTTGAGACTTAAGCAGCGGTGTGAGGAGCCGAAAAATTTAGGATTGTCTTTGAAACATTAACTCGCCCATATTGCACATATGCACCATTTTATAAAGTAGGTAAAGAGTTAAAGACATATTTTAAAGGCCTTGCAATTGATATGTACTAATAGTCCTCACTTCTCTGATACTTGGGCATTTGTGTTAATAACACTTACTTCTTGCTAGCATGGGGCTCAGAGTTAAATATTTAATTCAACTTCAGTTCATGGCTAGATCTGTAGCTTCAGCATTTTGTGTAGCATGC
This sequence comes from Falcunculus frontatus, assembly GCA_013398115.1. Taxonomy (NCBI): domain Eukaryota; kingdom Metazoa; phylum Chordata; class Aves; order Passeriformes; genus Falcunculus; species Falcunculus frontatus. The sequence continues at coordinate 126,685 of VZRV01002985.1, forward strand.
CTAGCATGTCAGTATGGATAAGTAATATGTGCACAATTTATTTGTTAGATTAAATAGTATTTAGTGCTTTATCGTATGAAATTTCACACCATTTCTGTCCAGTGACTTATCCTTACCCCTGAAGTCTGAGCAGTTTTTCTCATCAATATGCAGCAATCTGTTACTCATTTTTTGAAATGCACTAATAAGAACGATTTTTCCTGTAAATTTATTAAAAAGGGACATTACTTTAACATCTTGTCATAGATACTCTGCTTAATTACCAGCAAAATGTTTCTGACCTAGGTAGGCTAGGGCAGGTATGCTGTGGGAGCTGCAGCATCACAGTCTGTATCAGAATCAAAAGTAAATAACTCTAAGATAATGATAACGTGATTCCTCAATTTGTATTTCTTGTTTTCATTTCCAAACCAAACCGTAAAAGAGGCTCTGTGTCCCTGAGGTGGACCGAGCTGTCTGTCAGCACTCACCTGTTGTTAACAAGTGAGATTAATTGCAGCATAAGCCAAAATATCTACAGCCATGCTGCTGAATGGCAGAATGAAGTTTTGCTGTCCGGTGCTTTTTGTTTAGAGCAGCAGCCCGAGTGTGTGTGTGCTCACACACACACAAACACACACACGTTCTTCTCTCTTTATAATTATTTTGACAGTGCCATTAACAAGAGTTGCCCTAAGGGGCCCTTTAGGGTAAGTGACATGCACAAGGAGTGATTTTCATCCCACAAGTTATGCCGTGATTAAAGTTTGGCCTTGTAGCGTGGCTGCCTTGCTCAGAAACAGCTCCTTGTGCTTCCTCACCCGCTGCAGTGCCCGAGAGTGCCCCGAGCTCCTCTCCCTCGGCCGCGAGAGCTGCCACGGGGCCCAACTGGCTCCAGGTTGTGAGGCTGTGTTTAGCTCAGTCTCTTGTCATAGCTCCTCACTCCTAAGACTCTTGTCACTTAGAAAAACTTTATTAAAAAGTGGTGACATGTGGACTGTCTTTTAAATCCACGAGAAAGGTTGATTTGACGGAGTGGTGCCATGCTGTGAAGGTATTACTTAATTTCAGTTCTGTCTTATATTCACTCCCCTCACCTTTTTTTCTTTTTTTTGAGGACATTTTAGTCAATTATTACAAGGACAATTAAACATCTTCAGCTCAAGGTGCTCAGGTGCACCTACAAGAGAGAGAACTGGTCAAATTCTAGGCCAAAATTTGTTTTGTCCAGCCCCACTGAGGGAGACAATAATGGGGTAACGAAACTTGCTGCAGGATCTGGGTTGTATATATCCTGATTATGTGTATTTTTAGGCTGTGAATGTTTAAAAGGAGGTCAGGTTTTGGTATCTGACCCCAAATAAACAGTATGGATATATACATAAGGATCCAGATAATTAATGGGTTGTGTTCTATGGTCTTATCTAGAAAATGTATTCAACTTGTGGCCTTTGTGTACTTCTAGAAGAAAAATCATAACATAATTCTCCCACAGAATGGGGTAAGTGGGAGTTGAGTGGTTATCTGCACCAGCCAAAATTTTCAACAGAATAGGTGTTAAATTCAATTTCTAAATCCGTGGTTGGCCTCTGAAACAAAAGCTTTTTGTCTGGACTTTTCAAAGGTTCTTGCACCTCCTGAGCTTGGTAGGAGTAGATGGTTGGTGTGAGTGAAAACCAGCCAGGTTACCAAGGACCCATCGTCAGTTTAGGAACTGAGCTGTGGGTGTAACTCTGTGTTTAGTGGCACTGTAAAAAGCAAATTGTGGCCCACCTCCACCTTTCCCATCCATCTCCTAACTGGTCTCTTAAGCAGGAGACAATAATTGTGCTGAATTATTTTACTAATAAGTTTGTCATATGAATCATCTCGGGCCAGTGTTTTTAACGTGTCTGAATGGAGAAGGTTGGAGCTATTTGGTCAGCTGTTTACACTGTCACATCTGTGTAGAACTTTTCTCTACTTAATTAAAAGCTCAAAATACAGAAGACATTGGACTGTTTTCTGGGTACAACAAACTGCAAAGCTGGTTTGCTTTTTAGGAAAGTTGTTTGTTGTTTCTTATGTTTATTAAATAACTATTAACAGCAGCTGTTACTTTGTCAGAAACAGGTTTTTTGATAAAAGACTGTGGAAATATACGACTGAATGTGTGTGCATTCAGTGCAGTATAATTAGAAATCTTATAAGGACCTTTTTCTTATTTTAATAATTTTGTGTGATTATTTATTTTGGTCTTAAATAGTTCTCAACTTTAGTACAGAAATAATAGAACTTGCAGCGACCAAGTGTAGTGGATTAGGTGGAAATGGACTTAAAAATGGAAATGCCTTTTTTTGGGGGGGCTCAGGCTCTGAAAGGCAGGCCGTGTTTCTATGCTGCGGCGGTGGGGAACTTCCCAGGACCTTAAACACGTGACAGAAGGAACCACCACGATTTTGAGCTGAACACGTGCGAACTGTAGCGTGGGCCAAGTCTTTGTGCAGAGTAACTCTCAAATGGGCCTTGCTGTCAGACCTGTGCCTGTGTCAGTGCACTGTTCCTCCCTTTTTCCCATTCCCAGGGTGTCTTCCCAGCTCCGCTTACAGGCAGCAGAGGGCTTCCATATTCTGTCCATCCTCCAGGCATCTTGTTACCTCTTTGAAGTGAGCATGTCAGGAAGAAGAAAATGGCCCAGAGCCTTTCCTTGAAGATGCTGCCGGGGCCTTGCTAATGGTCTCCACAGGCAGATGGGATTCAGAGCCTTACTAAGCTGGGAATACATTGAAACTTGCAAGGAACAATTAGAGGTACAAGGTGCTTAATCGAACAGGTTTAATATCAACATGCATTTCGTGCCTAATTGTTGGGCTGTGTCTTCAGGAAGTACTTACACTTACATCCAGAGCAGCCCAGCACGTTTTGTGATTGTACTTGTAATATGCTGGCATATATTTTCAATGTAAACTACAGCGAGCTCAACAGTGTATCAAAAACTGAAGTCTGGCTTCAGGAAGAAGAGACACAAGGGTTAAATATGCACTGTAGAGTGGGCAAGGGATCCCACAAATACATGTGGGATGGATAAAACCCCAGATACTAATCTGATATGGGTAAGCTGGATTGTCATACAGTGAAAGTAAGATGAACAAAATGTGAATTGAGAACTTGTTTTAAATCATGGCAAAACTGTCAGGAAGTGTTATTTATCAGCAGAATATATCCCAAGGGCAAGTGGCAAAAGTTGCTTGACAAACAATGGACAAAGCAAAGCTTTGCTCGTTGTATCGTGTGGAAAAGTATGGCACTGAGGGAGATGCTTACGATAAGGGGTTTTTGATTTGTCTCTGCTTTCAGTGGTTGTGCAAAGGATTCAAACACAATAGTAATCAAATGTAACTGGGTGAGGAAAAAGGAAGACTTATTTAAACTCTGTAAACACAAGAAACCTGATGGGTTATAATGAAAACTGTAAAGAAAAAAAATGGACCAGAATGGCAACTTCACACTCATTTATAGTTACTGTTCTCTGTGAAAGGTGCACACAGATTTGGATTTGGCATTTGATTTAACTGTGGCTGTACTTCTAATTTTAAAGATGGTAAAGGTATCTATCCCTTTACTTGCCTTGCAAATATTTTAAAAGGAGAAAGCAAGAAAATACTTCCAAATAACCAGACATGTGTGCCATTTCTAATTTTATTTCTTGCCCCACTGTAAATCATGCCTCTTCCTCTACAAGTGTTGTTACTGTGGAGCCACTGTGGGTCTATTCTGCAAATATGGGATATGTCCCAGTTCTTTCCTGTAGGATTGGTGCTCAGCAGGGCACATACCATGGTGGGTTACATATATTCAGTGGGATTACCCCTGATGATGATATGGCCATAGGAGATACGGCTTGTTGCTAGAAACCCTCAGTAGAGGGCATGGAAAGCAGTATCTGCTATAGCTCATCTAATGAAAGTTTCTCTCGTGTATTTGTTTTATGTAACTCCTATTCCTTCTTCAAACTTGCATTTTAAACTGACAGAAATTTCTAAGCCCTGCCTGCAAAATATATTCCTGTAACCTGGCATCAATGACACCATTTTGTCAGTAATCCTCATAGCAGGGAAGCTCCCAGGCTCTTCACGTGATGGCAGTAGCTTGAAAAAAAGCAGCCGTTTTTGAAGTGGGGAGAAACTTTGTGCAAAAAAGCAAAGGGTCTTTCTTAAATGCCAGAGAGTGCCAGAAGTGAGGCTGCTGAGCTGTTCATTTCTGTTGTTAAATAGTACCTGGGTAACCTGGGACTTGCTGTTCCCTTTTACTGGTGTCTGCACTTGCAGCCCTGGCTGTGTGCAGGGACCCAGACCAGCTTTCCAGCATGAGCACAGATCTCCAACTCAGTCCTGACAAGGTCTTTGATATTTCCTTGCTTCTTAATTTATTTCCCAAGCAGAAGTGCTGTCAAACCAGAACCCACTTAACACTGAATGAGGTTGGATACACTTATAGTGCCCTTCTTCTCTTGCTGCATTTCTTTAAACCTGTTGCACGTGAGCATGGGTCCTAGAAGGCTTCAGCAGAGCATGGATGACCTCAAACTTGCTTTGTGAAATGAAGCCTGATGATATACCCAGAATCAGCATGAGTATGTCCCATTAGGCTGGGCTTTTCCTTAGCTCTGAGGGCTGCGAGTGGGTTGCAAAGAAACATTCTGTAACTTTTGTAGCATAATTGAAGCCACATCAATGTCTGGCAAAAATAGGAGGTGAGCAGGCGTGACTTTCAGGCAGCAGATGTTAAGATTCAGTGATTAGTAGTTAGATGTTTTTCAGTGACCACTTTAATGGTTAATGTCTGTCTTGTAATGAGGGATCATTTTTATTTTAAGTTCAGATTCCCACGGTCTTGCTGGTAAAACCACAGAAAATTTTGATCAGTCTTTTCAACTGTATTTTTTAAAAGAATTAAGAAAGTGTGGCTTATAATGGATTTGGAAGGATCCATTTGTGAAGGAGAGAGTGACTGGGAAACAATACCAAGAACCTTGATGATAGCATAAGATTTAGCTTTTTAGACCATCTGCCTTCTGTTTCTAGAAAATGAAATTAAATAATGATGTGAATGAAAGGATTGTACTTTAAAAAATTTCCACTGTAATTTCCTTCTACATTCCCAATCCTTTAATTATAATTTTCAAGCTTTACATCTATGCAATACAGAAAGTTATTCCTTTGTTCTTCAGAATGAAACTGTGTGTACATTCCACTTGTTGGGAAAACAAAGCTTATTAAAAGACTTGATATAATTACAGTACCTTAGAATAGGCGTATTAAGGATAGTAGGATTAACGGGCAAAAGGCAAGGGTATTATTTCCATAAATTTTTTTTCGGTAAAGTCTGATATGTGTTAATTTGGGAGATAATCAAAGTGCATCTTTTACAAGTACCTTTTTAAGTTAACAGTGACAATTTAAAATTGTGGCTCACTGATTATTTCAAAAGTTAATTTTGCTCTATGTTCTCTATGACTATATTATATATATTATATTATTATAAATGTTGCTAGAAAAGTTTTAGGAGATATGGACTGTGACAAACACAAATGGAGAGAAATGTTAAAAACCTGAAAAATCACAGTTGTTTCTTCTTAGGGATTCTTTCAAGTCAATTTTTCAGTCAGCAACAGATCCTTGATTCGAGGGTACACCTTTGATACATTAGCAGGATGCAAGCTAACTGCTTCTAGTTTCCAGAAGCAATAATGTGACTTGAGAGGGGATCAGTTCAATATTTAGAATAGAAGGGGATCTCTACTCCCTTTGTAACAGCTGCTTTCATATATGTAAAACAAAATGTCCTCCTTTTACTTGTTCCTGTTTTGGCATGTGCAGTCTTCTGCACATACACAGGAAAGCAAAATAAACACATGGACCATATAGAAGAAGGCTCTTACAGAAAGCTATGAAATGTAAAATTTGGTGTGGTATGTCTTTCTTGTCCAAGTACACAAATTAAGTAGAAAAAGTAGTTTTAAAGGTCAGTGGTTTGTGGAACATGTCCAAAGGAAAAGGAATGAAAAAAATTTTGAAATCTCAATTAACTTATCATCGTGACAGCTTTTTTCATTGTGCAGATTTCTGTTACTTCTTGCAGAAAAAGGAAGTACTCTTTTGTAATTTTGTCTGAAGGGAATGTAAAAGATGCATTTATGGAATGCACTGTACCTTACTGAACCTAGCAGGGTTGCCTGTGGAAGGGCTTCAGTCCAGGCAAGTCACAGAATATTATGTATGTAGAGAGGCAGAAGACTCAAACTGCATTATTGTTTGATATCTTGTGGTAGAAATGAATCCGCAGTCAACTACACCTTTTCTTCCCCCAGCCTTTCCATAAGAAATTTATGCCCTTTTATTGTTAAATGGAAGTATTTTAGCATCTAAGTGAAAATATATCCTCCATTAAAATGAAGCAATTGACACTGCGTAGGGTATTGATGTGTGTTTTATGACTTTATGGGGAGCACAGGGCTTTTCTCAAGAGCGCAGGATTTTGCAATGGCTCCTTTAAAAGTTTAAAGGCAAAGTGATTCAGAGATTTCAAGAGCCCTGTTGCCACTTGTCCTGATTCTTCAAATATTGGCAAATCTCAACATCAAGTCACTGCAGTTTGGAGACGTGCATGTAAGGTAACTCGTGGATAAGCCAGATACTGAGACTTTAAAAGCTCAATCCAAATCCATTATTGTGAAGCACTAGGCATCCAAATGTCGTGGACATGCTTGTTTTTAGTAAGCTTTTGTATGAAGTGTCCTCTTCTGCCCTGAATCAGTCAGATTCTTCGAGTCTAAAGAAAATGCCCACTGCAAATCTCAGTGAAACTATCTTTCTCCCACGTACTTTTGAGTTTAAATGTTTCTTGCATCCATTTTTCTAAGCAAGATTTTGGACAATCAGGCTTCCTTTTGTGTTTTCTGAAGTGCCAATGTGGGAATGCAGTGTTTCCTTTTTTCTTCAAATCTTATCTTACTTTCCTATGGGTATTTTGAGGAATGGAAGTCCCCAATTTGCATAAGGCCTGAGGAGAGGGAAAATTAATATAAAAGCAGAAAAATGCAGACATTTTACAATTGCACGATCTAACTCTTTTTCTTTATTATTCCAGTGAAGATTTTCTGCACATCGCTTTCTTTGCTTTCCGTCCCTCAATAAATATTCTGTTTATGCAGGAGCTACTCTCAGTATCAGATCCAAGCAGTGCAGAATCCTGCAAAAGCTTTGCTCTGTAGCAATCCCTCTGGAGCTTTAACTAGGACCTCCAAGTTGTCTGTTTGCCTTTGGCAGCAGATGGGCACATACAGAAGAAATCATATATTCCAGGAAGCAAGTTTGTATCACCCCATTGATTAGGGACATCTGAATACTAATTTGATTTGCATTATAGATGACCTTGGTGAGAGTAAAGTGATGTACAAATTGAACTGGGCAACTGGGTGCTCTCTGTGTGCTCTACTTTGCTTTCAAGCATTTCCCTCACAAAATGTGGTTGTTTAGTCTTTGAGGAATTGGAGTACTTTTCAGTGAACTTTGTTACTGAGGAGCATTAGTGAACTCCTGTGTCACTGACAGAATACTCATATTCCAGGTGAATTCTGTGTGTGTAGGGCATGGCATCTGTGCAGAGCTAATGCATTGCTCATTAGAACTTCCTGTACTGCAGTATGGAGTTCCAGCAAAACTGCAAGAGAGGGGGTCTTTCATCTGCACATCTTTGTTTTCAAACCTTCCTGAGAAAGTGATCATACACGAGGACCACAGCTTGTAACATTTTATAATGGTTATGAAGGTGCTTTAGCCTAAATAAATCCTCAAAAGTGTTGCTATGCATATTGTTAAATATTCTGCTTCCATATTACTGCAGTGTTTCTGCTGGTCATTTGACTCTTTCAGGCAGAGGTAGCCTTGTAAAACTCAGGCTTTGCCTGGATTACTTATATTGCACGTTGATAGCTATGTGCTGCTATGTTAACTGTATCTTCATGTGGCTTTTATGGGGGTACTGTAGATGTATAATCTGCACACTCTGAACAGTGCTTATATATCACCTATCGTGCTTCTCATTGATCTCCAGGCTATCCGGTGCACTCTCGTGAACTGTAGTTGTCAGTGTTTCAAGCCTGGGAAAATAAATCAGCGACAATGTGACCAGTGCCGGCATGGATGGGTAGCACATGGTAATATTTGTTTTTACAACCTATAGAAAACCATTTAGGATCCTCATAACTGTTATATGCTTTTTGTGTCACCCCTCAACCCCCACACCAGTATAAGTTGCATTCAATTTTCTCTCTCTCAGGACTCAAGTTTATTTATGTTTTGTGATTTTTATTTTCAGCCCTGAGCAAACTAAGGATTCCAAACCTCTACCCATCAAGCCAAGTAGAAATAGTTCAATCCAATGTTGTCTTTGACATCAGTAGCCTCATGTTGTACGGAACCCAAGCCATTCCTGTGCGCCTTAAAATTCTGCTTGACCGGCTTTTCAGTGTTCTGAAGCAGGAAGAGGTGATACAGATTCTCCATGCTCTGGATTGGACACTGCAGGATTATATACGTGGATATGTCCTACAGGTATTTAGAGAGGCTTTTTAAATAGAAATATGATAGTTAAGTAGTTTTCTAGCTTAATCTTCTCGGTGGTTCACAATGTGTTAACAGCGTGGCACATCTGAAAGGCAGTAATAGACCTGTATGAGCTTAATGCCAGAAGAGAAAGGGTGGATTTCTGGTGATTGCTCTCTTTTTTTAAGTTGGATTTAATTGAAATATTTCTACTTGCTCAAATCTAACAACAAAGGTAAGCGAAAATAAAAATCAAAAGTTACTGGTAATATATCAAAGTAAAGGCTTTAGAATTTGTTCCAGTGTTATTTAAACAGCGAGTTTGCTTTTATACAGCAGAATAATACATCAAGAAATAAACTTACCATTATTTAAAACACTAGGGACAATATTCATCTCTGGTGTAGTGCTACCGACCTTACTGGAGCTGCAGCCAGAGTGTATTTGGCCCTATGTGCTTACCCTGATGTTAGTCCTTGCTGCTGTGGAAGTTACCTTTTATGTAAAGTAACATTATGATCTTACATTATGACATGAATCAATATTTAATGGTCTTGATAATCTTGCTTTTTAGTGTTAGGATTAAAAATATGGAATCAATTACCTTGAACCTCTATCACATGAAAAATTTATGATGTTACGTTCTTCATCATCTTAGAAACTCTTACGTGCACTGTGAAAAATCTCAGTAGGCCATCAAATACATGTTCTGTGATAAAATATTTATTGTAGTTATTGGGAAAAGTTAGGCATAGCTAGAGTTTGAAAGAACTCCAACACTAGTGTAATTACAGCTGTGCTCTGTGAAAACTGGCAATAGATCAATACAGGTTCATTTGTTCTCTGATCTTACTTGCTTGGAAGATTATTAAACTTGCAATGAAAGAATACTTGACTTAAATGAGGAGCTAAATCTTGGTCTGATTGCTCCATCTCTGCTGTCTGTGCTTACAAGATACTATCTGTTGTTCAAATAACGTGTCTTAATTTTTGTGGAAAAAAATAGTTTATTGAAACGTATTACTGTTATTTCATGAAGAAATAATATCACTAATGTGGTAACATTTGGAAGAAATTAGCAGACTTCACATTAATCCCATTAAATTCAATGTTTTTATTGTTTTGCTAGAGAAGAATTTTTAGTCCCTGAAAAAAATGAGAGATTTGAGGGGAAGGTGTTTTTTATTTGCCTTAACTAATGTCTAACTCGTTTAAATATTTTTGGCTTTAGGATGCTTCAGGAAAGGTGCTGGATCACTGGAGCATAATGACCACTGAAGAAGAACTGGCTACTTTGCAGCAGTTTCTTCGCTTTGGAGAAACTAAGTCCATTGTAGAGTTAATGGCAATTCAAGAGAAAGAAGGACAATCGATCATAATACCACCACCAACTGCCAATTTGGATATTAGGGCATTCATTGAGAGCTGCAATCCACACAGTCCTAATTTTTCTGCTTCCTTGGACAAAATGAGTCCCACCAACATTCATCCCTTTGAGAATATTGTAAATAACATGGCTTTCATGCTGCCGTTTCAGTTTTTCAGTCCAGTGCCTCCACCTTTGATAGGTTCACCACCAGAAAGACACCTGATTGAGCACGGTCAAGACCATAGCAATGAAACCAAACAAGATCTTCAGATACCATTTTCTGAAAGCAGCTTCTTAACTTCTAGTTCTGCACCATTTCAAGTTGAAAATGAGAGGAGCATGAATGGTCCAGATGTCACTAAAACAGAAGATGATGCCCTTTTAAGTGATTCCAGTTCGCATAATACAGCAGCAAAGCTTGAAATGACAGCACTATCTCCAGAAAACAAAATGAAATCTGTTGAAAAAAATGCTGGGCCAAGAAAAGGGCGTGTCTTCTGCACTGCATGTGAAAAAACCTTTTATGACAAAGGTACTTTGAAAATACATTACAATGCTGTTCATCTGAAGATAAAGCACAAATGCACCATTGAGGGCTGCAATATGGTGTTTAGCTCATTGCGTAGTCGAAATCGTCATAGTGCAAATCCTAACCCCAGACTCCATATGCCAATGAACAGAAATAACAGGGATAAAGATCTAAGAAATGGTTTGACCATTGCTGGACCCGGAGATAGTAAAAGGACAGAATTTACAATTTTAACTCCGGATAGCAGAACTATTTCCAGCTACGCCAGCTCTTGTACAGATTCAAAAGGCCAGGCTGGGTTTTCCAGTATTGGACACAACGGTGTCCTCTTTCCAAACCTGAAGACAGTACAGCCTGTTCTTCCTTTTTACCGTAGTCCAGTCACACCAGCTGAGCTTGCCAATACTCCAGGTACTCTTCCTTCTCTGCCTCTTGTTTCTTCCTCAATACCAGAGCAGCTTGTTTCCAACGAATTGCCATTTGACGTGCTCCCCAAGAAGAAATCTCGTAAGTCAAGTATGCCCATTAAGATAGAGAAAGAAGCTGTTGAGACACCCAATGAAAGTAGCGATGTTGCCAGTTCTGAAGATGATTCACGTCTGCAGGTGGTAAGCGATGGAGAGCTTGAGACCTGTGAGCATAAGATAGAGAAGCGGGTGACCGACAGGGTGGAAAAGCACCCCCATTCAGGTAATTCATGGAAATCTCTCTCTGGGGTAGAGGGCCCAAAGTATTTTGAATCTGTCTTTGCGCCAAATAACAAATACATCGAGGATATCTCTGAGAATGAATTGCAACACTGTGAGAAAGAGGTTAAACCAGAAGAAAACCAACCCTTAAAAATAGTTTCCCATGAGATTATATATGAAGATCCAAAACACCACCACAGTGATGTTATAAAACCGATGACTGAACCCCCCATGTATATTAAAGAGCAGTCAAAGCACAGGATTCCTAAAAATGACTGCCCTGAATTGCAACACCACTTGCTGACCGGGGGCTTTTTCAGCACTTTGTCAAACAGGGGTGCTGCCATTCCTTGTTTTGAAGACTCTAAAGATATGGATCATGTCAGTCAACATGCACTAGGGATTCAGAAGGAAGAAAGCCGCTTTCATTGCGACATCTGTAAGAAGACTTTTAAAAACCCTTACAGTGTAAAAATGCATTTCAAAAATGTACATCTCAAAGAAATGCATATTTGCACAGTTGAGGGCTGTAATGCTGCTTTCCCTTCTCGTAGAAGTCGAGACAGGTAAGAAAATTATAAACGAAATTGTATTTATTTTAACATCACAATGGAGCCTAATTTGAAATTAAAATGAGTGTTTGAGGAATGGAGCCTACAAATATTTTCTGTGTATCCTCGTATAACAGGTATGATAACTTATCAGAACATTCTTGAAATGAAAATCCATTGAAAGAAACATTTCCTTTCCACTAGACTACAAGGTATTAAATAAAGCCATGAAAATTTCATAACAGATAAAGACGGAGTAGTTGAAAGAATACTTTAGTACATAAAGGAAAGCCACAAGGGTATGAATTCAGCAATTTTCCAGTAGATGCATGTGTGGACTTCCATGTTTAATATGTACTTTCATGTGTATTTTAATGTATACAGTGTTTTTTTAATGAAAAAGCAACGAGGTCATTTTGGGAAATCTTCACTTGTCCTTTCTTTACTCAAGGATTTGGAACAGACTGGTGAGAAAAAGCCCGTAAGAAAAGCAAGATTAGTCTTTGTCAACACAAAATTAACATTACGCAGTGGTAGTCAAACTAACACTATCTGGTGTGTATCCACATCAGTAGTACTTTTCTGTGAGATTAAATACTAATTTCTAAACTGTAGCGTGAGTTTGATTCAGTTTAATGTTCATTTCATACCATATTGCTGTAATTCATTTTATTTCAGTCTGTTATGCACATAAACTGAGAAACAAGAACTGAAGCTTTATTGTTGACCATCAGTGGTGTATCTGAATGGGTCAGTGATAGGTAACAAAGCTATTCAAGTGCACCAAAGTGTTACGAGTTTTCCAACTCTGTAACGGTGTTAGAGCAGCTTTTGGCTGCAGGAAGCGTGCCTGGATAGTAGTTCAGAGTGACACAAGGTTTAGATTGTCTGTAATCTGCTAGGAGTGCTGGAGCCAGCTGATGCAATCCAGAGAGAGGATGAGCCGGTCTCTGAGGACTGGCCGCTGCATCTGAGATGCGCAGATTCATCTGCTGCTGGCAGGGTTTCATACCCTGCTGCCTGCATCTTCCCAGATGTGAATTCCTCTCCACTGTAATTGCGATATGGGCCACAGGAAAGAAGGCCAGCAGTAAGATTTGCATTCACATGCCACAAATTCCTTCCCACACCAGTATGTTGAGATAAGTTTTAACATAGGTGCTTTTGGAAGATGGGTTAAAGGAAAAAAAAAAGCAAGCCAGCTCAGAAGACATTTCACAGCTTTCTACAAAACAATAGTTACTTGGAACAACTTTGCAGAAGTTTCTAGACTTTAACATAGAGTAGTGTGACTACAAGTGCTAAATATTTCTGTGCCTTTTTGAACAATTCATGGTTCTGGCTAAACCATGATGGCAAGGGGGAAGACAAATGTTTTGCCAGTTTTACAATAAACTCAGCCTTCTAGACAGAGCCTGTAAGTTCCCAGTGAGCTGATTGATAATATTCAATGAGGAGCAGTGATTTTGTATATTTTGGTGGTTTTAAACTGAATCCAGAGGTGAAAAACTGTGAAATGGGAAAACTGCAAGTTGCATATAATTCAATATTCCTTTTTCAAGGAAGCTCCTGTCAAGAAAAGGCTCTGTACTGATGTGTACAGCTGCATCCTGGACATGGTTACAGTACTTGAGATCATCAACATTTTTTGCAGACTCAGGTGTCACTCCTTTCCTGCTTTGTCCATTGGGAAAGAATCTTATTTATTACCCACCTCAGTCCATTCTCTGATCTCAGTTCAGTTTACAGGTTTTTAGTGTGTCCCCCACCTCTTTTAGGCTCAGCACTAGATCTAGCAGAGCAGACAGCTATCCACGATGCAGGAGAGAATCTGAAACATTGATTGCTGTAATTTCTGATATATGCCAGTGCAAGTAAGTCCAGACACCCAGTCACATGTGTAAATTGTCCATGTGCACTCCCAGTGTGGCAGTTGGTCAAATCTGAAGTATACCATTCATGCATGCTTCTAAATACTGATTTTCCTTTTCTTTATGATCATTATGAAACAGCTGTTAAGTGAGGTGAAACACTTTCTTGCTAAGCTTGTCTTTGTTCTTCTAGACATAGTTCAAACCTAAATCTTCATCATAAGCTTCTGACTAAAGATACACTGGAATTCAACAACCATTTCAATGCAACATACCTCTTGAAAGACATGGCTAAGGAGTTTTGCCAAGATGTCTCTTTAAAACAACACGTTGGACATACTTCTGTAATCTTCAAAGGAATGAACAGAACAGGCAGCTACGTTTTTCCAATGAGCAAAATTACAGAACCCTGTTCTGAGAGTTATGGATATGATCCATTAAATGATGGAGCTGTTCTGGATCTAAGCACTACTTCCAGCATTAAATCTGAGAGCAGTGCTCATTCTTCTTGGGATTCTGATGGAGGAAGTGAAATATGCACCATGCCCTTGGATGATAGTGATGAAAGCTGTGAAGGACCCAGCCTAATGCCCAATGATGAACTCTACCAAGACTGTGGTTTAATTGAGAAAGCTAATCTAAACTTTACAAATTCGCCTTCCAGTTTGCCAATAACTTGTCATATATGTCAGAAAACATACAGTAATAAAGGAACTTTCAGGGCTCATTACAAAACTGTGCATCTCCGCCAGCTCCACAAATGCAAAGTCCCAGGTTGCAACACGATGTTTTCATCTGTTCGCAGTCGGAACAGGCACAGTCAAAACCCCAATCTGCACAAAAGTCTGGCTGGGTCACCAACTAGCTTACAGTAAGATCAGACTGATCTTAATTTATTTCTGCTAAGAATTAATCATTTCAATTAAGGAATGTGTTAACATTAGTTTTATTTAAGCTCATTTGACTTCTAGCCCACTCAACAGCCACAGTCAAATTCTTTTCTCCTGTGTGTGCTCTCCAGCAGTTTCAGTTAGCAAAGCTTGGTGCTGTAGTTTCTGTGCAATTGTTTGGTTTGATGTTGAACAGCTGAAACTTCTGTAAGGAAAAGAAAACATCTTAGAAATGGGGGAAATACGGAGACGTTAACTAAAGTGTTTCTGATACCTGTGAAGTATTACTGCCACGACAGGAGCTTCAAATGAGAACCATCATTGCTTGTGTTTACATGTTAAATGAGTTGTTGTGTTGTGTAAGAAATGAGTAATGATTGGGGTGAGTTTCCTCTGGTTGGGTTGTGAATTTTGAGGCTACCATTTCATTCCCGAGACCTTAGTCTGAAGCTGACTTGCAGTATTAGTAGAACAGAATATTTGTACTTAACCATATCCCAAAATCCAAAAATGAAAATACAAATTTAACAAAACTTTGCATACAGTCCAAAGCTTCTGAAAATCCTGCAGTCCTTAGTCTTTAAGTTTGCATTTCACTTCAGTAAAGATTACAGTATTTTGGATTTCTTAGAATTTAATACCATTTGCTTTGCAGGAAAAGGGGCTGCTTAACTTGTTGGCAGAATAGAGGCATTCTGATAAATTGTAGTGGTAGAAAGAATGAATAGGTTAAGCTAAAATTTCTAAACTACAGCAAATGCATCCATAAAATAGGGGGGGAAGTAAGCCCTTTAATTTAAAATGCACTTTTTGAGTTATACTTTCAGGAAAAGTTTTGTTAAAAATAGGTGTGTAAAAAAAAAAAAAAAAAAAAAAAGGAAAAAAACCCCCACCAAGTATCCAAACTGCTTAAGAGTTTGAGGGTGCAGTTCTAAGCCTCTGAGAAAAAGAGATAAAATGGATGCAGTAAATATCTTTCATGATGCAGCAGTTAGTTTCTCTTACCAGTGGGGGATAAAATGTGTTGATCTTTGTAACAATAGAAGAATGCTTATTCTTTCACACCTCTTTTTTATAAGAAGGTTGTTCAATATCTGTTAAAATGTTTCATATCTTTGTACTTGCCCCTGTAATTAACAGTATTCTGCATTACGTTCTATGCACTTAAGAAAACTGGCCTTGCATTGTATTTAAAAAACACTTTAATATTTAATTTGTAGTCACATCATACAAATGCTGTGTGTGTACTTGTGTTGTGTCTTCTTTGAATCATTTGCAAGGAGGAAAAGAAATAAGAAAGCAAGTCTTACAGTACCTTTTTTACTTTATTCCACCAGTGGAAATCTGTTGATCAGTTCTAGTATGCAAGCATGACATTGACAGCACAATCTGTACATATTATACCAAAGTGCTTACAGTATTTGTCGTTTCTAGAACTAGTCTAGTTTTCCAGTATAACTGGATCTTAGTCTTCATTCATTTTTGTGACTGAATAAAAATAGACTGAAATTCAGGATTTCATATGTATGTAGAAAGAATAGTACAATGCTATTGCCATATGTCTTGATGTTTAATTTATTCTAAAAAATACTATGGTATTGTAACCATTTCATATTGTATAAAAGAAACAAATGTGGACTGAATATTTCACCAATTCTTTTGAAAACTGGTTTGTGTGTGAGTATGGGTTATGCAAGGAAAAAACATGACACAGTTGTAAATGTTTGTGCTCACTAGAAATGGTTTCCATGCATTGTGTAAAGTAATCTTCTATTTTTTTAATTTACTGTAGGTTTATGTGATATTTAAAATAATCCATTTGTGCTTGAAGCCGTCAGGAAAAAATACTGCGGAAAGTTGTGCCATTGCTTTGAGGGGAGTTGGTGTTTTGGTTTTTTGGGGGGAGTAGGGTGGTGTTTGTTTTGTTGAGGTTTTTTTATTGCTGTTTTCTTTGGATTTTTAATAGAAACTCGTATCAGTGGGGGTCATAGTTTGAAAGCTAAGGGCACAATCACAGGAGACACAATTGCTCCCAGCCTTTTGATAGTATAAATCAATTATTTGTTATCCAGCTATTTCAAGCTCTTTTTTTTTATACATATATATAAACTTCTTTGTTTAATCATTAACTGGTTTTTTGAAACAAAATGTGATGTAAACTAATGTTGTAATGCCCATTTATTTAGTTTTCACTGTGTCAAAAAAAAAAAGAAACACATTTGTATACCCTAATAATTTTGTATGTGTTAATAAAAACCAATAATAATGCCTCTGGTTGATTCAGAAAAGTAGGCTTTTTTGCTTGAAAATACTGCTATTCTTAATTTTTATTTTTAAAAAACCAAACAATTTCTGAAAACACATTCTGTCTGGAGAGAGCACTGGTTTGACAATGGTACTAACTTATTCCATGATAAGGAAGTGTCATTATTTTAATGAGCCATTAGAAATAATGTAATAAATGTTGTCAGATATGTTATTGATTTTGATTTTTTTTTTTTTTTTTTTTTTTTTTTTTTTTTTTTTTTTTTTTTTTTTTTTTTTTTTTTTTTTTTTTTTTTTTTTTTTTTTTTTTTTTTTTTTTTTTTTTTTTTTTTTTTTTTTTTTTTTTTTTTTTTTTTTTTTTTTTTTTTTTTTTTTTTTTTTTTTTTTTTTTTTTTTTTTTTTTTTTTTTTTTTTTTTTTTTTTTTTTTTTTTTTTTTTTTTTTTTTTTTTTTTTTTTTTTTTTTTTTTTTTTTTTTTTTTTTTTTTTTTTTTTTTTTTTTTTTTTTTTTTTTTTTTTTTTTTTTTTTTTTTTTTTTTTTTTTTTTTTTTTTTTTTTTTTTTTTTTTTTTTTTTTTTTTTTTTTTTTTTTTTTTTTTTTTTTTTTTTTTTTTTTTTTTTTTTTTTTTTTTTTTTTTTTTTTTTTTTTTTTTTTTTTTTTTTTTTTTTTTTTTTTTTTTTTTTTTTTTTTTTTTTTTTTTTTTTTTTTTTTTTTTTTTTTTTTTTTTTTTTTTTTTTTTTTTTTTTTTTTTTTTTTTTTTTTTTTTTTTTTTTTTGGTGTGTGTGTGCAGTAGGCAAGGGTAGAGATTCATTTAAAAGCCATCAGCTAAACAGAAGGTAAATATCACTGAGAACTATGCTGAGAGATATTTTGTGCCCTCTTTATTCTTTATATTTTTGAAGGGTTTAGTGGGGGGTTTTTTGTTATTTCTCAAAAATCTGGACAGGATGGGAGGTTTCTCAGAACAGGCTAACCCTTAGTACCCCTAGAACAGCATATGTATCTCATGAAGCACTTGTGTAACTCCCTCCTCCTAATGACCACAATGTGACTGGACCAAGCCTTGACATCTCCTGTTAGTTTTAAATACGTGTGATGCTTATAGCAGCCCCGTATCACATATTCACCACAGATGTTGAAGGAAGTAACCTCACTTCAGAATAGTAGTACCATTATTTTTGGAGCTTTTCAGAGTCGGTCTGGAAAGCTGAAGCAGCTTCCCCTTGGCTGAGGCTCAGTTCCAGAGATGCTCACATCTGCGATCTGTGAGTATGTGCACTTGGGGGCTCAAATCTTTCCTTGATATTTGAACTGGGCCTGGATACCTTTGTTACTCAAATTATGTTGCTCCTTTTTTTTTTATTTGTATCTTTTTTCTTCTTCCTTAGAAAACAAGAGCCTCAAAAACTAGATCCTGTCATCTTTCTGTGACTCCAAAGGAGAAGGCACAGATGCACACTGCGGGGTAGCCACTGTGTTTGAGCATCCAGTTTCAGAACACAGGTATTTTGAATAGTTTGTGGTAGCAAATCTATGTCCCTCTGGAACAATGAGTGTCCTGCTGCTTACAGGAGTATTTGCAGAAATCTATTTTGAATGGAGTGTAAGGGATCTGTTTGTATAGCCCTGGTTTACCAAGTACTTTGAAAAGAACTGGGGCAAAACCAGAGGCTGTTGTTTCTAATGAAGCTCTACTGAAGTTATACACTGCAAAACCCAGCAAAGTGGAGAAACAAGTTCTGAAAATACCTGTCTGATGCCCTGCATTGAATAGGGGAGCCTAAAAAACAGCTAAACTACTTGGACTTGATCCAGGGATTTTTAAATAGAGTGCCAGGTCCTCCTTGAAAAGGGTTCACGAACAATTTCTGATTAATCAGTGAGCATAGATTTAAGAAAAGCAGCTAAACTAAAAACACCTTTGGAGTTTGAGATACAGCCCATAAGGATTCCATTCAGCCTGCAAGTGAGCATTCATTTCCAAGCTGAAATGAGAGTTCAAACTGGGAAGGAGACAACAGTGCAATAAGAGAAGGTAGGTTGGATCAAAGGTTTTGTTCAGAGCAGCATTTACTGCCAGTCCCCCTGATTTGAGGGGAGGGTAAGACAAGGTTTGAAGTTGAATTAAGTATGCATAGCATGATCGAGTCAGCTTTGAATGACTTGGAAAACTTTTGGAGAACTCTTGAACAGATTGCTGGCTGGAGAGATTTCCACATAACCTCAGCAAGCACATTTTTAAAGGTAGACTGGCTTTTAATTTCCCCTTGCCTTCACCCCTCACCCCCTGGCTCCCTTTGCCTTTTGGCAGTCCTTGGATTATTTGAGGTTGCTAACTTGGAAATGTACTGTTGAAACATCACCCTGTTAAACTGTAGCCCTGTCAGCTCCATTCCCTGTGAGCACCCTCCAGCTTTTACGTGTGGTCTATAAAGAGGCAAAGGAAAGGTAACACATGAAGTGACAGTCGCTCTCTGGTGAGCACTTCATCTAATTCTGCACTGCTTTAAAGCTTCATGGAAGCATTTGGAGCCTTTTATATTGTGTCTCTGTAGCTCCTACCCTAAACTGGTAAAACTGACTGTGAATTACTATCCATTATTGCCTGCAGATGCTTGTGTTTAATAAGCAGAGAAGTTGCTTTGACTGCTGAGTGCAGCACTGAAAGAGTTTGTCAAACTTGTGCTTGCCAAAGTCTCTAGCAAAACTCTCATTAGTTTGGACTGTGAGGAGCACCATATATCAGCATCATTCTACGGTTTTTTGATTTTTTCTTTCTTTTCAGTAAATTAAGGCCAACCCAAACATGTCTTACGTGTGAGCTGATTCTTTGCTTCAGTCTTTTAAGTCTTTGGTTACTAGTCTTCTTGTTCTCTTGTTTCTGCTCACTCTGTGTAGAGATTTCCAAAAAGTTACTTTTATAATATTGCTGCTACCGTTAACTCCCTCATCTGTCACTCCTTAGAAGCTTACTAATTTAGGTAGAGGCAGTCATTGAAGGCTGTATGCTCTGCAGGTAATTTCAAGCCTGAGAAACTGTCATGGTTGGACTGTGGAATTAGTTACCACTTTTTGGAAAAGCGTGTTGATGGCTGCTTGAAAAAAAGGATCCTAGATGGACACACCATGTACTTAGAAAAAGCTCAAGCCTTCCCTGTCACACGATGGTATGAGAGAGAGAGAGAGAACTCTGTACTTAGAAGCTTCCCTGCCCTGACTTTTTCAGTCTGAGTCAGACTGTAAGTTCTTTAGATGTGTAACACATTTCCTATTCACTCCCTGTCTGTACATCTCCTGCCACAGACCAGTGTTTCTCAAGACCAGAAGCCAGGTCTGCCCTTCTCCCTGAAGCCTAAAGCCAGTGAGGTGACTGTCAGGATGAACTGAACTGTCCTGCATTGTTCTCACCTCCTCTTTGTATCCATTCCAGTTCAGAAACAGCTAGTCCTAACATTTTTTCAGTCACCACAATAAACTGCAATGGCTTCCTAATTTTTTAAAAAAGAGGATCCTAGAGTTGCAAGTGATATATTACTGTTAAGGTCTCTGCTGAGCAACTTGCACTGCAGTAAAACCGAGCAGACAAAAAGATTTCAATCTGAGTTCTCATTTTAATTCCAAAATTATTATTTCTACCTTATAGTCATTATACAAGCTGTTTTCTAGGAAAATATCTTATTTTAATCTGCTGATTTATAAGAATGACAATATGTATATGCATTCCATGCATAGGTGATTTATGCACACATATATATCAATACATAGTAAAATTGCATATGCATAGGGCTGCATATTCATGTTAAACCTAATTCTGTTCTCATTTGTGGTAATATAAGTTGGGAGCAATTTCAATGAATTCAGTAGAACAGGGTTTATAATACTGGAATCATGTCTCAACAAGGATCAGTAGTTACATGTGTGAGTACATAGGCCCACGTTGGCTGCTTACAGTGCTTTGTAACTGCTAACTTACTGAAACAGCTCAAAATGTAATACTGGAAAAGAAAAAATATGTTTTTACTCATTTCTACACCCCCATCTCTACTATAAATGACGAGTTTGCAGCAATATTTCTACATGACCAATGTAACAACTGTACTAGTGTTATCTTTGCTGGTAAGAGACCATGAAACAGATCCTGCACAGATAAAAAATACTGGCTCTAAGTGAGCTTGGCCAGTTTAGGCAAGTTCAAAATCTGGACAGATATGCCTTATGACATTCCGACAGTCTCCAGCCAAAAATTCTCAAAGAGAACGAAATGTGTGATTGTATGGCGTGTAGAGATGTGGAAGAACCAGGACCAGCCAGAGTGACTTCAGAGGAGACGCTAGGAAAACAACATAACTTACTAGAGAGGAGACATGTTATTGCTGCTCTGGGAAGCCAACATCTGCACCTCTGTGTGGGATGATGCAAACCTTACGTTGGATTCCTGAGCACAGAGAGGCCATGTGCAAGCGAGAGGTACACGCAGGCTCCTTGGGCTGTGAGCAGCTCCAAGGGAGTGTGCTCCAAGCTAGCAACTTGCCTAATGCTATTCTATGCAGAGTAATGCAGGGCTTGGTAATGATACCTGCAAAAGTGTGGGCTTCTCCCTCTTCAGAAAGTCAGTGTGCAGAGCTTCCACCTTTTGCTAATGGCCTGTAGATTGTGAGCTGCTTTGCGTTCCTCAGCATACCCAGGAAAAACTCCTTTGAGTGAAACCACGTACTTAGCTTTTGCAGCACTCTGCCTCCCCCTGCTTTAGCAAAAAATGTCTTCACCCCCTGAATACAAAGGACAGTGTATTCACTGTCAGACTAGAGCTGCTGCTGTGCCCATCCTTATCCTTCAGCTGTTTCATCTCCTTCTTTTCCGAGGCAGATGGAGGGTTGGTGGTGCACCCAGGTTTTTCTCACTTCTGTGGAGTTTGATGAAAATGTCCAGGCTCTGTGTTTCTTTTTCTCTGTTTTATCTTGCATAAATAAGAATGAAAAAGAGCAGTACCTGAGAATGAAACTGGGGAACTGTAATTTAGAGAGCAGCCACAGGGTTTTTCCAAAGGGGGAAGGAGTGCATGGAGCACAGTTACTAATGCAGGTGGCATTTGTGCATTTGTGTGTTACCACCATCCACAGAGACAGAATCTTTGATGAGGAGTTCCTTCTTGAATATTATTTGTGGCAGAACGGGAGAAGGTCTTTATTTTTTGAAGAAAACAGTAGGAACTGAATGAAGAAGAACCCATTTTGGAAGCTATACAGGCATGAACAGCTACTGCCAGTGAGTGGATGCTGCCAATGCCAGTGTGTGGGAGATCAAGCAGGAATGGAGGAATATCTGCATGTTTAAATGAAATTTTCCCTATTGTATTTGGAAATGCTGCTCTCCCTTCTTTTTCCTGTATTCTGCTATGATTGTGTGAAGAAACCTCTTTAAGGGTACAGTTGGAAAGCAGTCTCCATTTCTCACCTGTATCTTTGTAACACTTTTTATGATAAAGGGATGGGTGTTTCCCCCTTATTCAGACGATGCAGTTCAGCTGGAAACAAAACCCCAAAAAACGGTGCCTGTTCTCCCATGGAGCTGCCAACTCTGCATTACACACACTCTGCTCTCTTGCTAGTGCCCTTGAGCAGATGTAAGATGAATCTGGTGCGTGCTCTTCATGCAGAGGAGGGGAAGGCTATCTACAGGCAACTGAGCTGGTTTACATGAAAACTCCAGCCATAACTCTTATCTTTCTGTTTAAAATTAAGCAAAGATCTGCAGATGCATTTTATTGCACACTCAGAGCAGTAGTTTTTGACCTCATAAGAAAATTGTGAGAGTAACACAAAGGCAGGGTGTATGCTGTGATATTGCAGAACATTTAAGACTCTGGTTCTGTAAAATCCTTCTTGTGTCCCTATGGAAGATTATTGAAGATGTAGTTTTGCATGATGTTATATTCCCCCAGTCTTTAATTTGTTATTTAAAAAAACCCTTCAGTATTCACGAATAATCACTTCCTCCATTACTAGTCTCTTGTTTACAGCAATGTAAATTACCAGGTTTAGAGCTAAGGAGCACTGTTTGGTCAACTGTCCTCTCCTTTCTACTGCCCTTCTTTGTGACTGAAAGAAATCAATTTGTTGTTAACTGGAATTTATTTTGTTTTACATGTCAGGCTATTATTGTAGGGAGTGGGTGATCTTTAAAAATTTTTTGGCCATTTTCTAGGTCTGCCCTGTGAGGACACGTTCAGCACAGGTATATCCTGCTGCACTCTTCTGGCTGGAATTAGAACTGGCCAGAGCAGCCTTTTCATTGCTAATAGCAGGAGGTGATGCTGGTTCTGCCATGGTAGATGACTGTGTAAAATCTAACAGAGGCATGCCTTAGAAAACTAAAATCTAAATTTTCTTTCCTTTTGTTTCAAGTGGTTCATAGCAAGAATACCCCAGGCAATGCCTCATTGACATGGATTCCTTACAGCACCCTGCATTTTGTCCTGTGAGGGCTGTTGGTCGTTGTGCCAGACCAAGATCATGGAGTGTGCAGCACAAACCAACTGTTACCCCTTCAAACATCAGGATAATAAATACACATGATCATCTTAAGTAATGGAAATATATCCAGTGTTGCACATCTGGTTTCAGGGATGCATTAACCCAGACAAAAACAATAGTCAAATAGGGAAAGTAGAATAATTTCCAGGTCAGTAATAATAACTGTTCACACAGCACTCAGGGGAAATCAAACACATGTATTTGCATTCAGATATGTACTACAAACTCAAGAACTCTGCATATCCTTCTGGAACAGCATGCCAAAATTTCTTTGAAAAGTTTTGGTTTTAATCACATTAATTACATGTTGGATTTGGGCAGAAGACCACCATCATGACATTACATCAACAAATTTTGCACTACTATAAATACCACAAAGAATCTTGCAAACTAAAGTGAGCACACTCTATCCCAGAAATGTCTGCAGAACATGGCTTAGCAGAGCAGACCAGCAATGTTACCCTACTTGGCGCCCTGCTTCTGAAATTTAGAGTAGTAGAATATGAAGTAGTGATGCTTTTCTAGAAGGGAAGATTTCTGATTTCCAATTTCTCATTTTGTATTTATAGTTTCTATCTTCACATTAAATCACAGATCTTTCTTGGATGTATTTCTCTTGTGCTTTAACATAAATGTAAGTAGAAAATCCTAAAATTGCACACATTTCGTGAACAGCAAAAAGTGCACCTTTTCCTTAACATCAAAGGAGAGTCTCAGAGCATTTCAGATGAAGATAAAAATGTGTAATTCTGCATACAGAAAATGCTTTCAAGTGAAACATACATTGCAAAGAGGATGCTGCCTTGTCAGAGTTTTGGCTTTGCAACCTCTCTGAAGACCCAGGACTGAGTCACAAGTACAGCTTGAATGCTGTTGCTGTTCCTGTTCAGATAATCATATGCTGCCATGTTAGCAGAAGGAGCTAGGGGTAGGTGGATATTCAAGACAGGTGTAAGCTTTATAGGAGCTCTGTTTGACCTGGAGGATAGTCCAAGGTTTTGGATCCAGGTGTGTGACCCTGTGTCCGTCCTGGTGCAAGTTTCACCTCGCAGCCTTGTTGTGTCTTAAGGACAAGTGCCTTAATGCAGACAAGGGCATGCACCCAGGGTTATTCTCATTGCTAACTTCAGGGTTTAAAATGCACCCACAGTCTGGTTGGGTTGGGTGTGCTTTGAGGTTTTTTCTATATGATACAATGACTTTTTCATCCCCCTTTTCCCACCTAGGGTCCTGGCACAGAGTGCTGTACTCTTCTTAGCAGCTATGTGGCTTCTTTGCACAGAAGCCACAAAATTTCAGAAATATCATTTGATTAAATGAAGAAAAAGAGGTTTTCTTTTTAGTCCTGAGAATTCTTAGAGAATCTAAACCTAAGTGGGAATTAGAAATGTGAGAAAAAGGACCCAAGCATAGAGAAATTACTTCCACCAGCACAGTACAGTAAATGTGGTTTGGGAAAGCTCAGATATTCATCATTGTATTCCTCCAACCAGCCAGCCCAAAACATAACACATTATAATCCCAAGCGTTGTTAGTATTCCATTTTTATCTGTTGTTTACAGTGTGAAAACCAAGCCCAGTGTTGCATCCTTACTCAAGGACCGTGTTGCAACATCTTTCTCATGTGGACTGTGACACAAGGAAAGATTATTCACGTAATCAAATCATGGCCTTCCTATTTCCTCGGGCCTTTTGCCCTGAGAAGTTGACTCTCACTTTTAGAGTGCTAACTTTGAGTAGCAGCACACAGCAAAAGTACATTATTTTTTAGTTTTTAAAAACGAATACTGCCTGTGCAATGTTATCATGCATGAATTGACAGGGACTGTTGGAATTACAGTGTCTCATCAGTCAAAAGCCTTGAATTCACACCAGCAGGTAACTGAATTAATGGAACTCAGTTTTGTAAAACAGTTAAATAATGGCAGCATTATGCCTAATATCTGACAGGTGGAGTAAATATGAGTTCTCTTCTTCTGAAAGTATTGAAATATTTGCTGAGGTCTTAATGTCTGTGGCTCCAAAAACTGAGAGTAAAGAAATTTAATCTCATCACTCACACATTTCTCCAAATTGTTTGACAATGGTTTTGCTATTGTTGAGCTTTTTTCTCATTTTCTTGTACTTTGTTAAAAGCAGGGCCACATTCCAGGTTTAGAAGTGAAGATCTTGGAGAGTTTGTGCACTTCTGCTTCTGTCTTCTGTTATTCTCAGATGCTGCTCTCACATAAGTGTGTATTTCTGCTGAAGTCAATATCTAGGGGAAAAAAATCTTTTTTCCAGGCCAATAGCAATCTCTCTCAATAGAAGGACACTTTTAAATGTTTTGCTATAGCAGATGTAAAGCAAAAGGATAGATGTTGGGGGAAGTTGTGTGGTAAGATGGCTCTGAACATCTCTGCTATGATAGAATTTTCCCTACAAAGACCAGAGGCCAAGAAAAATATTCACAAACCCTTTTTACTGGTTGTGGATTATGCCTCGTATTCTGCTGGGCCCCTGGTCCATTCTGGCCCTATTTTATTTTCTTGAAGGTAGCTGTAGGCTACTGAGAGACCATAACTTTTAGAGCAGAGGGAAAGGAGGGACCTAACCCTTATTTAGAGACTAAACAAGGACAGAAAGTTCCTCCATTTCTCTGCTTCTTTCACATGAAGTGAACAAAAGAGTCCCTTTTGGACACAAAACAGGACTAAAGCATCTTTCAGGTGATACATTTCTTTATTCTGGTCCATCATATGGACCAAACTTCAGTTAATAGTTGAGCTCAAGGCAGACCTTTAATCTGTGATCAGGTAGATTCACTTCGAGGTTGTTCAGGTATGAAACGTGACAAATGTGCCTTTGATCTTGTAGCATGAGTTCATTTTCCTTGCCATTTGTTTCATTTCTTCCAAATGTAAGGTATTTGAATGGTCTTGGTCAGAAGATCTTGGCTCCAGGAAAGCATTTTGAGACAAAATAGAATGTTCATGGAAAACTAAGAAAAAAGCAGTAAGAAGGAGGGAAATGGTCAATTGTATTTACTGTTGCAGGCCACAGGGATCCTTGTGTGGCAGCTGCAGAGCTTCTGAGCTGTGATGAAAGCCTTTGTCATTTTTGGCCCAAAGGAGAATATTGCTGTCCTTGGCTTTAGAGGAGGGAAGGACAATCTCCTCAGATGGAGTCTCTGATACTGTTGTGATTTTTAGATCATTTTCAGAGATTCTTAACATCCGTAGCTTCATATTAAATCTCTGTGTTGTTCCCAGACAATCCTCTCTCCCACTGTAGCTTCTTCCAGGGCCTTTCAGTTTTAACATCATCTGGCAGAGTAGAAGGAGGAGGGAGTTGTATCTTCAATGTCATCCAGGCCTGCAACAGCTGTGTAGGAGGAAGGAATCAGACTGCAAAGTAATCAGAACTGGAACTGAACCCTGACAGCCAGGTCTGCCTGTCATCTCACCATTATCATAATCACAATACATTTCTTCAGCTAAATGCAAGGTAGAAGGAGAGGTTAGATTATGGTGCATTCCCAAAAAAAATGAACATACCATTGTAGGCCAGAGACAATGCTAACAAAACAAGGATCAGCTTCAGCTGGAATGTGGGTATTTGCTGGAAAAGAGGGAGAGAAACCTGAACCAAATTCTACCCAGAGTTTGCAAATCAAAGAACTACTGAACTACAAGTGATTTTTTCAAAGGACTGCAAGAATTTCTACCAGGTTACCAAGGGACTTCTGTCTCATGGTGAATTATAAGCAGAAGACAGGTGCAGGCATTGATTTGACTAAAATATTCAGTTTGAGACACAGTGGAACTTTCTGCTGTTTGGTTAAAATTCCTTGTCCTAAATCACAAGCAGTTCCTCCTCTTTCACTTAATCCCAAAGGGATTGTTACAGCAGTGGACACTGAGTAAGTGAGCGCATTATCAGTCTGTTCATTCAATAAATACCCCTTCTGCTATCTGTGCATGAACAGAAGGGAGTGAGTCAAAGCTGAACAAAGAATTGCAGTGCTCTTGGAATTCAGCCTGCAATCACATCCATATAATGCCACCTTAACTCCAGTATGATTCTGTTGTAGGTTGGCGTAAATTTTGCTCCTTGTATGGGGTGAGTTGTAGGCCTTGTGCCAGGTGTTGCAAAGAGCATTAATACCTGTTCTCGTCTTGCAACTGTTGTTTGTTGTGTTCTAAAGCTGAATTTGTTTTCAGTATTTTTCTCAGTGCAATATTTGCAGCTTCCAGTACTGCCTCAATGCCACAACTTGTAATGTTTTGTGGAAATGAAGGGGCTGAGAGCATGTACATATGTATACAGAGTTAGCATATAATAATGCTAGATTTAATGACAAGAGTAAGAGCTGCTAAGAAATTGGCTTGTAATTCTTCAGGCATTCCCCACAAAAACTGCTGTGAGTCAGGAGTGTGATCCTACTCCTCTGAGATGGGTAGGATCAGACCTTGCAGATGCTCCCATGGTATTTGTCCAGTGGTCCTCTCTTTAGAGAAGCTGCTGGTGGTGACACAGATGTGCTGGACTGGTCACTGGCCTGGTTTCAATTCCAGATGTGGAACTGTGTTTTTTGAACAGCTGGAGATGAAAGGAATGTGCACCTTTCACATCTCAGTTGAGAGACTACAGCAGGATATGTTTATTGAGATGATTTCAGGGTGAGCAGCCATGAGCAGCATTTTGTTGTTGTACATTTACTGTAATGTGCCACACGAGCAGGTGCTGTGGTTGTACTGCGAGCTGGGGAAGTCGTGGTGGTTCTGCTGCAAGGTTCTCATGTCACACCTCATCCTCTGCCATAACAAAACACCAGCAAATGGCTTGGCACAGAGGAGGGGAAGGTTCTTTCCTGAGGTGAGGGAAGGGAACTTGCCCCACCCTGATGATATTGTTTGAGCTTCAAAAGGGCTTCTGTTTGAGACTTCTGAATGTTTCTTGGTAAGTTGAGGCGCTGCACAGAGCAATTAGAGACCAGACCTCAAGGTAGAAATGTTTAATCCTTATTTTTAGCACCTTGCATTTTTTGAGTGCATCCCATACAGTGAAGTAGATGAGTAAATAAAATAAACACAGGGGAATGTAGGCATAAAAATAAATAATTTTGTCATAAGCAGATGGTACACTTGTATTGAAGCCAGATGAGATGCAAAGAGATTGTAGCCTGAAAGCTAAATGTCTCTTGGAGCAGTTCCCCCTGAGTACAGTTAGGTCTCAAGTTAGGGATCACAGTACACTCTGAGAAGATTGAAGTTTCTTTTCCTTGCTTCAAATGAACTTACCTGTTTTGCATGCAAAAGCATGATATTTACAGTTTAATAATTCTCTCATGAAGGGCTCTTAATTCCTAAATTCATTGAAAGGTTGGTTTTGGTAGATAGGCTACATATGCTGTGCAAACCTCAAGAGAGTTATTTAAATAACTTATATAAGGAAACCTTTCTTGAGAATCTCTGTGTATGTAACAGATGGGTATTACTGCCCTGTAAAGTAGATGATGATTTCTCAGGCACTCAGATTTGGGAAATCTTGGTTTTGTTTGTTACTCCTATGAAGAGTCAAAGCCTAATACTGACTTTTGAACCCTGCAGTGCATAAGCAATCCTACCAGACTGCAATTACTAGTCGGCAGAGACCTCTGGTGGAAATTGTTCAGTACTTCAGGGAAATACAGATGTCTATTTTGGAACAAAGCTTGGAAAACCCTCCTGGTGAGAAAGGTCAGAGGCCTGAGAAGGACTGCATTAACAGCAGCATAGATATTCTTTATGTGGCTTTTCTCTCTGTCCTTTCTAGGAGAGCTGAATGACTCTCTTTAAACAAAATAAACAATTTAACTTGGATCTGTACACAACAACAGCAACCCTCCAAGCTGTCTGTGGGAAGCAGCAGTCCATTTGACCCAGCAGTGTCTTGGCAGACTGCAGTGTGTCTGTGGTGTTGGCAGCAGCCACGCTGGAGGTGCACCTTTGGCTAACACAGGGGACCCCAGGGAGAAGAGAAAGTCCAGGTGGACAAGTCCTTCTGGCATCTACACCGTGGTATAGCACCAGCATATGCTAAGGAGCTTCAGAGAGAGACATCAGCGAGATGCTGAAGCCACAATTCCTTGCTAGTCTGTCCTGGAAGCTCCCTCATGGATATTTTCTTTTATTAATAGTGGTGGTGCTTTTGGACACAATGGACAACTTGCAGTACCCTGCCAGTGCCTCAGCTCACAGCAGGTCAAATAAAGCTAAAGCAGGACTTGATCCAATAGTTCTTCCCAGTGGGTTGCAGAATTTGGTAGCTGTCAGAAATACTGGCTTCCAATTTCTGAAAAGGAAGCTGGTTTTGCTCGGAGACAGCAGCAGAGCAAAAAAGCCAGCAAAGCCCCCAAGGTTCAACAATTGTCCGCCACACAAAATTCTGAGGAGTCCCAAGTTCATCTCCTGACACCAGGGTTCAAGCTTAAAAATCAAAGAACACTTCTGAAAATTGCAGAAGTGCAATTCTTCCTGTGCTTTTATTTTCTCCCCAAATCATAAAAGTTCACACCAAAATGTCTAGAAGTAGAAGCTGATCAGTCAGTCCATTGGTCTGGTATGGTACAGAGCCACAAGCAGGATAATCAATGCAATTTGGAGTAAATTACGCTACACAATGGCCCCTGCGCAAAGTTTGTAAGTTAATGGAAAGGTTTCTACTGCTTTCAAGTTTTTGATTGTGCTCAAAGAGAGCATTTCCACCAGCTGCATGGTACACATCCATTGTAGATGCATTTCAGCAGTTTCCCTGGACATTTACAACTGCAGTTTTCTCTGCTTTAAACTCAGCAGAGTGTAGCTGGTGGCCACGTGTGCAAGGAATGGTAGTGAGCTTTTCAGTGTGAGTGACAGTTTGACAGGCAGCTTGTAGGGGTTGGGATATTAGTTTCTAAACTTAAGCTTCCCAGTGGAATTCCCATTTTTCTTCCAAAAAAAAATCTGCAAAAACTTTATTGTCTTATTTTCAGACCAAAGCCCAGTTTAGAAATCCCAGCTTTGTAGTATTTTATAGTTCTCTTGGTTGAAGTTTCTATCAGTTAATTTTCATACAAAAATGTTCTTGCTCCTACTGACACAAACACTCAATACTGAATACTTGTGAACTAAGTCAGTTCACACACATCTCTTCATTTAAAAGAATATCCAGAGTCACAGATTTTCTGTTTAAAGAAAAAGTCAGATAATCTTGGCCTAAAGCTCTCTGATCCAGCAGCCCACCCCTCAATCCAGCCTCTGTATGTAACTGCTTGTTCAAAATTCCTTCTCAGTCTGTTTTCAGACTTCAGTTCTGCCTCATTATTTGACAAACCACTTCTCACACCAATCCTAGATATATCTTAGGAATCCCTGGGCTGCTTGGCTTTTGATTTTCAGAAGAAACCATGGGTCTTAAAACTTCTGTCTTACATGAAGAGCCTATTGACCCCGTCACTGATGTTTAATTATAGCCTCTAATACCTCCTTCCTAAAACATTGACTCTTCTTGGATCTACACTAACACCAGTTTTCTGTGGTAGATAGAATATGCAACCTGGAATATTTCAAATATAAAGAATGTATTCCCTAAAATACAGAGTTGCATTCATACACATCAGTTTCCCTGTCACGCCAGAATAAATCACTCAAAATTATTTTACATTGTTTCCTACTAGTCATAAATAAAATTCACACTGTGATAATCCTTGCCGAGATATTAGGCCTGAATGTTGTTCATTTCTCCAGATACCAGCAGTTTTTATAACCTGTCTGTACTTAGATTTTGTGACAAACATTTGTCACAGACATAGGCTCCACTGGGCTATGTGTTAGATGTGTGCAGAACAAACAAAGTTTCTGAATTTTCTATACACTCCACCATAACATTTTCCAAACTCAGTCTTTACTGAGTTTTGTGTTGCTTATTCCTGTGAGCATTCCAATCTGCATTGACATTTTAGGTAACTTAAGCACTCTGGTGGCCATTTTAATGTCAAAGGAGAAAAATTAAGATATATAAGATGTTCTGAGTGTTTGGTTTCCATCTCATCCTCAACAATATTCTTAAAGGTCTAGTAATTCAGACTGAAAATAATTTGAACATTTTTTTGGCATTACAGTCAGTGTTCATAAAGAAACGTGGCCAGCTGAGGATAGTCAGTACAAAGCTGCAAATTGACTCCATTATTTTACAGAGGATCAAACACTAGGCAAAAGTATACTTACATTATTGTGCTCAACTCTGATGAAATAATTGAGCTTGCAGATGGAAGGAACATGTAGCCCATCAAATCCTTAAAAATACCCATTGTTTTTATTAGTATTTTACCTGTTAGGCACATCACTAGCATTGTAAGGAGAGCAAGAGTCATAGTACATATATTTCTGAAACTAAGCCAGCTTTTAGAGAAAGCCAACATTATCTTCCTTTCACCCTACAAGTAAGAGGATTAGGTACAACAGAAAGCAAGAATGTTTAGAAAGTCTGTTTTGGAGGCCACTTTAAAAGCATTTGTATGTTACAAATGATCACAGAAGTGAATATTAAAAGATACATAGCTGAATTTTGAAATCATAGAGGTTTTGGCAAGCAAGTAAGAAGCCCTTTTCACATAGTGTCATCTGTTTTTACTTTTACACTAAAACAGCCCTGCGGTATCCTTTCAAATAGTGCAGGAGCCCCCAGCTGGGCCTCCCTGACTTGTAGTGCAAAACCCACCAAAATGTAGAAAAACCTTTCCCTCTAAATAGCAAGAGCCATGGGTCAAGAGTGCATGTGTTATGCCATAATATAGGACAGAGTTGTGTGATTTGGATAGATTTTACAGATTAGAAATTAGGCCAGTTTTGTCACCATATTGGCACCTTCTCCTAGATGAAGAATTCAGACCATCCCAAAAACAAAAGCCCAGCACTGGGACTAATCAGTCTTTTAAATGGAATAAATTAACACTTTAAAAGCAAACCCATCCCCAGCAGGTTTTTTTTAGCCAGGAAAGGGAAGACTCTACTAAATCCAGTAGAGATTCAGCTTTGACACTGCCCAAGCATATCCCAGTGCATGGTGACACAAAGTCAAGAGATGACATCTTCAATCTTTTGAAGTAAGAATGTCAAGTTTGCCTCCATGGGCTGTTCCGTATGGAGATGTCTCTACTACAAGATTCATTCCCCTCAGTCATTTATTCCTGGAGTTTCCTGTAGGACATCTGAGTGGTTCAGTCAGTATATGGATAGACAGTAATAAAACAGCTCCAGGCCGTAGGAGCGTCACAACATAACCCAGATTCCCATCAATTGCAGTAATAATTGTACATGTTCTGACTTGGCTTCTGCTCATTTCTGCAGCACCATCTCCAAATGCCAGTGCCCATTCCATGGAACACTGGAGCTGACCATGCTGTGTGGTGGGGCAGCAGCCTTTGACATGCCTAGCAATGAACATGCCATGAATCTGAAGGCAAGCATTTAGGGGCTCAAAGCCCTAGTTTTGAGTTTGAAGCTCAAAGCACAAGCTTCAAACAAAGGAGCTTGCAGGAGCGCTTCACTAAAAAAATGAGGGAAATGGAGCATTTGTCCTTAATCCAAACCAGAGTGGTTACTGACAGAAGAAGGACACTGGTAAAGGATCAAAGCTATTGCCAAAAAAAAAAATGGGGTAGTTAAAAGAGACGGTACAGCAGTATCCTCATTCCTACAGATACTTCCCTGTCTGCAAAACACTGAGAGAGACTGCACATAAACATTCTTATTGTCATGTCACATGATGGTGCTGCATTGACGGTGATAGATTTCCTGGCAAATGTTTGTGTAGAAAGGCAAACATATGGCAGAGTGATCTACTATGAGACAGCTCTTCGGACCTCGCCAGCCGCCCAGGAATGCTCAGGATCAGTGAGAACCAGTAGGTTCCTTACAGTGTCTGTGTGTGTGAATGTGTGTGAGAGAGAAAATGAGTTCATATTTAATGAAATAAAGGAGTGTCTGATGTCTGAGGGTTTAAATTTGTGTGTTTACTTTGCTGCATACAATTTCACATGATACATGTGTACAGTTTAAGCAACGTGTAGTATAAATTTAATCTACCGGTTTTTCATTAGTAGTCTATAAATGGGCAGAACTAAATAGCATTTTTAAGACTGAATTTCTGTCCAGAGAGCTCAAAAGCAGGATCTTGCTGGTCATGCAAGAGCGCAGTGAGCATTAATGGGAGCCTTACACTCATCAGGCTTCTGTGAGCGTGCTTCCTTTCATTGCCTTGTGCAGCAGAGAACTGGGTACACCGGACACACAGTGGCCAAATTATTTCTTGTATTGCTGTCAGCAAAGTTGCACCAAGACAGGGCCATTTGGTCTACTGACCTTTGTTACAACTATGATTATTGTAAACTACATATTTGCTGAGAAATTAATTCCTTGCTTTAATTTGACACTTTATTAACTTGGGTAAATGAACACAAAATAGAACCATCTTTTGCCTGTTCATTTAATGAAGTCCCATTGCTGAAACAAACAGACAAACTACTTGCACAAAGTTTATATAATGGCCAGTACTGGATGTAAAACAACTTAGGGTTGTGGTTATAGAACAGCCTCCTGCTACTTGTTTATATTACTACCCTGAATCTCAATTCTTCTTATCCCCTGTTAAAAATGTTAATTTTATGTTATGTGGACATTGCTGATATCCGTGTAAATAGTTTATATTGGTTTTAATCTTTTTATATTGGATGCTGAAGTCTACATCCTGTGAGCTCCCTAAGCTACCACTGCAAGGTAAAAACTGTCCTGGAAGACTGAGAGTGAGCAGAGGACACTGCACGGGAAAGCAAACTGCAGCTCATTTCAATTTCATACTGTTGCTGCCTGAGATTTGTCCTTCACACAGAAGTATGGAAAAGCAGATCTTTTCCTGTGACAGGGCCAAAATAACATGTAGGTCCAGAGCTGTGCTTAAACAGAGGCCTGTGGGACAGCACAATTTAACTGAAGGTCTGCAGTGCCTAACTGGCTGTACCAGCTCTTGCCTTTCTCCTGATCCTCTGCTAGCCATGCTCCAGAAGTTCACTGTTGATCACTGGGTGACAAAAAAGCAGCTGTGAATGTCCATACTATTCCTTCTCTTTAGGCACCATGGCCCACATGGCAACAACCACTGACTTGTATCTTCAGAGGGCCAGCATCTGCCCAGTAGAGCAAGCTGCCAGGTCCTCCAGCTGCCAGGCCCTGAGAAATTGCAGAGGGAGGATGCAGTACAAGCAATTAACAGAGGCATTACATGAATGGACAGAAGATTTGGGTATCGCTTTTGGTCCCAAAGTTCCTGCTCAGCTCTAGACTGGCATTATGCCCTTTGAAAGTTTTAGTGGGAGGTTTGCCTGAGTAAGACAGGAGCATCATGTCCAGTGGGAGTAGCAGTCTATTAATACCTCTCCATTATAAGACTATCATTGCCAATTCTGTTTGGCTGCTTCATCTTGTAATACTTTCTTTGACTTTCTTAATACTAACCAGCCTAAATATTTTATGCTTGTCTTCCAGCGATATACTAAGCCCTTTGCTGCTGCTACTCAGTGAAGATAGGTTATAATTTTTCTTCTGAAAACGTTTTCTTCTGAAATGTTGTAGTTGTCTGAACTGCAGTGGGAAGGTTTGAACTGGGGTTCATGTTCAATAAGATAGCATCCACTTAAATGTGGCAGCTAAAGAAGAAAGAAGTGGACAGAAACAAGCCATTTCTTTATGAAGCTGCTATTTTTTAATTACATAGTAATGCTGTCACTTCTCTAGAAATATGTATGTTTCCTGGCTCTGCAAATCTCTGAAAATAATACGAATCTGCTAGGATGTGTATTGTTTTGTAATATTTATATTGGTTTTGTATCTTACTGTGATTTTACATTTTAGCAACTCGGTTTTCCGGTGATACAAATCAGGAGCTACGTCACTGCATCAAAGTAGATAAAGTGGCACAAACGGCAGCAGAAACAGACCTCTGACTTCTAAAAGACCTAGTGCATATTGGCTGTTTGCTAGCAAGTGCAGTAGCCCTGATTTTTTATTGTAATATTTATTATTTATAAACATGTAACTTTCCAAACTCAGAAGAAAACCATGCCTTCTTTGAAGAGGGCAGTGTTGAGAAAAACAAAGTCAGACTGTGGGGAAAAAGATACATTATACAACAAAGGATCACTGAAACAGTGGGCAAGGTAATATTAATTATACATTTTAATCTTAATTGTTATTAAGCACGCCAACTGCCTTTCCTCCTCCACATCCTACTCATGACATTTTCTTTTCAACTTCTATACCACTTTAATTCCAGGCTCCTATGCTAACCATCACTCATTAGAGGTGTGGTAGACCTAATCAGCTATCCCGGGTTTTCTGGGAGGGATGGAGTTTTGAGAAAGGAATTCAAAAGAAATGAAGTTACAATTCTTAGAAGGACGTGTCATGAGCAGGAGTACAGGCTGCAGGTCTCTGAGAGACAAATAGGTGAGCAGGATATTAGGTTTGGTTAATGGAGAAGCAAT
Source organism: Falcunculus frontatus (assembly GCA_013398115.1). Lineage (NCBI taxonomy): Eukaryota > Metazoa > Chordata > Aves > Passeriformes > Falcunculus > Falcunculus frontatus. Next base: position 162,485 of record VZRV01002985.1, read on the forward strand.
CAACATGTGGCTGCCACATGACAAGATGTAAGTAGGAAGGGGCAGACTTGCAGGCCATCACAAGAAACCTGATCTGGAGGTAGAGGGTATGTGGAATGTGTGAAGAAATGTGCTTTTAAGAAGTTCTCATGGGAGGCAGCTGGAACCAGTTCTTGCATTGTGCAGGGTGACGTGCTCATCTCTCCGAGTACACCAGGAGGGTTAAACAATAGCATGTCAGACCAAGTGTGGTGGTGGTGGATGCAGCCATTCCAGTCCCTCCTTCCTGTCACGCCCTGGAGAGGAAAGGAATGGCTGCCCAGAGAGCTGAGTCCTTACTTGTTGGGAATGACAGAGGGAGAGAAGGTAACTTGCCCTGTTTTCTGCCTGATCAGTGATGACTTAGTTCCCCTGCAAGCTATCAGGTGTAATATCATCCATATCCACTTTTCCAGGCACTTCTTCATGCCTGTTTTCATCCTAGCACCCAACATGATCATTCTCCTCAGCATCACCACAGCCACCAAGCCTGAGGACTCTCCTCAATGCTTCAAACCCAGTAGTATCTCAGTCCTCACCTCCAGGTCCCTTTGAGGACTCATCATCCAGGAGCCAGGGGGATGATGTAGTAAGTCTGGGCAGGATGGGGGTAGCAAGGTGAGAAAAAAGTTCTGCTTTTGGCTGGGATATAGTTAGTTTTCTTTTCAGTAGCTCATATGCTGCTGTGTTTTGGATTTGTGACTAAAGTGGTGTTGACAACACAGGGATGTGTGGGACTTGGCTGCCTACTGGAGTTAATCCACAACAAAGAAGCAGCAGGACACTCAGTCCTGTGAAGCCAAGGTGTAAAACACAGGTATGACAGGAAGAGGATGTTTCCAAGTGACTCTTGAGCAAAGAAAAGTGCTTATAAAGAATGGCCATATCCTCAAAAGCACTGCTTCACATGAACTGGAGAAAGAGGGCATGTGGATGGGAGAGGTCAAGAAAGATCTACAGAAGTCAAATGTGGAGAAAAGTGCCTTCACAGAGATGAAAAATGCTCATGGAAAAAGGAAGATAGTGAGATTTGGATGTGGCCTAGGTAAAAGACATGAAGGGAAATGGGTGTAAGACCCAGTTTATTGATTTGAGTCACTGAGAGTTTGGGGATGTTGCCCCTGGAATAGAGAAGGACGATCTGAAGAAAGTTTCAGAGGTGACATGCTGAGAGTTTTTCTGCTGATTTCAACACTGTTGGGATGACATTCTTGTCATTTAGTTTGCATTCTATTAAACTCTTGCTGATGCCAACCTATCCAGGAAGGAACTCCTGACAGAATTATTAATTTTTTTCCTGTGATAACACTTATGCATTAGACTGCAGTACAACAGATGAGATTCGGGGCTTGGGTTCTGGAAGTGTGAATTCTTGAGCAATAGGTACATCCCATCATCAAACTGCTGCTCTTGAGAGGGGTTTTATGGTACAAAGCAGCAGCAATCTCCAGAAATTGAATGCTAGCTGCATTACTTCTTTCTGTTTTCTGGCTTCCGACACTGTCATTCAGGTGATACAAAAAAGTTACAAATCTCCTTAAATAAATATGTTCTGTTGTTCATGTTGGGATGTAATTATTCATTAAGTCACATTTCAAAAGGCATTTTGATGAATGTACCAGAGGGCATGTGAGAGAAATCCTTTTCTCCAGTATTTATGAGGGGAAACTACGATGGGGTAAGTGTCACGAATCTGGCACTAAATTTACTGTTCTTGTCAACTCTCAACATACTTCTCACCCAATAAATCTCTGAGACTTTAGATGACACATCTAAAATATTTCTCCAGAGGAGAAGTATCTGTTGCAGGTTTTCTTTCTTAGGTATTATGGTTTTATAGCTTTGGAGGTGGAGTTTCTCACCTGGCCACTTGAAGAAGCATTTTATAGATCAGCATATCAAATGAACGAGAGTCACTAGTTTCATTGTAATGAATTATGTCTGTAACAAACACTTAAAATAATGGGAACAGCAAAGTAAATTGTGCAACTTCTGTCCATCAAGATAATCATCTCGTGTGTAATGTTTATAGAAGTGCTAGATTTTGATGAGTGTTTCTCAATAAGGCTGCTAAAACATCTCACATGCCACAAGAGAAAATTCAAACAGGGAAGTTGCAAAGTCAGATAGTTAATGTCGTGAAATACTCAGGTTGCTGGAAAGGTTTGTGATACAATCTTTAATATAATCTCCTTCTGATGTGGTTTTTTTCCCCCCATAGAAAATCTCAGGCTGATTACCACTTAGAGACTGGGAGGTCAGAGTCCAATACCTTTGAATGCAATGTGAATTTCCACATAAGCTGATGAGCTAATGGGCAGCACAGTGACAGGTCATTAGTCTTTGTATGGAGAACTTGCCAGCAGAGAATGAGATGTACTGGGCTACAGAATTTTGTTAGATAATGTGCAGTTTTTCTTGATTTATTCTAAGATACTCTGAAACCTTTGTCTTCTTATACACATATCTGCTTTTACGTCTCTTTCTTAATCCCTTTCTGCTTTTCTCACGTCCTTTCCAGGCTTTAGCTCCTGCTTCCCTTCCAGCTTTCCCCAATTCTCTCACAGGGAGCCATTTTTTCCTCTCATGAGCTTTGCTTCCACAGTCATCTCCAGTCATGAACTGAATCGCATTCACTTTAGCCTAGAGCATGTTTAGTCCAGACAGAACATGAGGCTTGTTTATTAATCCCTGTTGAGTGTGTACAAATGCTTTTCAGACTCTTGCAACTCAGCTACATTTATATGGTACCTGGAAATTTGGTAATTTTACAATTATTTCTTTTACTGTCTTTGTCAGCAGTGTTTTGATTCATCATTGAAAATTTCAATTCTAATGGTTAAATTATGAAAGATATGCAAGCAACTAAAACCAGAGGTTTGAATTGGAACTTGTTAAGCAGCACTGACTGTAGGCATCTTTTGCCTTCTGTAGCTTTAGCTGAAATGCCTGTAGATAACAAGGAACGGCACCAATGCATACTTGCTAATAACATTTCCATCCCATACAAACCTTTGCAGCTTGTAGTGGAAAGCTCCCAACCAGAGAGAAAGTTAATTTTAACTGAAGTGCTTCTATCTCTTCTGCCTCTAGGATACATGTTCACACCTCTGCAACATGTAAAGCAATCACCTTAAAGATTGTCTAATTTAATATGATTAGGAGTGTATAACATAAGAAGATTCATGAAACTGAGTGTAGATAACTTGCTCCAGCTATGATACACACCCTTCTCCCTTCTAAGCTTATTAAAGGGAAAGCTTGAGATCCCCTAGTGAGCTTCTTATCTCCAGTAATTAAGAATATCCTAATGGGCATGGTAAGTGCCTTTCTATGCATGTTGGGATGGACATAAACCATCATGGCCTCTTCCTGCCTGACATGAAGTGGCTCTGTGATTTCAGACAGTGCTCTCAGATGTGTCTTGCACAGGGGAATGGCTCAATTGTGATTCAGAACAATTTCCTATTAAAATATTTAACAGAGAAGCCCTACCTTACTGTGGTCATAGAAAAATACTAATCATGGTAATCGCTACTGACACATTTTTACATACAGGAAAAGGAAATGCAGAAGGAAAGAAAATTATATCAGCCATAGTTAGGTAAGTAAAACAAATACTTTTATTTCAGTATCTGACAGTAAAGTTGATTGTACAGGTGGCCATGCTGCAGAGCATTTGCAGTCTGATCTCAGAAGAGATTTGAGCAGGGAAAGCAAAAGTTGTAAGGTGGCCAGGGACAGAATGTTAGAGGCAAATGTAATAATCCATGTGGCTTCAACAGACACAGTATAGGCAGCTTCTCACAAAATGGCAAGTGCAAGATACCAGCATGAATAGGATTCACGTACCAGACTGTCTGCATGCAAATAAGTATGTGCAAAACCAAGATCATGGAGTATTTAATGCAAAACTTAGGTGTGTTTAAAAATTTATTCATGACTTTGGAAGGTTCTTTTGAAATTAGGCTTTTTTTGTCCACACGCTCCCTTCTTAAAGATTGATTTATACTTTGAAATCAATGAAATCCTTTCACTATGAAAGTTTTCAACCAGGAATGTGTAGGTATTTTTTTCCTCATATGAATTGGGGAGAAATGATCAGAACTAGCTGAAAGCTTCTCAATAGCTTAAGAACACTGTTCCTGGGAATTATTGGGAAAGCAAAATTCAGCAGTGTGGTACTGACTTCAAAGCAGTTACCTCAGACTCCATCTGCCCTGGGTGACTCAGGGTTTCACTTCTGAGCATACTCCTGGCCCTGCCACCTCCCTCAGGGGCCTGCTGAGCCTCTGTCAGTACTGTCTCCCCTGCTGATATTTGTGTATAGTGCCCTGCTCTGGGAATAGAACACCTGTCTGGCAGGGGGAGAAGTGAGAGAGAACTTGGTATTACCATTCTGGGGAGTTTAGGCAGAAGGAGAGCCCCATCCCTGCTGCAGGTCTCCCTTGCTCCGTAAGGCCATGGCTGTTGGTGCACCTGTGACCTGATGATTTTTGTGCCCAAAGCAGACACAGCTCTTGGCTTCTGCAGACTCAGGACCCAGCCTATGTACATGCAGTGCATATATTAGCAAGCCTCTGCACCCCTCCACTCACTGTTATGATCTGAAACTGCTCTTGAAGTGTTTGGAAGAAACTCTCTTCACTCCTCTTTTCCTCTTCTGTAAGGAAGGGATAGATGAACTCTCCTTTGTGAGAGAAGAGAAAGGAACGGAATACAGGTGACCTAGCAGGAGATCTCAGGCTTTGTGTGCTGTGATGAGTGGCTGAGGGGGTAATGCACACGACCAAACTCCTCTGCGTTTTGTGCCAAGGTTCTTTTCTGTGCTGGTAGTGTGTGGAACATTTGATTTGGTTTTTCATTTGTCAGCAAGGAAATTTGCTTTTTTTTCTTCATCTTTTCCCAGCCTCTTAACCATAGCTTGATGGAGGAACTATTTGCAGTGTAATCAAGAGTTTTCAGCTGGCCAAACCTGAACAGTTCTTACCTTAGCAACTCATTTATCCTTTGCCATCTATACACACAAGGAAAAGAGAGCTGCATCCTTGCATGTCCATGGGATGAGCTTTCTTTGGAGCTCTAGTATATGATTATTGCAGACTAGAAACATTATTCACTCACTGCATTCTCTGCAGACACCAGTGTTGGGACAACAGGAAATAAAAATGTACACATTGCAATGAGATGTTTCACTTTTGTATCTAGTCACTTCGAATGTTGCTATGTTGACATTAGCAATACATTGTTTGGGTGTGTATATAAAGTGTACAGTTTCCTTTTTCAAGAAATTGGCACACATCCTGCTCCTTTCTGATTTAAGGTCACTAAATAAGTTACTAGAAAGAGCTATTCGTATATTTGAGATGAAAAGCAAATAATGCATTAAAAAAAAAAAAGCAGCTCCACCTCTCTAGTAAGTATTCTGGAGGGAAGGCTGGTTTGGGGAGGTAATAGAGGTGTGGGAGGTAGGACAGCACATAGGATTATTCTGGACAGTCAGATCAGACTCCCCAGCTCCTGTACTCAGAGATTTTATATATTACATTTTTCTGAAGGGAATTTAAACTGAAGTTAGGTATCAGTTTAAAAGGATACAAAATCCTATTTGATGTGTAAGTGAAAGTGAGCTGTTTGGCCAGATGTATGACAGGCAGGTGGCTGCATTGGCAACCCTGTCACTGATCAGGACTTCAGAACAGGTAACAGCACTGAGCACAGTGCAGGCTAATCATCTACATGTTTATCCAGCTTTTTGGAATTCTTTTACCGCTATTAGTCTGCTACTAATACCTGAGCTAATGATTTTACAGCAGTGCTTCCACCAGCAGGGAAGTGCTTATCCTTGCTTACGACCCAGAGTGAAAACTTTCTTGACTTACGTACTAGCAACAGCAGCATTTGGGCTCCAGAGCCACATTTGGGGGCACCATAAACAGCAAGTCTTCTTGGTCCTGTGCCAGCCCAGGAACAGGTGCTAGAAGAAGCATTTATCTTATTTTTCTGCCATTACCAGCCCTTGCAGACTGGAAGTGCTCTCTGTGGTCCATCTATTCCCTCCCCGAAATGTGACCCTACTGTTTTCAGCCATCTATTTCCTTCTTCATCAGCAGGAACTGCCTGGGGCCAGGTGCTTTCCTTGGGAATCAGAGAAGTACCAGCCAGAGCTGTCTCCCTAAACCCAAAGAGGACAGCTGCCATCTTAAATGTGGGAGTGGTTGGGCAACCTACCGCTAGAGTTTCAGCCAGACCTGCAGAAAAACCTTTCCTAAACTTTGCTGTTTGTGACCCACCTTTCTAGTTTTGCTCCATTAGACAATACTTGAGTATAATAAATGTCAATAATAATTGATGCTTGAACATTACAGCTGAACTGATAACATTATGGTAAAAGCAGCAACATCTGGGATTTGTGATTTGCCACTGCTTCCCTTCCACGGGGAAAAACTGGCATCACTTGGCAAGCAACAGATCCCAAACACTCTGTGAGGGGAAGTCCCCATTGTGCAGCGCCGAGGTCCACGGCTTGGTGGATGTGGGTTTTAGTTTTAAGCTGAGAAGGCAGGTGTAGGATCTGGCAGTGGAGAAGAGGCTGGGTCCAGAAATTGGGACAACCTTGTGCTTAGGAACCAGGCCGTTGCCTAGGGTCTGCTCAGGCTGCTTGGCATGGGGAGGGCTCAGGAGGGGTGTGCAGGCAGCCGGAGCCGGTCCGTGCTGGGCCTGGGCCTCCATGGCAGGGGGGGCCAGGGCACTCCCAGGCCCAAGGGCCGGGCGCCTTTGGCCGGGGGAAGCGGGCGCCGTGCTGCCAACACCGGCCGGCTTCTCCTCGCCGCCCAGCTTCCATGTCGGGCGCGCATAAAGAACCATGTCATGCTTCAGCGGGGAAGGGAGGGCCGGGCGGGACTGGAGCGCTCTCTGCTCTCCTATTTTCATAGAAACCGATCTGTGTACCTAGAAAATAACAGGAAGGGAAAGCGCGGGGGGAGGCGCGGGCG
>VZRV01002985.1:170330-219656 GCA_013398115.1 Falcunculus frontatus
CGCGGCCCGGGGCAGGGTAAGGCAGGGCAGGGCAGGGCGGCCGCCGCCCCCGGGCCAGCGCGGCCCAGGGACCGGCCGGGACAGCGCTGCGGGCCGGGCCCGGGGACCTGCGGGGAAGGGGCACGGCCCGGGGCAGGGACAGGGACAGGGACAGGTCTGGAGCGGGCGAGGCCCGGGGGCAGGATGTGGTGTCCCCGGGGCGGCGGACGCGGGGGGCTCCGCTCGGCTCGGGGCGCGGAGGTTGGGTGAGGTGAAGCGGGGTCTGGCTCTGTGGCAGCCCCCCAGCCCTGGGGACACCCCGCTGCACCCAGGCTTTTTGGGTCTCCCGCACCTCCCGCCGCACCTTGCCCTTTCCTAGGTTGACTTTCTTTCACAGGCCTTTGTCATTTTTTGTTTTACGCTTCCATGATACAACTGAGGTGCAAAGGCATCGTGGTCGTTTGGCGGTCAGATAAGCGCTGATTGTACTTGAACATCCATTTCTGGTGCTGCTACAATAACGCAGGGCAGAGCTTTCCCTGGGGGGTCTGGTACTGGCACACTTACATGGCCCGTCCCTTCCCTATTCTTTGGTCACTGTTGTGTAAACTCACTAAGTAACACGTGTTGTGGGAACTCTTGGCAGGCATCAACCAGTGAGTCTGTATTTACTTGTCTTCCCCGGCCTTGCTGGGATGATTGGGTAGTGCTTCATGCCATCATTCGCTAGTCAAGGAAAGTTGCTGTTCTTTATAGACTGTAAAGAGCATGAAGATAGTGAAGAGTTGTATGCAACCTGCAGGGAAACATAGATGAGCAGGGTAGAGATGGACTGACATTTAACATTACCCTTGGCAAGACAGCCCAGGAAAAGGATGGATGAAAGTGCTGGCAAGGTGTCCTGAGCAGAACTGGGAAGCAGAAGAAGTGTTGTTGAACAGTAGACACTGTTCAGGGAGGGAAGGCCAACACAGCAGGCTTAAGCAAAGGTTGGTGAAAAAAGAATAGCGACAGGGTTCTAAATATCCAGAAGCCTGGTAATGAGGTGGTGCATGCAATTATTTTGGCAGAGCAGGCTAAAATTAGCATGCAAAAGGCCGAGCATAATCAACAACGGGTTGTGGTTTTATAATTCTATCATTATACAGGTTGGTGGATATACTACCTAAAAAAAGGCAATTTATGTCAGCAGAACAGCATGAGCCACTGAAAATTGACTTCTTTCCTACCTCTGTCATGGTTTAATTTACTGTGAAAATTTTAATGTGAACAGTTGAGACCATTACCACGTAGAAGCATGTTAATCCCTTTCCTTTTTGAGCCTTTGTAAAACTCCCATTTGTTTACTCAGAAGCAGAACAGGGCCTTTTGTTTTAATGGCATTTTCTTTCCTTTCAAAAAATCATTATATGCTATGCAGCTGGTCATAGCTTTTGACTGGGTTACTAAATAGGTACCTGAATGGCAATAATATCCAACAAAGTACATCTTGACTAGGAAAAAATAGGTGTGCTGTTCATATAACTCCCTTCCTTCGTGCAGACTAACCAGATGTAAAGTTCAAGTGAAGACAAAGCAGTCTCTAGTTTTAACATGACTTACCAAGTAGAGGCAGAACCTGTAGAGAGCCCAGAGTCTATCATCAAGTACAAAGAGAGCTGTCAGGAGAGGGGAGCATCAGTACTGGGTGTTAGTTCAGTGGAGTGTCAAGAGGCACAGAACGTGCTCCTGTAACTCGTGATGCCATTATATCCAACTTCATGGTAGATTGATGTCTGCCTGAACCTTGTAAAAATTACAGTTCATGCCATCTTTGCTAGGACTTTTCTTCATCTTGGTTGCCGAGTTTTGCCTGATGCGCGCTTTCTCAGTTAAGGAAAAACCGAGTGAGGGCATTAGTCTTTCTTTTGCTTCCCAGAAAACATCATTGCATACAAATAAGGAGAAAAGAAATATTTGAGTTGAGAATGCAACTCAGATACTTCTGATTAACTCAATGCCTTTTATCCAGGGGATTCGCTTGTTTCCAGATCCTTGAGTGGTTGCTAGCTACTTCTCTATTCATTATGCAATTAGCATGTTTGATCTTTGTATTCTCATAAAAACTTATATATTTCATGCTAATACAGTAGCTTAATAATACGAGTAACAATACATTTAAATGGCAGTGTTATTGCCCCTACCAAGTGGTGTTTGGCATCAATGAGACCTTTGGCAAGAATCTCCTGTCTAGGGACAAACTCCTTAAACTGTGTTTAATAAACCTGCAAAGTGTTAGAGCAGGGCAGAAGTGATCTGCCTGCCCTTGAATGGAACACACAGACATAACTGACCTGGCTCGGAACCAGCCGTGTGTTTCTGTGCACATGGGCAGTGTCATGCAGAGGAGCTACCTCAGATCCCAGAGGCTCCAGCAGCAGGAGTGCAGACCTGCCCCCAGCTCAGAGACTCCTGTCTCTCACAGGGACGGTGCTTGTGGGCTCAGCCAGCACCACAGACAAACCCAGCACAGGCAGCCCTCTCAATTCCTGTGTGAGCTTCCCACCCCCTCTCTTTGGAGCTGTGTTGATCCAGCGATCAGCAAGAACAAGCCTGACAAACCTGACTTCCATCCCTGTGAGTAAAGAGAGAAAAAGCATGCACAAAGTGGCTAAGCAGTGATGATACTCCAGGACGCCACTGGAAAATTGTGTCTTATAACTGATGGAGTGCTCTAGCAGTCAAACTGCATTTAACATTTCTTTGTGGATTGGTCTAGAATTCATTTGAGAAGGACGGAATTTGCCACACTTGGCCAAAACAATAATGGCCAGATACCTGATGGCTGAAAGAGGTCACTTAGGTCTTATTACCTGAAAGGGCTGCTTTGCATTTTGGTATCACATTTTCTTGTGCAAAGCCAAAATTTCCTTTAGCTTGACTGGAGGACAACAAATAGGTTTAGAATTGTGTTGAGGTTTAATAATTTTTTTTAATGGTAAAGGAAATACAGTTTGGTTTAACGTGGGTTTTTTTGTTTGTCTGTGATGTCTGTTGTCTTCAGATGCTCATCAAAAATGCAGAATAAATACCAACTGGCCAGGTCATCAGTTGCTGTAATCCAACAAATAGCAATTGTGTATCCCAAGAGTATGCAAAAATAGAGGGAAGATGCCATGGTGGTTAAAATGTAGAACATACCAATTTAATTCATTGTATATTTCACGAGTGGTCTTTGCCTTTGAAGCACTAAACCCCCCTATGTCTTCCTTCCTTGTTTGTAAAAGACAGTAAACAACACTTTTCCCTTTAAAAAGGTGTTGTGGAGACAAAATCACTAACGTTTATGATTTCTTTGATACTACTGTGATAGGAGCTGTATTAGCAGACAGACAGAAAAATCTATTTTCTTCAGACACCCTGGTTTATCTAGGATAAACGTCCTGGTTTATTGAGAAATTGCCCCTTGAATAGTCACTCAGATGAGATAAAAGGGGAAAACTAGTGGTAGATTCAGAAAGATCAATAATGGTGTTTGTTTTATGAGTGACCCTGAAGAAACAATAGGCACTTAGTTGCTGAAATTAGCTGCTGATTTAAAAATAGGAAGGAAGCTGTTAATGCAACTATAGAGAGCAGAGAAGAAGTCTGGAATGACCTCAATAAAATAAGAACATGCCCAAATAAATGGCTGGTGCCATTATTGAACAGAAGTCTAGGGTTGTGCAGCTGGGCAGACAAGAACTGTACTTGGATAAGCACCAGGAGTTTGTGTAGGGATGGCAGAGTTTATTTGGGATAATACAAGAGACCCAAGAAGGTAAGACAATGCATCTTAGTGTAAAACACATGGATGTTTAAAGGTGTTTAGCACACCTTGTCTTGGGAGGAGGACACAGCCCTTGAAGTATTGGTGTCACACAATTATGAAGGTGCATTTCCTATCTTGTCAGGGTGCAGTTCCTGTTTCCTGGACTCCTGTTTGTCTTGTCCAGTTCCTTTATTGCTACTCTGAATTAACACCTGCTTTTAACTCCAAATTTGCTGCTTAGCTAACAATCCTCCTATGATTGCCACTGTTAAAAAGCACCTGCCAATAGCAATGGCAGAACGGGATTCGGGGCACTTCAATGTGTTAGAGTTGCAAATGGATGTGAAATTTTCAGTATATTGCTTAGGGTAATCCATGGTTAGTGCTGTCATTTTAATGGGAGCTAGTGTCAGTGGCAGGCTGAGCACTGGAATGTGGTGATTATGTGGTAGTTTTTAGCCCAGTGTGTATTTTCTATGTTGTTGACTGTGCCCCCCTCCTCCAACAAGGCACAAAAGTAAGGCACCTGAAAGTATGAGCTAAAATAATTCAAGGGAAGGGTTTAAAGCTAAGCTTGTGCCTAAAGACTGTGTTAGATGACAGCCTGGAAAGGCTCATAACACTGTGGTACTGTAATGTAATACAATGTTAGACACTGTTAAAAGAAATGACTGCTACAGAGTGACAGAAGACTTTCAGTATCAGTAAAAAAAAATTGAAAATATATTTTGGACACCCCTATGCAGACATTTTAATAAATAAGCCTCTGTCATCCAGTTCAGTGAAGTATGGATGGAGCCAGTGGGTTGGTTGTGGTGCAGCTGTAGGTGTAGGACCAAGGCCTATGTTCTGGCATCATCTGATAAAATACAAGGTACAGAAACAACTTTGGTCTGTTGTAATGGCCAGTGTGACAGCTTGCAAATATCGAGCTCTCCAACACATCATAGAAGAAAGGTTCTGCATTTTAAGTGTTTGATATTTAAAGCAGACCATTTGTTTTTGTATTAATAGAAGAATAAGGGAAGGTGGGTTTTTCCCTGGCAGGGTTTATCTTTTTTGGCAAAGAATGACAGACAAAAATCAGATTAGATCCAGAAAACTTCAAAGGGTCCATAGAAATAGACAACAGATCTTTCTCTGTGTTTTTCTGCCAGAACTTGGTCTGCAGTGTTTTGAGCTTTTCTCCTTGGCCATTTGGGACCTGTCCAGTCCTTCACCATGTGCTTTTCTCCTTTCCCCGTTTTGGTTGCTCTGGTTTATGACCTCACTTTTGCCATGTTACTAAATATGAGTCCCCTGTGACTTCTCCTTTACCAACTCAGAGCTCCTTCAGTCTCTCTCCCTCTTTAATTACGTACCTCACTCATACATCAGTCCTTGGAGATCTGCAGGCAGTTTTTCCTGGCAGGTCTCTGTTTGTTCCTTTCTGAGATGAGATGTGATTTGCTGATCACTGCAAAGGTCTGGCTTATCCTAGGAGCTGATGGTGAGGTCGTGGCTTCTTCAGGCAGCACTTCCATGAGTTCTGTGGTGCATCAGAAAAGAGCACATTTAAGGCAACAAGTCCTTTATGGAATTGTTTTGACTTTCTAATTCTTCTGCACCGCGTTGGCACATGTTGCTTAGATAGTATTTAAAGTTATTTGCAGATGCCTGATCATATCCTAGAGTAGGGGTGAATGCATTTTCAGTGAGTTAACCAGTTCATAGAGTACTGATTCCTTCATTTCCTAAAACAAAAGTAACAAGGAGTGAAGTATAAATTCTCCTAATATTTGGAAAGTAGGGGACTTAAGTAGCTGATGGTCTTTCTCTGTCCTCCTGCAATCAGTTTTAAGTGTGAATTTAGAAGATTTCATCTGAAGATTGTAGTAAATTTTTTATACATGAAGTTGAACCATAGCTTATAGTAAAACCTTGCTCTTGTTTGGCAAACAATTTTGGGGCCAAGATGTTCCATGTTTGTTGTTAGCAGGGGTATATGGGGAAACATCTTTAAAATTCACTACTTTAAATCTGTCTCTTGGTTTTTTTCCCCTCTTTAATTAGTTTAAATAATTAGCCCCAAATATGCAAGTCTGATCTTTTTGTGTAAATCACAATAGATGGATACATTTTCTCCTGCAGTGTCACAATTTTAAGTCCAAATGAAGCTAACACAGAATAAGACAGTTGTCTCAAAAGTTTTGAGGCAATAAGCAACTAAAGTTTTTCATACCCATACTCTACAGACTTTTTGTTAGATACTTTTTCTTGTTACTTTGAGGCCACTGAATAATTTTCATCAACTGATCTCATGGAAATCATTGGATATATATTCTGGATGAAGGAGTAGTGCCCCTTTCAATGAAATCTGTAGCCTGTCAAGTCAATCTCTATGTTGCTACTACAAAAAGATGGGAGAAATATTAGTTTCCTCTCATTAATTGACAGATCTCTTTTATTATTGGATAAAGAACCTTTTAGGATCCCCAACTGGAAGGAACTTCTTGTAGATAGCAAAATGAAGACGGAGTTTTCAGGCTTAACTCTTCATTTCCTGATTTTCCTGTCATAATAACACATTTGCAAGTCTTCCTGCATTTAGGGTAATAAAAATCTTGTAAGCAAGTGATTGCTGACAGTAAGTATATACAATTGTCATTTGAGGATAGATGAAAGGACTTCCTGATAATGCTGGAGAAGTGATAACAATGGGGAGAGGTTGGACATTTTAACTCTTCCAAATGGTGGTGTGTGAGCAGTAAAAACCTTTCCACTGTGTATTTGAGAGGCATAAGGAGAATGAGCCTGCCTGAGGCCTCTCAGTAATACTGTAATTTGAGTGATAAATATAGCAACAAACACTGGGAAGTAGTCTGTGTGGAGCAGGCAGGAAGAGGTTGTGGAGATGGCTTTTTAAAGGTGTTAGGAGTTAGAACATCAGTTCTTTGCTGTTTCCTTAGGTACCATGGTACTTTTCAAGGCTGCCCTGTGCCATCCATCTCCAATCCCTGCCTCCCACGGATGTGTCTGTGTGTGTACAGACACACCTGTCCTGTGCACAGGTACACATGGAAAGGATGAGATGCTTAAAACACAGGTGTAGCACATGGGCAGGACATCAGCTGACCCTGGACTCCAGCAGAGGCAGCTTGGACAGCCAGCAGTTTGGCTGAAGCACAACAGGAGCAATGAGAATGAACCGTTATTTGAGGGATTCCAAGAAATATTTGGCAAACAAGACAGCATCATGAGGTAAAGCTTTGAAAACTTAAAGGAGGAAACAGATCCTTGCTTCCTCCTCTTGGGAAGGTCTCTGCAGTACTGGCTTTGCACATCTGAGATTGTTTCATTCATTTGTGTAGCAGCCAGTTCTAAACCTGATACTGAAATTGGATATAAACTGCAGATTCATTTCCAGTTTTCCTTTCTTCTACTCAGACTGTTTGACATGACAGGCTTGATAATACTTTTGCCTGAAGGGTATATGAGACCTGGCTTTGGGATTTTGTTAGTTTGTTTGGGGTTTTTTGGTTCTAAAAAACAAAAGGAAGGTACGAAATTTGAGTAAATACTGCAGCATCTTAACCAAACAATGAACTTCCCATGTTATGAAGTAGTTCCTATTGCCCCAGTCTGAAGTTCCCCATCCTTCAAGTGGTCTCAGGTCAACCCAAATTCAATCCTTGGCATCAGTGCTTCTCCAAAAAGACACATAATGTCCTTGAATTTCAGAAGGATTTTATCTCTGCCTCCTGGCCTTTTGTAAAGCCCTGCTGAAATCTGAAAATGCCTTCAGAGTCAACATAAAGGGAGGAGATGACGTACTCTGCTCTGGGCCACACAGAGCCCAACGTTAGAAAGGACAGGTGTCCATAGACTTTGGTCTCTGCCTTAGAAAAGTACATTTAAATCTCTTTCAGCTTTCCATCAGCAGATTGAAAGGTTAATTAGCATACATCTGTAGCCCCGACAATGCAAACTGGAAACAACTGTTTATTTTGCCTTGCAGCAATGTGTAAAAACCTAGAGAGAGGCTGTTTGCCAGCTCTGGTTTGGCTGCTTGAATAGAAGACATCATGTAACAAAAGAGGAAAAACAGGGAAGGAATATTATACATCAAAGAATTTCTTTAAGACCATCAGTTAACAGAAACATCCTACGTGCAGCAGAGGAAGTAGGGCCAGGGAGGAAGGAGAAAATTCCAGGCTGTAGGGACCTTACAGATATCACTGTGGTGTCACTGATGTCCACTAGGAAACATTGTGTCATCCTTTAAAGTCAGGAACTTTGTCCTCCTTGGGCTCTGAAGGCACCTACCTATGAAGCCACTTAAAATACAGAGAGTAAAACTACACCAAAGGCAATGAGCAGAAGAAACTGTAAGTCTGGGAGAGCTCAAGATACAATTGCACAATAATGCAAACCATTTCTGGGAATCAGTCCCGTATCAGACTGGATTACTAAATGTACTAAATATAAGTACATATCGAAACTTAATAATAACACAGGGAGTGACCTTACAGGGATGTGTAGCATCAGTCTGGAGATGCAATCCAGGTGGGAGAAGCAGGAAAGTGCAAGGAGAGGAGCAAAAGCTGTGGTTGCAAAGAACAGTTCTGGAGTTATTTCCTTGATATGCTGATGTGTTTTGCATACAAAGTCATTGGAATCAAGCAGCTCTTTTTTGCTGGTTTTTTTGCAGCTTCACAAATCTTATATTTTACAGCATTCACACCTCCAGAAAGGGTTACTGTCAACCCCTTCTGTTCATTCTTGGAGGATGGTGTCTCTTCCTCATCTGGAATCTCCTCCACATGCAGAGAACAAGAATCCAGGTCTCCATTCCTGACTTAGCCCAGTCTCTAACCTGTTGTTTGGTAACTAGGAGGCAGTTCCTGCAGCTCCTCTTCCGCTTAATCCTCTGGGAAAAGTTTGGATGTAGGGCACTTACAGTTCACCTTTTCTATGGCCCTCTGTGTCTTCCCTTGCAGCAGCTGTGGGGTGGGAGCAAGGGAGGGAGGTGCCCATGGAGCAGCGTTTGGACTCACGTGTGCCATGGTTTGTCTGTCCTGACAAAGCAGCACGAGGTGATGCCAGAAAGCGGGCACTGTACCTCGAAAGGAGATTTGTATCCTTCCTTCTCTTGAGTTTTGCCTTTCTCTTTCCCACTGCTTTTGCACAGACCACCCAGGCACGATGGCCCTTTGGAGGGCTGTGTTTTGCACCCCACAGCAAAAGCAAAGCTGTCCATATATAACCTCCTTCCTTCCTCAGGACAGAATTTGTTGCTGAACACTGTGTGTGAATCAATCCCACCAGCCCCACTGATTGCTTTTGGTGTGTACATTGCCCTAAGTATCTGTGTATTTTCTCTTAGCTCCATTTAACGTGCTCCCAGTCTGTCCATCCACGTCCTGCACAAGGCCTGGATCATTCTCCCGGGTGCAGTTGCACCCTCTGGGGCTCTCTGCCCACGCTGGCAGGACGTGTGTTTGTGTATGGGATTGCTGCAGAGTGCCGTGACCTTTGCAGCACACGCTGGTTATTCAAATGTAACTTGTGGTCCACTATTGGCTTCCTGTAGTATTGCTGCTTCCAGCTTTCTCTCTCTTACATTGCCAATCCTTTTTCCCAGCTGTGTTAGGTTTTTCCTTTTACAGACTGAATTTCAGTTTACATGCCGCTCGTATTTCTCCCAGACCCAGGACTGTGAGTCAGTTGTCACTGGGTTTACAATCACTGGGTGTAGGGAACTGACTGCACATTTCTGCACACACACCTACGAGCATGAGACTGTCTTTGAATATCTGCAAAGGTTCCCACCTTGCTGTCCCAAATGCCACTTCCAGAAGATGGAAAAAGGTGCTAAGGGAGGCAGATCCTGACAAGAAATACACCTAAGCAAGGCATCTCGTGCCAGGCACTGTGTCCTACTGTAGTGGCATGTTTTTGTCATCTTTTTCTTAAACTAATTAGTTGCTCATTGGTTTTCAGCCCAGATGTCATAGTTTCCATCTGAGCCAGTGTAAATTTGTATTTCTGTAAGGATTTCTTCAGACACTGTTATCTGGAATCTAATTAAGTAGCGTTCATTCAGGATTAATCACATGTGGAAGTGTTTGCAGAATTGAGGTTCCTGTGTTCTTAGCAGCATAGTATTGCTGCTGTATTTCATTATCCCCCAGTAGGAAAGGGCTTGGGAATTCCATGTGTTACTTGCCCTGCACAGATCCACTGCATGGCTGTCCTGGGTGTTATGGAATAGCAGAAGGAAGATGATACCTATCCCAGTAGTTTGCTCTCTAAAGACCATGTCCCAAAGGCAGAGAAGGAGTTTGACTGCATAAAGATTCCTTGATTTCAATAAAACTGCTTACATGTGTGCTGCCGTGCCTGCAGAAACGTAAAGTAGGACCACAGCCTAAGGGAGAAGGCAGACGTTCATCTTAAAAAAGAAAAAAAAAAAAAATCTGACATTCCTTACTGCAGTGCCTCTCCAGATACCAGGACTTTTGAAAGATATTAGTGGTGCAGCAAACTCAAAAGATAATTCTTTTCATATGGTGTCTGGATCAGGTGACTTGCATATGTGCACATTTTCAGGTACCCCTTTTGCTGCTTTTTATCAAAAGTTCTTTTCCAAAATCTTCCTCTCGTGAAAATTTTATTTTCCTTTGTCACAGTCAGTATTTCTGTCACAGCTTGTACAAGAAGGTAGCATAAAGTTATTAAGCCTCATGAAAGGATTAGGATTTTAATGTCTGTAAAGTAGTAAGTTTGTTCTATCTGTTAATATTTTGTTTTCTTTGCATTTATTTGTGCAGCTCTGCTTTGGAGCTTTTTAATGTTTGTAAGGTAGTGGGTCAGTTTTGTGAACAGATTTTTTGAATTGGTACTTCTGGTAAAATGACAAGAACTCCTTGTTAAAAGATGAAAACAGATGAGAGAAGACACATTTGTCAGATGGGGCTCTTCAGCATTAAAATGCTGTGAATGTTTGCTCCTTATCTTTTAGAAGATGCTTTATGCCATCTCCTGCCTCACAAATGAATGGATTCACCTGTGTGTATAATTGCCATGTTATTGTGCTGGATGGGGCCTGATCATACAAAGACAATGGCTTTGTTTATGCTGCCAAACTGTAGCCCAGCTGTGCTTGCAGGATCAAGCCTCTAGCTGTTAACTTTCTAGAAGGCCATAATAATAAAGATTTTAGTGGCAATATGTTCAGAAGAAATGCCAGCTTCTTTAGCAGATGTGGGAGCAAGGGGAACAATTTTTTAATGAGAAGCTTATACTTTTTCTGAAACGTTTGCTGCTAGATGATGGTGTTAGTTTGCTTGTTTGTCAAATGTCAGCTAGGCAGTGACCTGGTGTAATGACAGGGGTGTCAGGGTTGGAACCAAGGCAGATTTATTGAAAATGATGCCATCCTGAGTGCTGCATGTGAGGCTGAATTGGGGATCTTGACAGGTAAAAGCAGTGTGAGCTAAAATGCTGCGGTTGTGGAGCACGGCTTGGACACATCATGTGTCATCACCATTGCATTAGACAGTAAAGGCAAGTGGCACAACTAAAATTTTCAGTACTGACAGAAAGGCTTTTGGTTGGATTTTGCTGATTTGTATGAGGTCTGTATAAACACTCTGTCTGCATCCCAGTATAAATTTGTATGTGCAGTGTTCCCTAATGTCCTTCCCAGTTCCAGATATGTGTATCACTAACCATGTCCTCTTCTATTTGTAATTGCCTTTTCTCATTTATTTGTACAATATGAGTTAGAATAATATGCTGTTTCTTTGTAGTTGCTTTTTAAAGCAAAATAGTGACCTGTTGTAAAACATGCTTAGTACTGATGCCATCCCTGATTCATAGGTTTTAAAAATTTAATATTAATGTATGTGGGAAAAAGTACAGTTCCACATGTGTAATTTGTCCCTTGACAGCCTGTATCCTTAAAATTAATCTTCTGGTTACCTCTCCAAGTCTGGGATAGAAATGAAAAACAGTGATGGCCATAAGGTATAGAGATGGAAAGTTAGAGAAAAATCAGAGGAAAAAAGCAGATTCTGGAGTAAACTCTGTGACATAACTGCAGCAGAGTTACTGGGTTTTGTAGGTAACTTGTGTTCATGGCAAAAACCATATTCTGAGAGGTTCTTTGAGAGTAACACAAACTGCTTACACAAACCTCATGTATCTATTGAGCCTAACATATTGGAAAGAAACAACCGATATTAAAAAGTAACTCCTCACCCTACACGTATATAAACATATAGGCAACTTCAAGCCCATGATTAATCCATGTGAATTAAAAGAGAGTACTCATGTGCTTAAAACTCCTATTTAGTGGTTTTGATGTAAAATATATTCTTTAGAATGATGGGCTGCCACCCTATCAAATCTGGTCACTGCCATATTGATGTATTCGTCTTGTCTCTGACAGTAATGCCACTTCTACTTCTAAAAATACATCTTTTTATCTTTTGTGTTTTCATTATTTCATTTGAGGGGTTTTTTTCTAACATGGTTTAGTAATTAGGATTTAAGTTCATAGGTCTACAGTACATAAGGGAGTGCTTTGTATATTTTAATATAGTTTCATTCCTGTAAGCTGCTGCTTGAGTTTGGGGGGTTGGGTTTGAGAAAAATGTTCATTTTAATAAATAAAATTGTTATTCTTTTAGAGACTATCTCAGTAAATTTCAGCAACTTTAGGGTCAAAACTAAATGAAAACTCTCATTCTGAGGTTTTGGAAGCAGAAAAATGGGCAGGTGGGGAGGGGTATGACTTGGCTTGGAAAAACTTGTTCCTGAGTCTCTTTAGGCAGGAGGAGGATTAAAATTCCTAAGAGTTTAACCTAGACTGAGGGACGTGGCAAAGAAGGCATTTGACACCCTAATAGCAGCTCCTAGAAATCCAAGCAGTGATTGAAAACAAACCCAGTAAAAATGCCAAAGCTGGGTCCAAGTGCTGCACAGAGACCACTGTGACTCCATGAATCTCTTCATTCCATGGTTTTAGCAACCCAGTTGACACAGGCAAAAGTTCCATCCTCGGAAAACAGTCTGGGGGTTTAATGGTTTGGTTTGTGCTGTAGATGGTGGCTGAGGCTGGGGGAGTAATGGAAACAATTATTTACAGACAGTTATTAGGTTTAGAGCAACCAGGGGCTTTCAGAGACCCTGAGCCCTTCTGCAGGTACGATTTTGCAGTTTGGCAGCGGAGTAAACAGCAAAACCTTGTGTTTTGGTCTAGGAGTCTTTGAGTCTAAGGAGACTTTTGCAAAATTATTGCGAATCGCTCAATTTCATTGTCCTTGCAATTAGATTTCATTGCTTCTCGTTCCCCCCAGATTGTGTACATGCTGTTGTTTTTTACGTGCTGTTTGCATCACAACAAAACTGGCCCGTGTGCCAGTGATGCTCAGTGATTAGACCTTGCCATAGCCCCAAAATATGGACCGAGGCCTCTCCCAGTCCACCAGCTACCCATGAAGGCTGTAAGCACTGAGACTGGGTGCTGTGAGCGTGGCTGTGCTGCTGCAGTCAGCACCAGGCTGTGGAGTCACCTCCACCAGCCCCGGCTCCTGCAGAAGATGTGTTTGTGTGGCTGCGGCGCTGCGTGCGCAGCTCAGCTGGTGCAGGCTGCCTGTGCCTGCAGAGGGCTGGGTGGGTAACAGGGTGCTTTGGCTCCTCATCCTGGGAAACAGAACTTGGTGTTTGAAGGAGTTGCTTAAATCCTGCAAATAGATGTTCTGGTGTGAGCGCATTAAGAGCACGAGTCTTTGTGTTCTGTGGGTCCGCAGAGAGCAGCGTAATGAAGACAAACACATGCTTGGCTGTGACTCCATTCCCTCTAGAGGGCTGGTAGGACATTCGTAGTCTCATCTCTGCTGCTGCACCTGAACCTCAGAGGGTTGCAGGGTACTAAAAGTGCTCTGTGTTTACAAGGGACAAAGATTTTGTGTTCCTTTCCCAAGTAATAGTAAGCATTTTTTGTATGCAGGCACTTGTTCAGTGGCAAGGAGTGTTTCAGGCCGCTGATGTTCTATCCCTTAGCTGCAACTGATAGTAAGAAAACAGGTCACAGAGGAGACAAGCAGAAGGGTTTTCTGTACCCAAAAGCTCAGATAATAGTGGAATCTCCAGAGTCTCAAGCTTGAATCCTCCCTAGCAGGAGCCAGGGCCTGCAGTAAGTGAAGCAGACTGTTCCTTTCTTTGTCTCTGGTACGTGCGTGTCCACCCTGTCACAAACTGGAGAGTTGTGCTCTCCATCCATCACATTTCCTTACCCAAAACAATCTTAGCCAGAAGTTGTAGTGTCAGTAGGGTTTTGCGTATTTTTTGGGAAGCTGGACCAAATACTGCACAGGGATGCTCTGGATTCTTCAGCTTGGGAATATTGTGTAAATCTGACTTTTTCAACTCACTTTTTGGGGTAGAAAATGATACTGGCAAAGAAATGGTAAATTAAGGCAGCCAAGTCCAGGAGAGCGCAGTCTTCTGGAAATTTGCTTACCTTTTGGCTTTAAGTGTGCTGATAGGAGTGTAAGTGTTAGCAACACTTCTTTTAATAAAAGCTTGGACAGTGGAATATGGAGCTTTGGGTAGAACAAATGAGCCTCAAGTATAAATTCAGTTGTGTGTATTTGACCAAATGTCAACGCTCTAGGCTGGCTGCATCTAATTGAAAGTGTTTTGATCGAGTTAACTGGCAAAAAATCCTACCTCGTGAATATAGTGTTCTTCCTTAAAACCAAACAAAATCAATGAAATAGTAACATTCTAGTGTAAATACTGGAAGGCAAAAAATATTCCTGTCTAAAGAATTCTTATACCATCCACACACTCCTTCGAGCAGATGAGATATAGAAGGTGGCAGGGTTTATCTGAGCACTTTGGGGAGGAAGATTATATGACTCTTCATGTCTCTTTTGCTTTTAACAAGAGAGTGGGAGGACAGAAATACGACGTTTGTGAATGTCCAGTCCCTAAAATTTCTCACTTATTGATGTCTTGACTGGTTAATTAATTTTTATTTGCTGTCTATCTTCTAAACACATTTTTGCATGAGCATTTCTTGCACACTTGTATATTTCAAGACAAAAATATTTGTGGTTAAGATGGTAAAGTAGGGTAACCAGATTTTGTCATTACAAACTGCTTTCGTTTGGTGTTAGTGGGCTCACTCTCATTTGCTTTGGTGGATGTACATTGCAAACAATATTTTGATATCTGAGGAATAATTCAGATAAAGGAGAACCAAGCCTTCATTGTGCTTAAAGGGAAGAACAGTAAATGCTAAATGCCTCAGTGCTGGCAATATTTGTTTAAAATAAACAAGCTCTCCCCACCCATACACAAATAAAAAGAAATTTTGTGAGCCATGAAACTTAAGAAGTTTATTTTTCTCTGGCTTGCTTTTGTGTGGATTTCCTAGTGTCTGATGTTTTGATTCAGCCTGCGTTGCAAGCTGTCTCTCAGCATATGGACTGCTTGTCTGCCCATCTTCTGTTGGACAGCCTATTCATCACAAAACATGGGGAAACTTAATATCTCTCTGGCCTTTCTCCTTTTGTCTGGTTTGGCAAAATTGAGTTATTGCAGGTAAGAGTCAGACTGAAAATAGTGTGATCACATCCTTTTCTTTCCTTAGGGAACAGAATGGGAAAGAAAGAATCCTAGTGGTAGCACCATTGCTTCACCTCCAGTAGCAGGGAAACACTTCATTTGGAGAAAACAGAGCATTTCTGTAACAGCCTGACTTTGGGGTGTGCTCACTGGGAGGATTACAGTTTGGTAACCTGAAATCCAACTCTGACAGAGCTGGAAGGATGTGTTCCTAGGAATTCCTCTCATTTTAGCAGTGGACCTCAAGTGCTCTATAAGGAGAACAGTGCCATAGTCCCCATTCATAAAAGTGAGACTGAAGGAGATGCAGAGATTCACGTGGCCAAGGTCATCCCAGGGGCCAGTGGCAGAGAGAGGACTTGTCTTTGTATCCCCCGAGTCTCCTCCTCTGACAGTCTTCTGTCCACCAGCCCCAGAAGTGCAGAGAGGACTTAAATCACATGAATATATCAGTTATCTACAAAGTCATGCATATAGATACCAGTCACGCAGAACTAAGCTCTGGCCCCATTTTCATATTGGAGATTAAAGCAGCGCTGCAGAAAGTGTATTTCAACTTTCTGTCTTAAAAATATGCTGCTAATTAGGGATGTAAAGGGGCTGAACTCAGCTGCAGGACTGCTGATCTTTCCTAGTGAGACATTGCTGCCAGCATTGTTTGGACTCCAACTAACCCTTCATTGTCTTCTATCTCGTTGAGGTCCTGAGCATGCACAGAAAAAAAAGGAGGATTGATGTCTTTATATTGTCATTTCTGGCTGTCTGCAGGATACCCTTCAGCCATTTTCAGCAGTGCTCAAAAGTATGCTCTGCTGGTTTTAATCTTGTTTTGCTTTTTGTTTTTGCTGGTGGCACTCTTCCATGCCCAGAGACTTTTTTTAATTTTTACTTTTGTAGCTGTGCAATTCCACCTTATTAAGTTGGATTCTGCTTCTAGTCTCACCCTTCACAGGGTTATCTTTTTTAATGGGTGAAAAAGTGCATATGCCAGCATTCCACACTAGGAGTTCAGGTATGTGATGTACATTGGGGAGTAGTGCTCTGCTTCAAATACCAGTCCTGAGACATGAGAGAAAAAGTCAGCTGTCTGCAATCAGCTTTAGTTGGATTGCTCTTCAATTTAAGCACTATGGAATTTGAGTCATAGTTTTTAGCTTGAAGCAGGTTGGATTTTTAAAAAAAAATTTTTTTACATTTTAGGATCCTCTGGGGAAAAAAAAAATTAATATTTTACATCTAACAGAACAGTATTTTAAATAATGGTTTAGAAAAGATACTGCTATACTGCTGACTCCCAGTAGCATTAGCTATTAAAAAGCATAATAAATCCATTGGAATAAAAATGTTGTAGTAAAGCAAAATATCCTATTTTAATAATGGATTTTGAAGAGTATTGCTTTTATCCATCTAGAGTTCTGCTAATAAGCTAACTGCAAAAGATCAAGCTGCTTGCATGTGTTGGGCAATAATAAGCAACTTGAACCACTTTCCAGCAAATACTACAGGCCTTTGCTTGACTGCTGTGCAGTGACTCCAGGGATTTCAGTGGCAGATACTGATCTCGGCAATGCTTCTGTGTGCTTTTGCCAATCAAAGGCATTTACACTATGTCAAAACAATCAGTGATTACCGCTCTGCAGTTTTAATTCCCTCTTTTTGCAAAATAAAAGGACTCGTTCTTGCGGTTTCGGTGCCCACATAAGCATCTCCGCATGCTGATGTAAAGGGGTTTTTTTCTGTACATGGAGACCTGATAGATATTTTTGCATGACACCTTTTTTATTTCAGTGTAAAATTCCGTTGGAATGCAATAGGACAGGGTCTGGTCGAAAGCCACCCTGACAGCCTGGAATTCCTGCTCCTGAACGGCGGCTTATCCACAGCACAGAGCTTTCGTGATGCCATAAAACATGACACCTGCTGCCCCTGCAGCTGGAAGGAGATGCCTCTGGGATGCCCTTGGGCTTTGGTGGGCAGAGCTGCCCCTTCCTGGCCGCTGCAGCAACATCAGCCTCCCCAAAGCGGCTGTGCACAGCGCAGCAGAGACAAAGCGCGCCGCTCTCTCCGCGTCTCGCAGAGACATGTTTCCCATTTTGCAGGGAATGTAGAGCTCTGCAGAGCAGAACACCCGGGAGGGGGTGCAGCTTCCTCTGTTTCTGCACCAGCCCTCCCAGCGAGCTCCTCCGCCTGTCAAGAATATGCCACGTTATCCCACAGGCAGGCACGGGGATGATTTGTGCTTCTGGGAGCCACTGTTGTTGTCCTTCTCGCTGGGCTCTGGCTCTGCAGCTCCAGTCCCAGCCCACCCAGCCAGCTCCTCGCTCCCCAGGGTGCCCAACCTCATGGCAAAGCGGGAAGGGAGCACTGCGGTGTGAGTGCTGCCAAACCCGCCCTGTCACAGCCAGTGGGAAATACTCCCTGAGAAGTCAGCGATTGCTCAGCACCACCGAGAGCAAAATACTCGGGCTGTGTGCACATCCTAACCTGTGAGCTACGGGGTAAGGATCCTGACACATTTCTTGCCTCCACGTTGGTAGTCACTAGCAACACCGTTTGGTAAAGCCCTGCTCTGGTTTGAGAGGACCAAGCTGAATTTTCTGTTCGGTGTTCTTGACCCTAGAAGCCTGGCATTTGTTTACTGGAAAAAAACCTCACGGTTACATCTTTAAAGCTCTGCTGCTTGGTTGGCAAACAAATGCTGGGCAGCGCAGCTCTGCTGAGGTTGTGCAAAAAGAAAGCAATTGTTATTCATTAAGCAGATGACAGCAACGGGAGCTAAGGGGATAAAACTCGAAATCTGAAACCACCTGCTTTAATTTTAGCCATAATTGAAGCGGCTGCCCATGGTGCTGCTGATGCACGTATCAGATTTGCACGCCATGCGCTGCTCGCACTGATTTCTGTGGCAGCAAGCTCCAGCTCTCTGTCTGCTCTGGCTCAGGCAGGGATGGAGCTCCTGCTTGATTGCAGGTTACAGCGGGTGCTTTAGAATCTGTTTGTTTCCTTCCAGGAGCAAAACGCAGTCGCAGTCTGGCTCTCTGATAGACAGATGCTTTAGTCATTAGTGAGGTTTCTGTGACTACAACACTGTGTTCCAGTATGGGTGCTCTTCCCTCTTTTGTTCCTGGTTCAAGGCAGCGATGCTTTTTTCACTCTTGTGCTCATGCGCTCACTCTCTTCCTCTCCCTCCCTCCCTCTCTCTCTCTGTCTTTGATCTTGCTGATATGGGGAAAAATATCGGATCCAAATCTGCAGCATATTTAACCAAAACATCCTGTAGAACGGGAATAAATTGTGACTGAGTGCAGCAGCAGGAGATTGCAGTATGGTTGCTTGTACTGCTTGCTTTCTGCTACAACAAAATAGCAGCAATCGTCATGGAGTGCCAGGGTTGTTCTGCAGCTAAATAAGCACTTAGGGACTCCACAATTCACAGAGGGCTAAGGTGGCTTTACTGGGAATAGGGAGACTGGGCAAAGCTCTCCTCTCACAGTCTCTAACGCAAAGATTTGTGTGAAACAGGTAAAACAGCAGGAGAAGACAGAGAGGGTCTCATCCTTCACTAAATTCCCTGGAGTTTTTGCCACGGAGTTCAATGGCTCTAAGATAACACTGTCACTTTATATCCAACCTTGTTACAGTACTAGCAACATAAGCACCAGAGCTGGGGAGCTCACGGCAACATCAGTGAAGGCAGGAAAAGTCTTGACCTCAGCTGCAGAGTGAAATGTTAGAGCAGGAGCATTAACAGTCTCTCCTTGAGCTGTTTGGTGCAGATTTATACTGCATGTGTTTGTATGTGTATGCCAACTCCCAAAAGCTATGAAAAGCTTTTTTATGGTTTCCTGTGATGATACATAGTCAGAAGGGATACTTGGATGAATAAAGAAATATGCCACCAAATGGGGAGCAGGTGAGCTGCGTGACAGATGTGTGTTCTGTCCTTTGCTGATTTGGTGCTGCTCCTTAGCTAACAGTATTAAGTGCTGGGAATAAGACAGAAGGCTTAACTCCACTTGGGATATTGCTTAGGAGATCCTCACTGCTTTGGAGCGTAGCTCATTGTGTGATGTAAGATCCCCAATCCCTTCTGATCAGCATTCCCTACTAAGCATGTCTTCATCTCCCCCCTTTACTGATCATTTACAGCTGTTTACTTTATTTCATGAGAGATTCTCAGAGGGCTGAGGCAGTAACTGGGCTGTGCTGCTCTGTAATGCAGCCCAGAGCTGGCGCCGCGTTTCAAGTGGCCAAATGAGATTTGCACTCAAGTCCCAGCAGACGCTGTTTGTCTCAGTCAAAGGAGTCCACATTTTTCTGGGGTCTGGTATCTGGACATCTTCCTTGTCGCAATAAAGAGGAGGATGGCTATGGCATCCAGACAGTCGAGGTGTGTTACCCCTCCCTGTACTTGGTAAACTGCCAGCACAGCCTTTTTTGCTCTGACATGTGGATACTTCCATCTTTAAGGAGGTATAAAATGTTTTGCAGACATGCAATATCTCCCTGACTTGCTATCAGTTTGGAAAGGGAGTTGCAGTGGTTTTTCCCTGCAGTCTTTTTATCACTCTTATAATAAGTCTAATACTTGTATTTAAATAATGAATTGTGAGCAAATAGCAACATTATGGACACTTTCTTAAAAAACAACTAGTTAATGTCAGAAAATGATGAGCTCTAAAGTAATATCTTTGGCAGCCTTTCCTCTATGTACTCCTGATGATAAAGAGGACACCAAAAGCCTGTCATGTTGTTACAGTTCCTCCTCACACACACTGAGCTAAAAGTGAATGCACGTGTTCATCCTCCACCAGTGTGTATATTCCTTCTATGTGCATTTAAATAATAGATTCTCCTTTTATTTATCAAATTATTAGCTTTGTTAAGTACAAGAAGCAGGTAATTGCTGTGCCCACAAGGCATGTGACACCTCTGACAATCCTGGATTGTCTCCTGCAGGCTGTGCCAGGCAGTGGGTGCATGGTGACACATGACCCAGTGTGCCAGAGCCCTACCATCCACACCCCTGAGTCCTGCTGCAGGAAAGAGACAGGGAATGGTTTGGAAGTGCTCTCAGATCTCCAGATTTTGGTGCAGCTTCAGAGAATGTTCCACTTAGACCTAAAATATAGGCATCCATTTTTTTAACAGAGAGGAGTCCTGTGATGTTACAGTTCCACATGTGGCTCTTGTTTCTCCATCCCCAAGGGGTGTCCTTGCAGAAAGACCAAAAGGGTTTGAATTCTTACAAAAGCTCATACTCCTTTGAGAGCTACGTAGCCAAAGCAGATGCTTTACCGTGAAAGAGAACATCCTTTGAAAACAATCTGGTGCTTATTAATCAATAAGAATTCAGTGTTAGGGGTCCTTCAGCCAGAAAAGAGAAGGAAAGCACATGTGGGGGTGGCCTCCTGAGTGAAAACATGCAAGTTCCATCCCTGTGCTCTGCTGAGGAGCAGATTTTGTATAGCATTGTTATGTCAGCACTTTGCTCTCAGTTGCAGTGACATTTGGCAGGATTTGATATGCTTATGTTGAGACTGAGTTTCCTTGGAGCAGGCACCAAGCCATTCACCTGCTCACTGGTGCTGCCCTGTAGATATCCAGATTCATTAGGCTCTCTCTTAGCCAGGGAGTTCTCTGGACACTTAATTTCACACGCCCACATATGCTCAGAAGTGCCATTTCTGGGAAGGCAGGCTCTTAGGTCTTATTTAAAGCTGTGCTGTGTTTCTGGTTTATGTGGGTAGGCACCTGGACTCTCTTATTTCTGTTGCAGAGGACTACAAAATTAGACATGGACAAGATTAAGTCCTGGGCGTCACCTCCTGCCTCACCACCAATGCTCTCACTCAGACATCAGGAGAAGGGGTCTGGGCACTGCTCAACCTGAGGGGTTTGTTCCAATCTCCTGTCTCAGGAGAACACCCTCAGCATCCCTTCTGTCACTGCTCTGCAGCTGTATCTTGAGAAATACAAGGCCAGGGGTAAAATGTGAAAGAAGAGAGAGGGTAGAGAGGGGAGTGGTAACCAAAGCCAGTTACCAGGGTGTTGCAGGGGAAGGAGAGTCCCTGGCCCTCCTCCCTGGCATGCATTACACATTTTGCACTGTGTACCACCATCACCACTGGGAGATTGTCCGGTTTTCCAGCTGCAGAGTCTCAGAGATCCCATCTGTTCCCCATTTGCTGCAGAAGTTATTGAGGTGGCTATGTGAGACAGGCAGGATTACCCTCTGGGCTTCAATGCCTTTGATGAGGCAGCATCTGAAGTTAACACTTAAATTAAGCAGACTTGATTTTATTGCCTTTGTGTATTATAATGCCCATGAAATCATTAAAACTTTTGTGTGTGCTCCTGGGGCTTCTGTTGTCTCGCTGCAGTGTTTCAGTGAGATGCTGACTTTGTATGACCTGCCTGCCTGAAAAACCAGCAGCTGTCCTCCCTTCCCCACCCCTGCACACAGCGGGACCTCCCAGGGCTGCAGGATACCTGTGCTGGCACTTCCATGGCTTGGTAGAGATTCTGGGATGAGGGACATCACTTTGGGGAAATAATCTTTTTTTTCCACTGCTTTCTGTCTTACAGATTGATGAACTTCCTGAAGGAGCCGTGAAGCCTCCAGCAAATAAATACCCCATCTTCTTTTTTGGGACTCATGAAACGTAAGTGAATGAACGTGACCTGTTCCTTTAAAAATGTCTTTTTCCACTGCAGCTAGCATCATCTCCTCTGATTTTATTGGAACAAATCCTGACTGACACCACTGGGAGCCTAGAGATAGGTCCTACAAGCCCAACTCATTTGTATTTACAAATGGGAGTGAAAGCTGAAAGTAGTTGGGAATGCTGCTGCCTTCACAGTCTACCATGAGCTAAACATAAAAGCCTGTGTTTCCTGTAAAGAAACGTGTTGGCATGGATTAATTAAAGGGTCTGAAAAAGCCCTGAACTCAGAGGCAGGGGCAAACATTTTTTACTTGGATGTCCATGATAGCAGAGATCAGGCTCTGGTGTTTGGACATGTTTGAGCTCATGTCCTGTGTGAGAACTCGCTTGGTAGTTTGTGATAAGAAAGGAAGCAGACCCCAGAGTCTCAGGCAGTCCTCACAGAGCTTTCAAATATGTGCATTCCTGGGAGATTTGTGCTGGGGATATCGTAGGATGGAGCTCACAGAAGTGATGGAAGAACTGAGCTGATAGGGAAAAATGGGAATCAGAGCACAAGAGGTAAGTTAGGTCTCGTCATAATTGCTACAAAGTACAGAGTTTCAAGATTGTAGTGTACATGTCTCTGGTTTAAACTGTCTCTGAGGTAGCTAAAAAAATAAGTCACATTCCATTTTGCATGAAATATTTTAATTTTAAAACTTTTCCTTCCCCACTTGCAGGTAACATGTTTTCTAGAATTCCTTTAAAACTGGAAAAAAATAAATTCTGATGATATTTTAAATTCAGTGTTAGAGGCTTGAAGCTTTATTAAAAATTTATTGTTTATTTTTGAATTTTAATATTATTCCAGAATATGATAAGCTCCGTAGCTCATACATCACATTTTATTAAAAAAAAAAAAAAAATCTTTAAAGGCTGTTTCTGCTTTATAAAGTTCATAATAGCCTCTCTTTAGTTAAAATATTTCTTTCCACTGCTGGAATGAAACAACCTGATGTTATGATATGTTGTGGTCATCTACTACTGTCACAAAATAATCTGAAAAGGATAAAGTTCAAATAAACTTATGATGCTTTCATAAGAAACCAAAATGTAATTATTTTTTGAATGGAAACATCATTTTTGAGATACATTTAAGAAAAAAACTGACCACTTTTATTCCAAAATGAATGAATCCCAAACTGATAATCTCTTTTGTTTTGGATTTTGTGAGCTCATGCTCTCACTGTAGCATCTGAAACAGGAAAACAGTTTGTAGTTGCTACCTTATAAATGTAAAAGCCTAACTGTTAAAAATGAACTGTGGATTGCAGCTCCTTAGTTTTATAGCAGAGCAGTAGAAACTTGTACTCTCCCAGTGGCAATGAATGTATTTCAAACAAAGATATAGACAGTTTTTCAGTGTTTACTGTACATAAAAGGCTGTAGAAACATTTCCATACGTTACTGTTGAGTTAAGGTAGCTCGCAGTAAGTTTCATACAGTTTTCCTTTGTTATTTGTGTTAGAACTGTTTGTTTATGTTTTTAAAGACAAGGAGACGTCTGCTAGTATTAGCAAAAGCATAGATAACATAATTTATTCAGAACCCTTGCTCTGCTGTAGCATTTAATATTAACGTGACATCTCTTAGTTTAGAAATCGCTGTTTGGCTTTCAGGTAGAAATGCATTATATTTTTAATTACGTAATTAAGATATTTGTCGATATCCAGCTGAATGTGGGTCCCACGCTGCCTCACATGGAGTTAGAAGGAAGCCCTTTCCTCAGGGACTTGTCATCTGATGCCTTTAGGAACCAGTTGGCTCTGCACTGGCAAACTTCTTGGCCAGTGGGATGATTTAAGTGAATGGAACTTTTCACATTCATAAATGCTGGGCATAAATCAGGCATTAATCTGAAATAATGATTACAGAAAGGAAGAAATATGATCCTGTGATTGAAGTATTAGACTGAGACTGAAGAGAGCTGGTTTTTCCTCTGTACTCTGCTATCAGTTTGAGTTTGACCTTGGACAAATCTTTGTGCCTCAGAAGCCCATCTGCAGAAAAGGGCAGGTTCCCAATGTCGTGGTGAGGTTACAACAATAAAATGTGTTGGACATGGTGGAGCTCCACAGTCCCACGGAAATGGAGACCAGAGAGTTAACATTAATTGCAAAGATCATCAGGAAAGTAGGACAGTGATTATGGTGAAGGACACTGGGACTTGCTGAGCTCTGGTCACTGATGACACAGAATCTTTACATGTGGGAATGGAAGGGTCTTTTTGCCTTCATTGTTTTAATTTAACTTGCGATTGCAATCTCAGTGTCACGCTGCAGAATACGGTAGATGTGGATACCCAATGAAAAGAAAGTCGTGCATTCTTCAGTTTAAGGGTTAAGAAGTTAGAGTTCTACTGTAACGTGTGTAGAAAATGCAGGATAAATCATCGCTCTTCTTTTTTTTATAATTATTTTTCCCTGCATGGTGGTGCCTGTGCCTGAAATTAGTTGGCCCAGTGCGGAGCTGACTTAGGCAGCAGCAGAGCACAAAATCCCTCCTTTGCTGTGCTGTCTAAAAAACTATTTGGCCACAAGCACCCTGTGTGTCTCATTGTTTCCTTGTATTACTCATCTGCCTATATTCATCCATTGTTTTTTGTCTTATATGAAGTTATAAGATTTTTGGGAAAGAGCATTTTTATTGTGTTTGTGCAGAATTTAGTATGCGGGGGGCTGATTCCAAGAAAGCAGCTCCCAGGCTTACTGGCAGTATAGATAATAATAAATGCCACTGCTTTTTCTGTCCCATAGTACAAGGGATAAATTTTGGATCACGGGTCCCAGGCACTCCTTACATGCTTTAACTTTTCATGTGGCATTTTTAGGCCTTTCTGGGTTTGTAACAGTAGGATTGGAAGTTTGGTCCCTTGCTATCGCAAGCAATGACATCATTTAATCCCTTTCATAAACTGCTCAAGTGCCAGTTCCCAGCAGTAGTTAATAGAATAGAGATGTTTTAGTTGTTTCTGCAGATACCCAGCATGAGTTTACTACATCAAACATCAGAATGGTGAGCCAATCCATTAAATCAGACCCACAGCAGTGACTCAAAGCCAGTGTGACAAATAAATAAATAAATAAAACTAGAAAAGAAATTATGGAATGAGCAGAAGAATTGGGAAAACATTTGCACTGTTAATGTTTTGATTTTTTTGAAGAGGAGAGTTTTAAGTCCTTTTTTGAATGTTACCTTTGTTAAAATGCAGTGCGTTCCTGGGGCCCAAAGACCTTTTCCCATATAAAGAATATAAAGATAAGTTTGGGAAATCGAACAAGCGAAAAGGATTTAATGAAGGCCTGTGGGAAATAGAAAACAACCCTGGAGTAAAGTTTACTGGATATCAGGTAAATGACTTTCACACCTATTCCTCCTTATCTTTCTTGTTTTCTTCTTTGACTTTGTGTCAAAGTGAACATTTTGAGTAATGCAGAAGGTTCTGGTTTTGTTGGAGCAAGAAGGTTTCACAGCTGTGGTAATTGTGTAATGTAAAGACAACTGTGGTCTCACACTCTGTGACAAATGGAACTTTAATCATACTGCAGAGCCTTTTGCTTTCTATGATATTCTGGGGTGGTGAAGTGGAAAATTCTGCAACAGATTTAGCTGAATTAAAAATGGATGGTTTTATTTACTCCTGTACAAACATGAATAATTTCTGACTTCTTCTTTCTGCTGTTTATTTTTATATCAGGCCCTGTGTATTTTACACAGACCTTAAGGTCACTGCACTTTTGATTTTTACACTGGTAATGTATAACACAGAGTGCCAAAGCTGAGAGGAATGAGGAGGTGGAGGGTTAAGCTGCTGTTAGGAGACAGTTGCTGCTGTACAACAGCTCTCCCTGTTGGGTGTCCAGAGCAGAAAGACAGTGAAGCTGGAGGGAGAGAAGAGTAGTTGGTGGGCTGTATAAAACAAAGAACTTTTCTCATTAAAAAAATGTGGTCCTTTGAAGGCAGGAATCACCTCCAAGAGAAGGCAAACACCTATTACATTATTATCACAAAACCCTACAAGCCAGAGATACAGACCACCTGCAGAAAAGCTGCTGCCTCTCTCAGTTCCTGTTTCATATTTTCAGCCCTACACATGTTTTGCATACACTTGGGGATTTTAAAAAAAGCCAGTGAAGAGTCTGTGGGAGATGGGCTGTCAAAGAGTGTGCTCAGGCTGCTGGTCAGGGTGTGCCTTTCCAAAACACAGAGATCTTGCCCTTTGAGGGGAGTGTAACAGCCATCTTCTCTCACAAAAAAAGTCTCTCCTATTGCAGCCAAAGTCTAAAAGTTTCAGTAGTTTTTCCCAAAGCCAGGTCTTTCCACTGAACAGCTCTTAGTTCTCCAGCAAGCACGTTTTTGTTATCAGATCTTCTGTTTCTGTGTAAACCCTTCAGAACATTCTATCCCAGAATCTGCATCTGATAACTGTGGTAACTGAGAAAATTGCCTTTGCAGCCCTTTTTCCTGATAATTGCAAGAATAACCTGAGCTCTTCCTGACTATAGCAATTAAAGTGTAAGCTGTCCATTTCCAGTATTTCTATCTTCAAGGCAGAACAAAAATCAAGTACTAGGTGTTAGCGATGTTTTTATTGTTTATGTTATTATTGTTGTTGTTATTTTAAAGGCAATTCAGCAACAGAGCTCATCAGAAACTGAAGGAGAGGGAGGAAATACAGCAGATGCCAGCAGTGAGGAGGAAGGTGATCGGGTAGAAGAGGATGGAAAAGGAAAAAGAAAGAATGAAAAAGCCGGCTCAAAACGGAAAAAATCCTACACTTCAAAGGTTACCTTCTGAGTTTTCCTGTTGTTACCCATGGGCATTTATAACTGGAATACTTTTCACCTCGTGGAAATTTGTTCTTCCTCCTTTAGCATTTTGATTCCAGTGGTGTTTAAATAGGCAAAGGGAAGTGCTCTTACTTTGTACACAGCCTGGGTGAGACAGCAGTTGAAATACTCTGCCCTGTTCTGGTGCCCATACACTGAGAAGAAGGTGAAACTATGGGAGGGAGATCAGAAGGGCTGGGAAGAAAACCCATGCAAAGATGGATTGATAGGTTTGATCATCTTAGATAGGTCTCTCCCCATGACGAACAAAAAAAGCCTTAGGGAGTGTCCCTCCTGAGAGTCATGAGTTCAGGTTTGGCTCCTGTCCAGGAGGATTCAAGCTTCCCTTTCCCATCTCCCAGAATACTCCAGATGCTGAAAGATCCAGTAGGGTCAGATGTGCTCTGCTGCTCCTCTTGGAGCTGAGTGTAAAATACTTCAGGATACAGAATGGGAAGGAGGAAGAACTAATTCATTAAGCAGGAAGTAGGGTGCTCGATTTGTAGATAAAAGACCTGCACTGTAGTACCTACCAGCCCTGGTAATGTCTTAAGTAACAGTGTAGATCAGGAAGCTAAGAGTAATGTGTCTGTCTCACAATTGCTGGTGGACATAATCACCTGAGAAGTGGCACCTTTGGGTTCAGATAGACTTCTCACTTGTCACCTGGGTGAAAGGGAGCAACATTATAGTCACTTCCTCTGGTGCTGTGTGTGCCTCCAGGACTGTACTTTGCCTGAAAAATTGTGGAGAGTGTGGCAGAGTAAATTTATTCACATTCATGTTATTCTTCTTTGAAAGTGAAAACTAATTGAAATGAGAAGAAGCAAGCAAACAATCTGATCAGTTTGGGGGAGAGTGTGAATTTTTGTGGTTGATCCACCGAACAAAATGTATCAAGTAATTTCACCCCCTTTGTGTGTTTTACATTAGAAATTCTGGTCTGGTCTACCATCTTCTTTCCAGAAGACTCTGGGCATACGGAGGATTAGGAAAATGGTGGCTTAATGCCACAATTTATCCTTTTGTGCTGTAGAATTGCATAACATAAAGGGAGCAGAAAAGATATATTGGTTCCACATGGCTCTAGTGTTAATATATTAAAGCTGACAGC
Source organism: Falcunculus frontatus (assembly GCA_013398115.1). Classification (NCBI taxonomy): domain Eukaryota; kingdom Metazoa; phylum Chordata; class Aves; order Passeriformes; genus Falcunculus; species Falcunculus frontatus. Next base: position 198,375 of record VZRV01002985.1, read on the forward strand.
ACTAAAAAAAAGTATGGAAAGCAGCTCTGCTAATGTTATTCTCATTTTACATCTCTGTGTTTAATCAAAACTTTTGTCAAGCTGGCACCATCTGTTTCATTAACTAACAAAACCTACAGGTGACCCAACACTAATACCCAGCTCCTATTACTGTGTCTGTCTTTCAGTCAATTGAGCTGCCAACCTGTGCTGAACACAGAATTTCACAGAAATTTCCTTCATTGGTGGCAGTAACTCCAGCTACTTCACCTGAAAAATGCTTTTTACCCCACACATCCTCCCCAATATTTACCTTGAACAGGGAACTGCATGATCAGACAGCATTCCACACACATTTCAGAAGTGTCTCTCTATGGCCAAAGCTCAGGTTTTAATTTTGACTTTGTTGTTGATCATTTTAGAAATCCTCCAAGCAGTCACGGAAATCTCCTGGAGATGAAGATGATAAGGACTGCAAAGAGGAAGAAAATAAGAGCAGCTCTGATGCTGGGGACGCAGGCAACGACACAAGAAACACTTCTTCAGATTTGCAGAAAACCAGTGAAGGGGTAATCTTCTGTTCCTGTCATTCACTTCCCATGCAGTTTGCTCCCGGGGGGTTTTGGAGCCAGGGGTGACCTGTGTGTACCACGTGCCACCTTCTTGGGTTACATTTCAGTGCTCAGAATGTGTCTAGAACAGAAACATGGACTTGGTGCCTGCACTGGTACAAATTTTGCTCTAGAGAAATGACTGAAAGAGAAAAGAGCATTATTTTTGTTCCAACACTTGCATAGATGTCAGCTGAGAGGAGCTACTGAAAACCATGAGCTGGAATGATGCGAAATTGATGTGAGAGCAGAATCAGACTGTTTGCATAATTCATGTTGGCTCACTAACAGGGCTCACTGCTTACCCTTTCACACTTGTTTAATTTGTGCAGTCCCACTGTCTTCTTGGGAGTTCATGAGGGTTCATGTGCACATTACAGACTCTGCACACTGTGGCTTCCAGGGCAGATGTGACCTTCCCAGGACAGGAGATACATTCTGCTCCAGAGCAGCTTCATGCAATCTCCTTGTGTGTTTGTGTCAGTTGTGTGTTCATATCAATATTACTTTGTTGTGACCACAGTGAGACAGGAAGGCTGCTGAGCAGGGGGATTAGCATGGTAACTGGTTGCTCAGCCACCCTTAACAACCCCTGCTATTTCTGAGCCTTTGGAGCAGCACAAGCCTCTCTGCTCCAGCACTGACAGCTCCGGCTCAGAACCAGTCCTTGTGCAGTTCCCATGCCAAGGCTCTGCCACGTGGGCAGCAGCCGGGCTGGGCTGCTGGAGGAGCTGAGTGACACGAATCCCCAGGTGTGAGAGGAGGCCAGCCAGCACAGGCTCTCATCTGACACTGCTGAGGTGCCTTAGCACCCAGCTGCGTGCTCAGCCTCAGCCCTTTCTCACAGAACGGAACCTCTGGGGAGTGGCTGTTGCCTCCTGCTAAAAGACTCCTCCCAGAGCTTCCTTTCCCCGTGTCTCTCTGCAGTGCAGTGTGTTTGTTTTGTCACTCTGCTTTATAAAGACTTTGATAGGTGGCTCGTGGGGTCACGAGAAAAACGTGCCCTGAGTGTCTCCCACTCACTCTGAACAAGCTGCTGGCTTGAGCCAGAGACTGATGCAAGGAGACACTGTCCCACTGTGCCCTCCCAGCCCCTGACCCACAGAGTGTCAGAGGCTGGGGCTGAGGAGTGTGGCCCATATTCTGCCTGGTGAACCCTGTGACACTTCTGTGTCTTCAGATAGGGACTGGAGTGAGAAAACTGTTCAAAAGATGCATCTGAGGTAGCAAGATGTTCAGGAGGGTCTGCTGTGTTTCCCGTGCTTGTGGCAGTGACAGAGGATGTGCCTGTGAACTTCAGGCACATTTTCCATGTAGGGACAAAATGCTTACTGAATTAGGTCAGTCACAGACTAAGTGGCTGAAAAGTCACACAGGATGTCGGCTTTGTGGCTGTTGACATTCATATGGCTCTTTCTTTTGTGTGTGACATGCTTGTGACATGCTTTGGAGGTAGAGTCCAGCATGCTACAACATCGTGGTGCTTCTCAGCATTTTTAAGATTGCAGATATTTTAGCCTCTGTGCTGAAATACTGAAATACTGTCAATAATCTTGTCCTTCCTGCCAGCGTCAACTCGAAGAAATATTCACTGTCAACACTGTCATACCCATGTGGGGAGGTGGCTCTGCTCTGACTTCTGTAGTCCCAGCACTCAGCCTTGAACTCACACTTGAGCAACCAATCTGTTACTAGGTCTTGGATGCTTTTAATGTTCTTAAAAAGGTGGAGTTTTGGTAATACAGATTAAAGAGACAAGGGGAATATGATTTTAAGGGCAGCTTGAGATAAAAGCCATGATAAGTTTGGAAAAGTTCACATCCTGGTCCACATAGTTCACGTTGGGCGTTTCTGCTGCAAAATCATCATTTCACACGTGAATCTCTGGAGCGTTTCATGGAGCTTTTCTAAGTAGTGCAATTCTCTTCGAGTACCAGGAGGGGACACCCCATCTCCTGCTGCTCCTCAGAGCCAGACCAGGAGTCTTTTTAGAAGGTCTGCCTTCAGAAGACACAGGGCACTTGGGGAAGGAGTAGCAGGTTCCTGTTCAGTTGGTGTTAGACAGCCAGTGCCACAACATGTCCGGAGTGACGAGCTGGGGCACGGGGCCAGCTGTCCTGCTGGACACTGCAGCCACATCCTGCTGGACACCTGGACCAGGGCTCTGCTGCAGGGCATTGAGCTCCTCTGGCCCACACTCTTGGACTTCTCTGCTGTAGAAAGGAAGGTTGAAACAGACCAACACCTGCCTGCAGAGTTGGGAAATGATCCTTCTGTTCACACACGTGAATTCAGAAGAATGTCTTGATCTGCTAAAAGACACCACCATAGATGAGATAATGGTCTCTTTAGGATCAGTTAGCTCGTGAGAAGAGCACTGGGAGCACGAAGTGTGGAGAGGATGGGTTTCCTCCCCTGCAGGGTGCAGCACCCACCGCTCTGCTGTCCCCAAATCGGCCACTCCAGGACATTGGTGTGGCCATGAGATGGCGCCAGGACCCTCCGGAAAGGGCACGGGGTGCAAACCAGTGCTCAAAATAAGGTGTAGAAATAAAATAGAAAGATACCCTGAAGGCAGAGACGAGCAAAACAAGGGCTGGGGGCCCTGATCTGAAGGGCCAGGTGTGTTTCATTCCCCTGGGTTTGCTGCCTGCTCATGGAGGCTGGGCCACCTCTGGCAGGAACATGTGGCTTGGCCACCCTACCAAAGGTGCTCCCATGGCTGAGAGTGCCTTTGCCCACCCTGCTCTGCTCCTCCCAGGCCTCAGACCATGCAAGAGTTGCCTCAAGGAGACAAGCAGCTTTTCTCTTAATAAGACTACTAATAATGAGGTAGTAATTGCCTTTTATAATGCCTGGACTGCAGGCTAAAGATACATCTCCCCTCCTCAGATCAGATGGAATGTTGCCTTTTAATCACACTCTTACCCTCAGCATTATAGGGATCTTCTTGAAGGGCTAACAGCCGAAGTCAAATGATTGCAGGAGCACCTTCACCTATATTTTTTAATGAAAATTCTAACCTCCAGGTGGTAGAGGTAAGCTTGAAAATGCGAAGTGATGGCTTCCTGAAGACTCAAACCCAGAGCAAATAAAAGTACTTTCAAAGCTATTATATTTTTTTCAGCCAATTTCATACTGTTCAAGGGCTCAACTTGTGATTTTCTTTTTATCCCTTGGGTAGACAAAGGTGCTTTCTTTTTTTATCTCCATGCCTTAGTTTCTCAGCTATTCTTGAGTACTACTCTCAAGAAAGAGACATTTCCTCAGTCTCAGCCACAGTTGGTAATTGTGCCCTGTCACTACCTGTTTCTCAAGTTCTTTCCCTAAGATGTGTTCTTTGGCTAATTCCTTCCCCAGAAAGATGCAGAGCCTGAACCTCAGGGGTTAATCATCCAATATTAATTAACTAATAGTATATTAGCTAAGACAGCCCATCCCAGAGTTTGCTCAAATTGGGAGTCACAGAATCTCCCCAGGAGTTCTCTGCTGTTAAATACTAAATTGCTTTGGCTTTCTTGGAATACCACATAAAGAGAATTTTCTGGTGGAAAGGTATTCATGGCTCTATGTTGTTTACTGTCATGGTATTAAATTAGCTCATTAATCAGTGAATTCATGGCAGCAGATTTACATTCCACATTTAAATCTCTGGTAACTTGTGTCTTTGGTTCTTGGCTGGCATAACTCTTGAATCTTTATAACTGAACATCTAAACTGCTTTTTACTTTTACTCTCTGGATGACCACGTACTGATGTTCAAAAGCTGGATGTGGTTCTGGACTTATTAGAGAGTGTTTGAATGTCAGAGTCAGCACACAGGGCATGTGGCAAGTTTTCTTCTTGGCATTCACTGTTTTAGTGACAGTCCAGGCACTTTGTTGGCAAAGGAGGCATTCTCTTGGTGTACAGGTGCAGGGGGTGAATGGTTTTACTGTCTTCAGAGAAGAATAAATTTGCTGGAAATGAAATATGTTTTCTTGCTCCTGGTACAGCCTGAATATTAAAATGGAGTAAAGGGCTGTGATCCTTTTACTCACACTGACAATCAGTTACCAACTGAGTCAGTGGATCTATTTGTGGAGGCAACTGCCAGCATGAATAAGGGGATCAAAATCTGGTCCAAAATTATTGCCATCTGACACCATTGCATTTGGGAGAACATATTTAAAACAGCCTGTGTCCAGGCTTTTTTGTTGTGACGTTCTTGTGGGGTAGCAACAATCCCAGTTACTGCTGTGAAGTACAATAATGGCCAAACTGGCCAGAGAAACACAGGTTCACTGTGTCCTTCTGATGTGGTTTTGAGTTGTTTGGTTCCTTTGCTCTTCTTTACTTATCAAGGATAACACTGGTTAGGCTGCATAACAGGTTTGGGGGGTTATCAGCACTGAAAGTATAGCATTTAGGGTTCGGTTCAGTGTAAAAGCATTTTGTACAAAAAATGAAAACAGAGTATGTTTTTCTGTCTGATTTTTTTTTTCTGCAATTTGAGGCAAGCTAAAATCTAGCCTTCAAAGCAAAAGATAACATTCGTAAGAATGTATCTAACTATTGCACGGTAAAAATTTCTATGTAAAAATCAAATAGTGGCACAGTATATGGTGTAAAGAGTTGAGTTGTTTGCTGCCTTCCAGTAGCTCAGGATAACAGCACTGCTGGCTAAGGACATGGGATATAACTCAGGAGAAACATAAATGATGTCTGAATGCAAGTTGAGATTAAAGCAGCCAGTACAGTTGAAATATTTGCAGCTCTGTGTACATCCAATCCTGTAACCATTTTGACCTCAAACCAAGATGGAATAAGGACTATTGTACAGAGCAAGTAAATAATTATCCTTCTGCCCACGCAGTTTTAAAGTACAGGATGGCTGAAATAGTTGCCAGACACTGTTGAGGAAGAAATTTTCAGTGCCAGAAATAAAAGACAGCAGTTTGTGGATTTAGTTTCGTTCCCTGCTCTGTTTTCTCTGTGCTGTCATTGACAACAGAAACTTTGCACTCGAATCAGTCAGATCCTGTGCTCTTTCCTTTGTGTGCAGTAGCTCAGGGCAGCACAGCACACGTTGTACCGTAGCTTACAGTCGAGCTGAGAGACTTGTTCAAACAGAGATGATGGGAGTTGATCTGTTTCTGAAGGGACGTGAAACCATGGAGACCACGGAACGTGCTCAGCTCTGCCGCATCCCGGATCAGCGGCTGCGGCACCGGGAGCTGCAGGGCAGGGCCAGGAGCGAGGCCTGAGCAGCCACACTGCTGCTGGGGACCAGGGACCTGCCAGCTTCTGGCACTGCACCCAGGAGACAAAACATGGGCCGTGTTGGAGTCCAAGGCACGCCTCTGGCTGCCCTGGGAGGTCAGGACATGCCTCAGGCTGTCCTGGGTGGTCAAGAGCCCCCTGGCAAGGGGGTCCCAGACCCTGGTAAAAAGCTCAGAATAACACTGTCTTTGACCTTAGCTCATGGGAAAAGTTACCAACATTACAAGAATCAGTGCAAATCACGAGAGTGTAGAAATGAGTGGTAGTTTAGTATTTTACAAGGTTAAAAAGTAGATTTTAGGATTTTTAATATGAGGATGAAGGATTTAAGGTGGAGGATTTTGGGTGTTGCCCTGTTCTTCTTCTTCTTCTCCTTCTCCTCCATGTTCTCTAGTAGTTGTGGCATAAGATGATTGGTAGAATGAAAAAGAGGTAGAAATTACGTGTCTAGAATAGGTACAAATTAATTGGTATAAAAGAGTAAATAATAAATACGTTGTGAAGAATGGTTGGATCTTGGAAAGGGCACAAAAAGGACAGGGACAGCCCAAGACTGGGCAGTCCCCGCTTGGTTTCAGCTGGCATCAGACGTGCAGCCAGAGCTGAGAGCAAGTTAGAGATAAGAAGAAATAAACATCTTGAAACAGCATCTGCAGGCGTCTCTCATCTATTCAGACTCGAGGTAAAACTTCCCAGAGGTGAAGATAAGAACCAACATTTGTGCAGAGTGCTGAACTCCCACAGTGCCGTGCTGGAAGATGGCACTGGGAACTGTGAAGACCCTAGAGGATGATTTGCATTCTCTGTCTCTGTTGTCCCTCCTGTGCCACGCTGTGGCCTGACAGCTGTATCTGTGACACAGTGTGGAGGGGGAGTATTGATATTCCCAGTGCCCCACGTAAGAATGATGCCTACCCAGTCTTCTGTATACAGCCCAGAAGGGAATTGTGGTTGATAATTGCAAAGGTTTCATGCTCCAAAAGGACAGCTTTCTGTATTGGATCTGAGAGTTAGGAATAGGAATAGGGTGTTACCCCTCATGCTCCCTGTCAGTGCTGGGCAGCAGCTGACGTGAGAACCTTAGCAGAAGGCAGGGTTTGATTGACTGATCACGTGTAGTTGTTTTAGTGGGTGTCCGTGTCTGAAGGGAAAGGAGCAGCAGTGAACCCCTCCAAGCCACATCTCCAAAGCATCTCTAAGTATCACAGACTCTGAAACGGGACAGAGGCCTCTGGAGTGCGGTGTGCTGGACGAGCAGCACATGGTTACATCTTTTGGGGGAGTCAGGGCTCAGGCAGTCCTGTAAACCATCACTGCATGCCTGAGCACTTGATAATAACCCCTGATTTATGTCATTAGTCAGGATGTACCAGGGCCTCCCACACGGAAAGCACAGGTTTCCATTTTCACTGTTCACAAACCACTTGTCACAGGAGAAAACTGCACTGACCAAACACAGGGAAGAATTGCAGCGTTGTAGAGAAGGGATGCCTTGGCCAGGGGTGAGTGGTCAGGGTGCACTGCATGCTGTCGTGTTGCTGGCTAAAGTAACGTGTCCCAGGGCCATCAGGTGAGTTTTGCCATCTCTGTTCAATTGGAGGAAACCAAGACTTGTAGACACTTGCTGCGATCGTGCCAGGACAGTCTGATCCTGATCCCACTAAAGTCAGGGAAAGCAAAAGCTGACCTTGACTCAGCCGTGGAAGTGGGAGTTCCTTCCTTTTCTGTCATCACCTTACAGTGAACTGGAGCCAAACTGTTTCCTTTTCAGAAGCAGCATTTGGATCCCTCAGCAATGAAAATGTTTATCTTTGCTCATGCTTGCTAAGCTTTTGTGTGTTTGAACAAGAGGGTGTTCCTGTGGCAGGACATCCAGGAATGCAGCAGTGCCTGAGCTGCTGCATGAAGCCCATCAGTGATTTTGTGCAGTGGAAAAAAAGCAAAATTTGGCTGTGCCTGAAACCTCTGAAGTGTGCTACAAGATTTGTAACAGGGTGATTGGGGGAAAAAAGCCACCCACATACATCACTGGGGCTACTTATTGAATATAGCCCTAAATGTCTACTTTTAAACTGTGCTCTTTAATATTTTGTAGGGATATGTTTAGTTGATGTAAAAAAGCAGTTTTCACCAGAAAAAAAATCTGTTTGAACAGACCAGGTGGTTACTTGTACCTGTGACTTTGAAGTGTGGAAATATGACATCACTTGTATAAAGTTTGATGCAGCATGTTATTTCTTACATTAAATGTGACTTTTTTCTCTTTCTCTTTCAGACTTAACCAACATAATGACTGCTGAATATTAAGGGAAAACACAAGAAGGTTACATGTTTGGTTGTCTAATATTCTTGGATTTGATATGAGTCACCACATCTGTTCATTAGTACCATCAACAGCATCCCAGTTTGTATGCACATTATTCACATTCCTATCTGTTGTGTTTGCAGAAATGACATTTTTACCCTTTTTTCTAAGGGTTACTTTTTGATTTTCATATTATTTGGTTGCATGAAGTTGCCCTTTTCCAGTGGCTGAGGTTTATGAAGATATCACATACTTGAACATGTTTTAGATTCCTTTTCTAGACAGAAAAGGCATAACTCCAAATTATATCATTCTAAATCAACATTTTTTAAACACAACTAAATCTTAGAAATGAGTCCCCTCCATACAATGCTACAATATCTTCCACATACAAACATAATTTTAAATTTTCCTATATCCATACTCTCTTGGGTTTTGATCAGTTTACGACATAAAAGAAAAATTCTTCTTCAGTTGAGATCACCGCCAATTTCAATAATGTAATAAAATACCTTTCCTTATTAGAAGTACCTAGCTAGTTATACTCTTAATACTTCTCCAAACCATGATGTAATGTACACTATCTGACTTAGTTCCTATATGTGGAGTTAGTGAAAGTCTTTTTGTGTTTCTTTAGATTAATACAAGGATTTTTCCAATGCCAACACAATTTGAAATCATTCATTTGGATGCTTTCCATTTTTAAGCTTACTGTGATATACAGCCCTATGGGAAACCAAAACAAAACATCAATTTTAAATAACGAAAGGCTTAAAAAAGGATGCTGTCATTCTGGCTTTTTTTTTCCTTTTGGAAATAGAACTAGACTAGTAAGTAAGCATTCCAAATCCATTACTCTGTGTACATTATTGTTGCTATTGTGATAATAGAGATTTTTATTTATTTTTATGCCAGCTTTTATTGTGAAAACATATTTAGTCTGGTTTTATCAATCCTTGTTATGCTTGTCCTTGGAACATCTTTTGCGTATTCAAGGTTTGTAGTTGATGAGTTTACTGTAAAAAACTAAAAAAAAAAAACCACAAGGAAAAAAAAAAAAAAACACCAAAACAAAACAAAAAGGAAACAAAAAAATGTATTGTTTTTACAGAATAAATTTATTGGAATGTGTATTGGGAGTAAGGTTTGAGGTTGTAAGCAACTAAGTTAGCGTCATATTTGGCTTCATACGTGTAATAATGTGAGGTATTAATGTAAGTCAAGTATTAAAGAAAAACATTCTGTTAACATGAGTTGACCATAATAGATACAAGTGCAGGTGAGATCTTTATTTTTTCTGTACTTTGCCTTTTCGGGATAACAGGAGGTCATTAAATTCACCTTGAATGTATTCAAAGTTTCTTTAAAGACATCAGAAGTAACATCAGAGGCTCAAAAGAGCCAGCACGTCCTGTGAGAGCCCGACAGCTCTGGGTTTGTTTCCCTGGGGAGAGGCGCTGGGATGCAGCTATCCCAAAGCCTAAGGAGCTGCACCAGGGATGCTGGGTGCCAACAAACATTGCCTGAGGTGTGCTGTGGATGGTTTGGACCTGCCCCTTTGGCTGGAGGTATAAAACCTGGGGTCTTTCCTCTGACTGCTGCTGGGAACCACACAGCAGCTTTCAGCAGGAGAGTGTTAGAGCCTGAATTTCTCAGTGCTCTGAAAGTCTTCTCGTGCAGGGTGCAACACACAGGCACGTGACCTGCTTTCTTGTCACTGATTAGGCTTAAAAATAAAATTCTTCCAATCAAAACACCAAGAAGTCAACATCCCCAAATAAAGTGTTTCCAGTTAAAACGCATCAGCTAATTTCATCTGTGAGAAAGGCACTAGGTGTACTGCTTTTAATATAAATACACATAGAAGGCATAGAAATAGCTGTGATGGCAAACAGAAACATAAGCTGCCCAAACCAAGGTCGCTGTGTTTGCTGCTGCTGCTTGTTTCTGAGCCAGCAGCATTAGCAAAAGCAGCTGCAGGGACACGGCCAAAACCCCTCCTCTCTGGAAATGCACGGATGGCCTGAGCCCAGTGGCTCATGGCCCTGAGCCCTCTGTGCCCAGCCCACGAGCTCTGGTGAGCACCTGCTGGGCTTCAAGCAGGTGAGCAGAAGTGAATCCTTAAGAGAATTAACAAAACTATACGATTTGCTTATCATCTATGGAGTCTTACCCTAAGAGTTGATTGCTTCTTCAAAGATTTCTTGGGATTTTTAACAAGGCTGACCCACAAGACATACTTTTTGACAAATAAAACATGTGCATGTGACAGAGTTATGGATGTTAATTTTTCATGCTTCACAATGCTGACCTTCGTGTTGTGCAGGAGCTCTGTGCAGGGACTGCTAGCACTGCTATTCTTCAGCGTGCGGAGGCTAAACACTGACATCATTATTATTATTTAACTTCATGCAGTATTTCTAAAACTGTCAAAGCAGCTTACTTAAAAATAGCTGTGGGAACTGGCAATCCACTGCCGCGCAAAGTCACAATGTTGAGAAGTGGTGCTAAAGGCAGTCGTCTTTATTTTCCCTTTTTCAGTAGGATAAACAAAACAGACCGTGCGGCTTTACACAGTTGTGCGATTTTACACATCTTACACGCTTCATTTGGGTTCCATTCGAGCAGTTCAGTTACATCCCAACCCAATTATATACATAGCCAAGGACAGGAGCTGGGAACAGTTCTGCTATTCTGCTTTTTCTTCTTGCTTTGGTTTCATAAAAAACTCTGGCTTGTTGACACACCTGTAAGCGAACAGCTGGGGAAGAATCCCGTACATTATGTTCAATATCAGGAAAAACTCTTTTGCTTCTTCAGGGACTCTGTAGATGTAGGGAGTTCGAGCATGAAGAGAAGCACCAATATGGGAAAATTGAGCCTGCGGTGTGTATATAACACATATATTAAAAAAAAAGGTAAAGTTGATGTGTATTTTTGGAAAGATGGCATAATCTACATGCAAGTCTGCATCTCCAGTGACATTTTCCAAGCCAGCCCTTATTCCAGAATTATCCATCATACTTTTGCACAGTGGTATAAAAATACAGCCTAAACTAAAATCATTAATATCTTGGTGTACGAGGCATAACTGGAACCATCAGTGGCATGGTAAGAGGTTTGTTGTATGCACATGGTAGCACTGATCATTCCTTCAGGTACAGGATTCCACCCTGGCTTTCTGGGTCATAATTTGTGCAAGAGGGTCCACGATCCTTCCCCAGACAGGTGGCCACTGAAGGGCACATCCCTGCAGAGCCCAGTCAGGGGGGAAGGCTCTCACCCACCTGCCTGGGAGGGTTGTTGGGAGTTAGGCATCAGTGGGAGCAGCCAGACACTCACCCTGAATAAAGTTAGAAAGTAAAATCTTGGAACCTGTTTCAGCTCTGGTTTGGGTTTGGATTTTTTAATCTTAAACCCAGATTGTTCCAGATTCTGATCCCAGAACTCCTGATGATTTCAGAAAATGTCTGCAATATTTGGGTTTTGGGCTGGGGCTGTTCTGGGGGTTGAGCACACAGTGAAGGTTATAGGCACAGACAAGCTTGCTGGCCTGAAGCATATTTTTAGCATAAACAAACATTTAAAGATAGAAGTGTCAGGATAGTCGGTGTCTTTTGTTTCCATCTGTTACCTGCTATTTCAAGCCACAGCTCATTCACATTAACTATTGTGTGTCCAATTTTTTTAATTACTATTTAGCTACTTAGCAGTGGAGGAGATCTGAGAAGGTAAACATCAATTTAGGAGAGCACCAGGACACCACTGTTTTAGGAACACAGAGGAGTACACTATGGCCAAATCACATCCTCTGTTCTGGCTTCAGCAGGAATCATTTTGGCCTCACATAGAACGCATTTCTGGTCACAGCAAAGTAGAAAGGGAAATAAAGTGCAGGTGTTTCAATACACTGCCCTAGGAAAAGGTTAGGCTGAGACCATCCATCAAAACAGAAAGGGAAATTGGTTTTCAGGTGATTCCAACCACCTCAACTGTATTGGGAGAGCTCGTTGAGCAAACCTGAGCCAGGAAACAAAGTAATCAACAGAATCAAATACAAACACACTTCAGCAGAGTGCCACTTAGCATGTTTCTGTAAATAGCTATTACACAGCAGACAGATGTTCTGGGGCACACTGTCAGCAGCCTTTTTGTATCAGCCTGGTAATTCACTGTGTGTCTCTTGCAGCCCATTTGTTCTCACCTGCCTCAGGCAGGCCCTGCCTTTGGCACCTGGGTGGGCTTGCTCAAATCCCTGCTACCTCTCCTGGTGTGGGAACCTTTCCAGCCCAGGCAGCCAGAGCAGCTCAGCAGCCCTCTCATAGCACAGGGAGCAGACTCCCAGACAGACAGACAGACACAGCCATCTGCAGGCTGCAGGCAGGAGGTTTGGGCTGTCTGATGCTCACCCTGACACTGAGAGCCTCTGGGTTGCATTTTAGAGCCTTGGCTGGGGTGAACAAGCTGCTATTTCTCTGTGGGGGATTGTGAGGTCTGCCTCTAAGAGTGGCCAGCTGTGCATCAGAGTAAGTTGATAGTAAATTCCTTGTAATTTGTAGTAAACCTTGTCGGAAGGAGCTGTAAGGAGATGCTTCTGAGAGACCCAGAACTCCCAGAGCCTCCAAGATGCCTGAGTATCTAAGCCTTACTGTGTGGTCTTGTCTCTTTTACAAGAGTTGTGGCACATGAGTGAGCTTTAATTGTTGTAAAACCAAAAAGCAGTAACATGATGTCCTGTCTGTTGCCTGCAAGCATTTTTAATAGTTAATGATGTGCCATATAATGAAGTTATTGTTTATTAGACTTGTTTTTCACTGTAACACATGGCTTCTTCCTTCATTACCAGGGAGGATGTTTAGGTCTGTAAAGTCAGTTGTTTTTTCTTTTAATTTATTTGATTTGCCTCTGTGAAAATTGTTAGGTCTTTAATCTTGTGTGTTTTTCTTCCATGACTGTTCTCTGCTGCTACTGGGTTGGTTTTTTTTTTTTTTCTTTCCCCTCTTTTTTTCCTTACTTGGGGCAGGAGATATGTTTTAAAATCAAATCTCTCACTCACCAGTAGCCCAGTCCTGCTCTTCCTTCAAGTACCAGGCAGACTGACACCAAATCCCTAATTCTGAGCTGTCAGTCCCTGCAGAGCTCTGTGCCTGTGTGCAGCAGGCTGCTGCTCAGTGAGAGAATCCTTGAGTCTGTTGTTACCTTGCTCTGATTGGGGTCTCTCAGCAGATAAGCCATTCCTTGGTGCTTTCTTTTACTGAACCGTCTCCAAAGGGAGAATTGCCAGGCTCCAACAAACCCCTGAGCCTTGGCTGAGAAATCAACCAAATGAGATGCTGCAGGTAACCTTCTAAGGCAGCCTTACATGTCTAACACCCAGCCTTTGTTACCCCTGCAGCCTTGGTCCCTCTGCTCCTCAGGCATTCCCACAGCACTTGGAAGCTGCCTGGTGCTGGATGTGGCACTGCCCAGCTTGAGAACTGCAATCTGTTTGTGCCTGCTTCTCATTAACCTGCTTGTCTGTATGAAGCAGTTTGGATTTGGAGTTTTTACGGTATTTTTTGCCTTGTTGCCTAATCATAGGCAATATTTCAAGTATTTCTTACCCTGCAGTTAAGGACAGAGAAGGGCCCAGAAAAAGGTTGGGAGTCCTTCTTCACTCTGTGCCTTCTCTCTAAGACTGATTAAAATCAGGCAAAGACTAAAATTTTGGAAGGGTTTGCACCTGGTCTCGTGAGCCTAACAAAGCCATCAAATAGAGGGTGGGGAGAGTAACCTAGAAAAATACATTCCTTGGGTTTAGGGTCTCTGGTAGACGGGAAGCACTGCAGAAAGTAGCCACCAAAAATGGCAGAGTTACAGAAAACGCTGAGAGGGAGTAGAGGAAAACTTTCTACATTTGAGAAAACAGAAATGGGCTGCAGAGAGCTGGTGAGACAGAATGGGTTTGACTAGCAAGGCTGTGGCTCTTCATCCCTTCTCATGTGGCTCACTTGCATAAGGAAATACCAATTTCATCAAGTTCAGAGGCTCTTCCAACCCTTTTGTATAATCAAAGCTCCTGGTACTTCACTCATATGAAATTCAAAGAGCTCCTCCTCCAGCTTCAGAAAGTCTAGTAATTATTGGGTCACAACCGGTTTTGGAGTCTGAATGTTAGTAATGGAGTCATTCAAGCTGAGAGTTATATGTAATTCTGAAAAGCAGTAAATGTGTGTCTGTGTGAAAGGCTAGTAGGCACTTTGGAGATTCTTAGTTTAGATGCATCACATGGTGTTTTGTGACTTGTTTTTGTAAAAAGTACATCATAATGATAGAAATAAAAATAATTAAAATCTCCATGTTCCCCATCTGTAGGAGCAGTGTTCATTCCCAGGGAGCAGTGCCCACTGCTCCCACCAGCAGAAACTTACCTTTATTCGACCTTTGTGTGTGAGAGGAAGCAAAATGTGTTTCAGTAACTACATATGTTTTAATTATCAATTAGTGTTTTAACTTAAGATAACAGTAGACAAAGCTGGAAATGTGTTTTGTGCCTCAAAATGACAAAACCCCCAAATAATCTAGAAAGAATCCTCAATTCATTGTCACATGCATTTTACATCCCAGGCTGGTCACAGTTTACCAAGTCAAATCAATTAAATCATGTTCACTTGTAGGATGGCTGAAGTTCATCCTGCAGTGCATTAAAGTAAAAATGACCAAAAAAACCCCTCCCAAATGTCAAGAAATGTTTTTTGAAGCAAGATAAAATATGGAGAGTGCACAGCAACATATAGTTCTCTTAATCAGTTTCTGTCAGCCCACAGCTTTTGCTGGTGCCAGGATGAGCTTTAAATAGTGAAATGGGAAATTTTAGGTGTTAGTCTAATGTGTGAATTGACATCCTGAGGCTGAACCACAAAGAACAACAGAGGGGTTTTAGACTTCAGCATCAAAGTGTAGCGTTCACACATCTAAAAGGTACAAAGGGCTGTTAAAAAAGTGAGTATTTGTTACAGGAAACATTCAAAAGGGGGTGGGGGGGAACCAAAACCAACAAAAAAAAAAAATCACCTCCAGACTGGGAGGCTGAGCTTTCTGGTAAGTTTGCAAGGTTGTGATAGTCAGCACACTCTGACTTCTGATTCACTTTTCCTTGTGTTAAAAAATCTTTGAAGGAGTGGTTTCTTTCCTGATTGTCTGGGCAATTCATGAAACTTGAGTAATCTGTCAGTAGAGGAAAGTTCCCAACACCCTCTTGCCTACTTAGCTAGCTTGTGCTTTTTTTTTTTTTTTTTTAATTAGATTTAGGCCAAACACAGTTGTACAGTATTTATGATACTTTTTGAAGATTTAAACTTCCTCATTAATGTTTGCCAGATTCTGTTTTTCTGTTTTGATATCACATCACAGTTCAAGGTACTCTATAAACTGATAGAGAAGAAAAAAGAAGTCCTATTCTCTGTGGTAACTGCTCCCAAATAGAAAATCTCACTCCACCATTTTTATTGGGCTGTTAAAGGGGATTGTAGTTTGCATCCATGATTATCTCAGACCTGAGGAACAAAGTGTTGGTTTGTGTTTGTCTCATAGTGGTATTTAAATTACACTTATTGCTGTGTCCCTGTGTTGTCACTATTGTGGCAGGATTATTGTGCTTGTTTTCTGCACTGTCTGGATGTTCTGAGCACACACATTTCATTTCATATGTACAGAACAAACCAACTGTCCCTGTGTCTCATCTGTTTAATGCTCATCTGTCTGTCATAAGTCATTTACTAGCTCCTGTTGAATTGTTCTGTTTTGGTCAGTCTTCTCATAAGCATCAGCACCATTTAGTAATTAACTTCAGTTGTTTATTTAAGAGAACCAGAACAGAATGAGTAAAAGAAATATGGTCATTGTCTGCCTCGGGCAACACAAACACTGGGTGTTACTGTGGTTTGTGGCCCAGGAGGTTCCCAGAGTTCTACCAACATCACCCACTGCTACTGTACATTTTGTGTGACAAGGAGATACTTTTTCCATTTGTGTATTTCAAACTACCTACTTGGCCAATGCATATAATGGAGACAATGTATTGTGCTGTTGTCTTGTGTTTGGGTTTTGCTGGGTTTTTTTAACGACTGACTGTCACAGCTTTAAGATGGGCTTCCTTCATGATCCCAGCTAAAGAGTGCATGGTGCTTAACAAGGTTTAAATGAGCCCAATAAAAACATTGTGTAGGAGGAGAGAAGTCTGCTAAAGCAGGAATGTGGTCACTAGAGACATAATAGATTTGATTCTTCACTCTCTTAAATTAAGGGGTTTTTACAGATACAAAAGGTGATTGGAGTTACATCAGCACAAAACCTGCATGGGAAGATCAAGCCCTGGGCACCCCATTGATTCCATAGGTCTCTACTTATTATTATGTAATTTAAAAGTGAACATTTTGCAGAGAAATACCTGAGCTAGTCCTCCAGCATGTATGAGGGTCAGATCAGGCATCCAGGAGCAGCCAGGCACCAGCAGGCCATACAGAGCAATCACATAGTATGGCACTGAGTAGAACATGTACGCCAGCATCTGCATTCCAACACAAATATTAATTGCATTGCAGTGTGAGGGAGATGCATTTAAAAATCAGTCAGCTGCTTACTGAGGAGTTTCGACTACTCAAAACTATGCTCCTGGCAGCAATGATTCCCAGGCCTTTTTGCAGCTCTAACTATTGACTGGATCCAGCTACCCTAAAGTCTCTTTTAATACTGGTGGCTGTTGTCTCCTTGCCCCATCCATACCCACTTCATCCAGGACACTTATTCCTGCCCCTTACTATCTTGAGACCATGTCAAAAGGTGTGGCTTGGCTTAACTCCTTGTCCACAGAACACAGGAGTCCCTTTGTCAGGCTCCACTGCACTCTCAGCTGGGAGCTGTGAGACACAGCCATGCCACCCTTTCCCAGAAAGAGCTCATCCAGCAGAGACACCACTGCTCATTTCCTCATCCCTGTGTCCTCTGACTGCTTTGGGCCCTGTCCCCATGCAGCAGCCAGGCTTGCAAAAGAATGTCAGCATCAAATGCTACAGAACTAAAGCACAACATTCCCTCATCTGCAATTCTTTATGTATGAAGTGTCCTTTTTGTCACTGGGGATGGAAGTGTAACGAGAGTTTCAGGAATCTAGTCCTTTTACACCCCTTCTTGCTCCATAGTTCCAGACTGAAAGTCTACTTTGCCTTCTAAGGAAGGGGAATGAACATAAAAAGCATGCAGATCTATTTCATGGGCTGTATTAAAAGAACCCTGAGTAATTAGGATGTGTAACTCCATGTAACCAACTTGAACCTAAGTTAATCTTATCACAACAAGGAGTTGGTATCCTACAATGGCTGTACTGGAAAATACCCTTTAACTTGCCATGAATGATAATTCCCATGTTGATCTTGTCATCACTGAAACCCATGGCTTCATCTTTGCACCAGTTTACAAATGGCTCCTCAGCACTCAGTGCTCCATGCTCAGTGCTTTACCTGAAGCTTGGGATAGGCAGCAGGATCTTTGATGTAGGGCTCGTGCAGCTGAGTGTACAAACGGCAGAGCTCAGCAGGGCAGTCCAGGGCAATCTGAGAAGAAGTTTTAAAACTGCCAGTGAACAATTTGTTCTGAAACCAGCCAAGCTGACACGTGTCACCAGCCCTAGAGGTGCACTCATGGTCCTGCAGCACAGTTACCCTGGAGCCTGCAGAGGTGATCCATCACCAGTTAAAAGGTGAAATGCAGCCTCCTCTCAGCTCCCCCTCATTGGGTTTGTGAGGAAATGCTGGCAGCCTGCTTTGAAGATTTTGGCTGGAGGAGAATTTGGTCAGTTGGCTATGTTGCAGTAAAAGTAGAATTGCTATTGATTCGCTCTGATAAATAGCCTTTGATCCCACCAAATGAACTTTCCAATGGAAAATTGCTCTAAGAGTGGAAACTTCAGGATAAGCATCCAGTTGATAGCAAGCTATGGATGTAGTCCAAAAAGAGAGCTGCACTGGGACAAAGTAGCAGTGGAGAGCAATGCATGAGATAGGTATTACTTAAAGTAATAATTTTTGAGAGCAATAAAGGAAGGATTATTGGATTTTACATTCCTATAGAAAGAGCAAGTTCCAAATAAACATGGAGAGACTGCATAAGTAGTTTCTTCTCATGGTAGACCTTAAAACTAGTACAAGTCCTGCTCTAAATTGAGCTAGCAACCCATGTGAGCAGCTGTCCCTGAGCGTGTCTGTGGCATCGTTAATGCCTGAGCTACAGGGCTGACCAGTGAGTTTTGCACAGCTTGATTTTGTGTGCATTTGCTGTGTGACTCTGAGGGGACAATGCAAAATTTACAAGTCAATATTCCTCCCTGTTCCTTTCTAACACGGGCATCCAAGAAGCAGGTCTGAGTAGACTATAATGGATTATGTTTTATGAACTTTTTTCACAAAATTAAGGTTCCTGCAGCTTGCACAGAGATGTTCAGTCGATCTTTGTATGTATAAGCAAGGCCAATAAGCAGTTCCTTTGGTGAAGGAAATATATAAGGAAATTACCAGGGTCTCAAAATCAACAAAAAAAATTCCTCTGAGAAACGAAGTGGGACAGCAGAACCAAGTTGGACTGCGAGACCAACATTTTCCACAGTGAAATTACAGGTAAACCAGCTGATTTAACCTGAATCAGTGGTGCTCTGAAGTAACATGATTTATAAGAAATAAAGCAGTCTGGCAAATTAGGAGAAAAGAAAATGTTTCTGGGAGGCAATTTTTAAGAGAAACAGGAGGTGAGAGAGGAATGTGAGCAGCACAACTACAAAAGGACAATCTGCACTAGGTAAATAAAACGTTGCTGGGTAGTTATCATCACCTCCTACTTGAATTATTCTAGAAAGGATCAAATCTACAAATCAAGCAAGCAGACAGTTATCTGAGATGCCTAAACATTTGAGCTGTGCTCACTCAATGATACACAAGTTTCATTCTGCTTAAGACAGAAAATGCATTAGAGCTGACAAGGGAATAGATTTACCTACTCTTGGATTTACTCCTGAAAGCATTTTCAGTTCTGCTTCCTTCCCTCAGAAATTTTAATTTGATCAACTATGCTTAGAGAGCAACCACTTTAAAAAATTGTCTCTTGGTAAGTAGAAACAATGTGCGTTGTTCAGGTAATGTGGATAATTTTTTTTTCCTTTTAGGTGGAAATGTTCTCCTCTATCTCATGCAGTGTAAGCTAACGTGGTTGTGTATATAATTTTAAATCTGCATCACTGCTTAGAAAAACATGAATACAGAATTCCTTTAGTTGCTTTGTCTCCATGTTCTTGGCCGTAAATGTAACAACAGACCAATGAAAAGAGTTTTAGGTCGTGTTGATTTCCTCTTGGGATGCTATTTACTCTGGTGACTGTGCACCTCCTTTAGAAAAACATGCTGCACACAGCACAAAATGGAGAAGCAAAGCACCATTAGTTATCATATATAATTTATCCTTTTATACCTAAGGCCTATTTGAACCCCAAAGTTACAGGATTTCTCCTGACCACAGTGTACGTGCTTTTTCATACAGGCTCGAATTTAAAAGTTTGACTGACAATTAGATTAAATTATTAAAATATATTCAACTTACCATGCCCCTAAATATGCAAAACCCCGTGGCTAGAATGAGGTATGCAGCTAACATTAAATCTATTGGTCGTCTTAAGAGTCCTTTCTTCTGGACTTCCTGAACCACCTGCAACACAGAATGTGTTTAGTGGGTACACCCTGGTTCCATGTCACGTGTATTTAATTCCAGAACAGTCACTGCAAAGAGGGTGGAGTGGTGAAACATCATGAAACATCACATCTATCCATTGATTTCAGAGACAGAAAGATTTCCACCTCAAAAGGTGGCTTCAGACTTCATGGGATGTAGTGAGGAAAATTAATCTGAATAAACTCTAGAAATGGATGGATCCAACTGAAGCCATTTCAATACAGATTAGTGTCATTTCAAGCAACCTAAAATCAAATGAACACTAACTCTGCAATCACCTAAGGCTTTAAAGCAGCATAACTTCTTCAAAATTGTCTTTTTAAAATTGGAAATAATTTGTTTTCCTGAATGTCCCTATGTAGAAAAGCCTTGGAAATGTAGGTTTGTGTCAAACATTTGAAGTGGAATCTAGTATGCTTTGTAAAAGGACTGGGTCCATCTCATTATTGAACGCTGGTTTTCAGCAGCTTGTGACACTATTAAAATTAATGGACTATCACTGGCATAAAATAAAAGCTTTTCTGTGGCTGGTTGAGTCCTCTGCTGAGTTCAGTGAGCAAATATTGTACCTCAGTATGCAGCACAGAAATAGAGAATGAAATGTGTGTGCATCGAGTACGTGGAAACTCTTCCTTTCCTCCTTCTACCCCTGAGAGCTGTGAATTCCTGGGATGGGCACTGAGGCACCTCCAGCCTCTGGCTCTGATCTTGTGCCTCCTTTCCCCAGCACAGGAATCCCCCCTGCTGCAGGGACAGAGGGGAGAGGTTCACACTCTGCAGGAGCAAAGGCCATTTCCATGTCCCATGGGGAAAGTGGCTTGGGGGAACCAAAGGCATGTCTCTGCCTACACAGTAAAACCTACAAGACTCATGGAAATCATTTGAGCTACGTTTTCTGCTCTGTGTAGTCACAGACAAAGTTATAAACACATCAGAGTATCTTTCTGTAGTTCAGAGGGAAAACTTCCCCATGTATATGTGTTACTCATTTCCTCTTCCTTTTTATTGGCCGTTTGCTGGCATGCAGAGAGCAAAAGAAAAACCTGCTTTCCTTCCTGTTATACACTTGTGGAATTGTCTCCAAAGTGAAAAACAAAAATTAGGATGCAGGGGCACAGTTAAAAGCACACGGGATCAAGATACTCACAATAAAGTTATAGAAACAGGAGAACCAATCTTGCAAGCACAATTTCTGAGTAAATGCTACAAGATCTGGATTACAGGTTCACAAAAATAAGGCTATGGCAAACAGATAGGCCATCCCTTTCAGAACCATTTTTTTCTGTTTTTCTTTTAAATTATCTTTTTCAGGAAAAAAGAGACACTTTTGTTTGCTCTTCCAGCACAAGTAACAGATTTTGGAAGTATGGTGTC
>VZRV01002985.1:219767-230441 GCA_013398115.1 Falcunculus frontatus
TATATATATATATATATATATATATAATCTTCTCAAATATTTCAATATTCCTCTTCAAGTATTAAATGTAATCACCAAGCTACAATAGAACTTTTTTGCTTAGAGGGTTTGGAGACAAAACCAATGTAAGTGGGAGCAACCTTTGGTGCAGTAGCAGTTTGTGAAATTGCCAGGGTACAGAAAACTCACACCTTTTTTCTTTATGCAGACATGCAAACAAAATGAAAACACAAAGCTTAAAAAAAAAAAGGAAAAAAAGCAGAAGCAAGAATTTGAAAGACAGGATGCACTTTGCTGACAGGCCCCAGCTACAGAGTAATTTCTCCTTATCTTTTACCCAGCAAAGCCCCATCACCCCANAAAGATTTCCACCTCAAAAGGTGGCTTCAGACTTCATGGGATGTAGTGAGGAAAATTAATCTGAATAAACTCTAGAAATGGATGGATCCAACTGAAGCCATTTCAATACAGATTAGTGTCATTTCAAGCAACCTAAAATCAAATGAACACTAACTCTGCAATCACCTAAGGCTTTAAAGCAGCATAACTTCTTCAAAATTGTCTTTTTAAAATTGGAAATAATTTGTTTTCCTGAATGTCCCTATGTAGAAAAGCCTTGGAAATGTAGGTTTGTGTCAAACATTTGAAGTGGAATCTAGTATGCTTTGTAAAAGGACTGGGTCCATCTCATTATTGAATGCTGGTTTTCAGCAGCTTGTGACACTATTAAAATTAATGGACTATCACTGGCATAAAATAAAAGCTTTTCTGTGGCTGGTTGAGTCCTCTGCTGAGTTCAGTGAGCAAATATTGTACCTCAGTATGCAGCACAGAAATAGAGAATGAAATGTGTGTGCATCGAGTACGTGGAAACTCTTCCTTTCCTCCTTCTACCCCTGAGAGCTGTGAATTCCTGGGATGGGCACTGAGGCACCTCCAGCCTCTGGCTCTGATCTTGTGCCTCCTTTCCCCAGCACAGGAATCCCCCCTGCTGCAGGGACAGAGGGGAGAGGTTCACACTCTGCAGGAGCAAAGGCCATTTCCATGTCCCATGGGGAAAGTGGCTTGGGGGAACCAAAGGCATGTCTCTGCCTACACAGTAAAACCTACAAGACTCATGGAAATCATTTGAGCTACGTTTTCTGCTCTGTGTAGTCACAGACAAAGTTATAAACACATCAGAGTATCTTTCTGTAGTTCAGAGGGAAAACTTCCCCATGTATATGTGTTACTCATTTCCTCTTCCTTTTTATTGGCCGTTTGCTGGCATGCAGAGAGCAAAAGAAAAACCTGCTTTCCTTCCTGTTATACACTTGTGGAATTGTCTCCAAAGTGAAAAACAAAAATTAGGATGCAGGGGCACAGTTAAAAGCACACGGGATCAAGATACTCACAATAAAGTTATAGAAACAGGAGAACCAATCTTGCAAGCACAATTTCTGAGTAAATGCTACAAGATCTGGATTACAGGTTCACAAAAATAAGGCTATGGCAAACAGATAGGCCATCCCTTTCAGAACCATTTTTTTCTGTTTTTCTTTTAAATTATCTTTTTCAGGAAAAAAGAGACACTTTTGTTTGCTCTTCCAGCACAAGTAACAGATTTTGGAAGTATGGTGTCACTTCACATTATTCACAGCAATAGTGTAGGAGTGTTTTTAATATTACCTGCAAAGAATGCAGGAATATTCAAATATTTATTCCTACAAAAGAAAAAGATCTCTCATGGCTGAGTTACAAATAATTTTCAATTGTAGACTACCTAGGATAATGGAAAGCTGATATATTTTCTTTCTCTTTTGGACTATATATGAAGCTTATGTGTGTGTGTGTGTGTATATATATATATATATATATATATATATATAATCTTCTCAAATATTTCAATATTCCTCTTCAAGTATTAAATGTAATCACCAAGCTACAATAGAACTTTTTTGCTTAGAGGGTTTGGAGACAAAACCAATGTAAGTGGGAGCAACCTTTGGTGCAGTAGCAGTTTGTGAAATTGCCAGGGTACAGAAAACTCACACCTTTTTTCTTTATGCAGACATGCAAACAAAATGAAAACACAAAGCTTAAAAAAAAAAAGGAAAAAAAGCAGAAGCAAGAATTTGAAAGACAGGATGCACTTTGCTGACAGGCCCCAGCTACAGAGTAATTTCTCCTTATCTTTTACCCAGCAAAGCCCCATCACCCCACACTAAATTGAATTACACGTTACAAACACTGGCCAAGCAGAGCTGCCACGGGTTTCCCATGAGCTGCAAACAATGTTGAACTCTGCTCAGATCTCTGCAGCCCCAGGGATTCCTTTGTGCAGCAAGGAAGTGGGTAGGCACGCTTTGCAACTTCTCTCACTTCCAGGAAAAAGCTATTTTCCATAACTTCTGAGAGGCTTCTTACATCATCAGTTTTAAGGAACTGGAATAATCTTGTGTGTGCTGTCTGTAAAAGTCAGTCCCTTCAGAATTCATGTGCAAGTCTGAATTTGTGAGTTAATTCTGTTACAGAATTTTAAATTATATTAAACTTTTCTGAGCTGATATACTTGTAGATAAATCTGTTGGGCTTTAGAAAGTCTGCAGCACAGCTTGGTTCGATTCCAAATGAGGGCATAGCTCCCTTCCACTCTCCTGCACCCCCTTCCATTAAAAAACACCCAAAACTTGAATACCTCTCCTCTGCCCCCACAGTGATTATTTTTATAACTAACAGGTTTGTAATAATCTTACACCAATGTATACCTTGGCCCACAGAATACACTTTGCTTCTGTTGCTTTCATGTATTTTCCTATATACCAACAATAGCATGTTTAAAACTATTGTTACATTTTCTTCCTCAATCTTTTAATGCCAACTCTGAATAATGATATTTTTAAAGAGTTAAATTTTAAAGCTGATTCCAAATTATCTACTGATATGTTCAGGACTTAAAATGATTAGCTCACTGATTAGTAGCATTAAACACAATTATTTCCTGGAAACAATTCTTAATTTGGGACTGAAAGAGTCGTATGAAAAATTCATGAGTAGTCACATTAAGATTTAAAGGCACGCTCAGATATGGAGCATAATTTACCTGTGAAGATTAAATACAACTTCTGAAGAACAAACAGCTTGGGTGGGCTATGAGGTCCCAGTGAAAGGAATCAAGGCTTTTTCTATAACCTTCTGGGCAAAGAAGTTTAGATTTACAAGAAAGAATTTAGGAAGAAGTGTAATGGTAAATTTTCAGATCACCAGCTTTTCATGCACTCTCTTTTTGAAATAGAATTTTGAATCTAAGTTTCTCTGAAATATATAATAAATTAAAATATCAAACCTAGGTAAGCAGTTTAGCTCCTTGTAAGCCCAGGAGACATGGATGTATTTCAGCAAGTAATCAGTCCATCACATATTTTCTGTAATGTCTGTTTCTGTGGTATTCTTAATACCAGGAAAACACACTGAAACCTTCATCCGTGCTCCACAGAAAGGCTGTTCTCACTAATGTAAAAACTAGTAAAAATTTCCATCACTACCTTTAACTACACTTGATGAGTCTAAAGAATTTGCTTCAGGCCAGAATTAGAGACCCCTTCAAATAAATCAGCTCAGATGCCTTTGGGATGGGACTTTGGTTTCCTACAAACCCGTGCAGGAGAGTAAAGAAGGTTTAGCATCTGAAGACTCCCTTAATCTGCCTTTCATAGGGATTTGCCCTAAAAGCTGTGATTCAGTAGCTGTCCTTCAGCCCTGAGGAGATACAAATATCCATCTGTCCCTCTCTTTCCTGCTGAAGAATGGTGGCTGGCTGGATGTTGTGTTTCACACCTCTCTGTCCTGCCTCTCCTGCTGTCCCTCTGTGCCATGGGCCAATCCTTCTTCATCTCTGTCCATGTCTGCAGTTACAGAACAAACCTGACTGAGGCTCAGGAGCTCGTGTGATGCAAAAATATTAATTGATTCTATTGCTTACAGCTGCTATGGAGTGCTGCAGCAATAAACTGGCTTGCTCACAGTGACTAAAAGATCTCTTCTATGTACTGCAGGGAATTTTTAATTCTTTTTTTTTTTTAATAAAAGAATTAGTGCATAGTGCATAAACTATCAATGCATTGTTTTGAATGCTCAGTTAATCTTATTGCAACCCAACTAGTGATTTTGAAGGCAAAAGTCTAAAAAGTTTCAAGTAAACGTTTTTACAGATTTTTTTATATGTGTAAAGAATTTTTGTATCAATTTATGTAGAGTGTCTCACCTGTAAGATCTAATATTACAGAAAGCACATACAAAAAATCATTGAATTAGATGAAATCTGTAAGTCATCTGCAGAAGAGTACTTTCCTGCAGTGTTTCTACAGGATTTTGTGGTGCTTTATGAAGCTGGTAAATGCCAGTATTTTCATCAGCTAAGAAACTGAAACAGTCAGAAATGGAATAGATAGAAACACAATTTCACCTATGAATGGGTTCTTTACTCTAAATATGAGATTCTTTTGCTTTTTCTTTGTTCCACCATAATGAAACAGTCCTTCAGTATAGATATTTTTACTGTATCTTCAGAGCCCGACAGCAATTGTCATAAGAGTGAGCAGTCACAGCACATCCCATGCTCGCCAGGGGACCTATAAAACCCACCAGAAACAGGCAGCATATTTCAGCTCCCCTAACAGTAGCCAGCACTGAAATACAATAAAATTACCTTGACTGGAGTGTCGTGAGTCACCGAAGGTTGGTTATAAATTCTGAACCCAGCCCATATGGGGAGGCAGATATATGGTATACTTAGGAAAATGGCAGGACACACTTTTGTTCCATATTTGCCTGTTAAAAAATCATTGCAAGGTTTATGAGAATTTGTAAGCTCTGTTGCAGAAGAATGAAAGAATATCCTATGTAACATCAAACCTGAAGCACCTGTGGTAATGTAAACAAATATAAAACATTAGAAATCACTGTCAACACACAAATCTTCTTGAAAATCACATGCTCAACAGAAGTGGAGACACAGGTAAAGGAGAGCCTATGAGACAGGAAGCCATTTCAGAATTAGGGATGTTTTGAGGAGAAGGCACCTCTGTCACTCTGCATTGGGTAATCCTATAGGATGGGACAGCTTTCAAATCTCTCAGTGGAACCTGCTTCAAATAGAGACCTTGTTCTTTCAAAAATGGAGGGGAAAAATGTATCCATTTTTCAAGATCTGATACTGCATCTGTTTTCCAAAGTGCTGATTTCTCCCACAGGTTTGTACTGAGGACAAAACTTTCAGAGAGCTCTCCTCAGCCTCAGGTAAAGCAGGAAAATTTGCCTTTGACATTGGCTGCTCTCTGTGCCAGAAAGGAAGGTGGCAGGCATGCCCTTGAGAGGCTTTCCCAAGAGGAAAGAGGAAGGGACAGTGACACTGAATCTGCTGTTTTCTCTGTGGTGAGTGAATCTTCAGAGGAGGGAGCTGGGCTGGCCTCAGCCTGCACCAGGAATATTCCTCTTCTGTCATAAAAAGTGGGACCAGACCGACCTTCCCGAAAGGTGACTACAGGATTTGGATACATCAACATTTTTCTCAGCTGAGCATTTGTCAATTTTGTGACAGTTTAAGCTTGGCTAAAAAGGAAATCTTTTCTTGAGAAGGGTTTCACCCTTAATGGATCACCTGCCAGTAACAAAGATGTAAATATTTTTATTGCAATCCTCACCTCTAACAGCACAGCTATGCACAGATTTATGTTAGAAATCTAGGAATGTTAAATTTAGTTTGAAAATCCAGACTTTACTTTTAAAGGTGAGTTGGGTGCCTCTTGTAAGCTGCTGGAAAGTCAGACTTCTAAGCAAGTTGTAAATTTCATGCAAAGTAAGATTTATGTTTTTATGATACTAAGAGACAGTATTGTCTCATTACTTAAACCTGATTTAGATGAAAGCCTTACAGATATAACAAAACACAATATTTCCTTTTATTCCCCTTGAAAGCAAAGTAAATTTAAAGGGTTTTTTCCCCCCAGTCTCCATCTTTTCTTCCTCATATTTAAATTTTAGAATATCTTGCATCTCTTTACTGATATTCCTAAAATTCCTCTTTCATATTATTACAAAAATGAACCGACACTGCACTAAAATATAGATAGCACGATGCTGAATTTAGAAAATGTTTCACAGGATAAAGCTGGTCATATAAATTACTTCCTTACCCACAATATTTCCAGGCATAAAGACAATGATGCTCATGATAATGGAACCCAGCCAGTAGAGACCAATGGTTCTATAGCTTTGTCTGTTTAAAAAAGAAAACAAGACATAATTATTGAACTGTTTCTAAAAATTCCCTACCCTAAATACGATATGCATTGCCATGGTTGTGTTTTAGTAAGTAGAGGTTTTTAAAATCTGCACAAGTCAACAGTGGATTGTTGCCTCTGAGAGGGGTCATGGAGAAATTCATGTGGGAGAAGGTTATCACATGAACAGTGCAGGCTTTGGGCATACTCAGTTATTTGCTGTTATGTGTCACTCCTCTGAAGGCTGACTGCATGAGTTTGCACATCACAGGCTGTACAAGACTATAGAAGAATTCACAATTAATTTCATACTGTTAATGCTATTAGTACCAGCAGGTACATTTGTCTCTGGAATTTAAGTACTTACTCTCTCAAACTCTTTATTCAACAGCAAGAAGCATAAGAATCTCTAGAAATAACCATTTTCTCTTAAACTTCATGACACTCTCTAACAGAGTCATCATGATGCTAAGCAATACATTATTCCTACCATAAATTTTTTATTTGAAAACCAATTTTTTTTTCACACATGCTTTTAAGGCACATCATCTTTCAGCTTTTAGCTAACACAAAGCCACGCAGATGTGCTCCACTCTGCTGCAGGGTGAAGACAGGCAGCACCTCCATGCATTTGCTGGGCTTAGTCAGCTGAGAAAAAAAGGAATAACTCAGCAAGGGTGGAACCCCTGGAAGTAATGACATTTTAACAGCGTTGCTTTGGCCTACGACACGAAACCACCCCGGAAGAAAAATCTAAATAGAAAAGAAAGGCCTTTGTAGGTTACGTGAGAACTCAAGCAAAGCCAAGAGTGCACAAATCCAAGAGACTCACTCCCAGGCAATAGCTGCCACCATGAGCAGGTACATCAGGTAGTGCGCGGAGCCGTCCCAGTAGCAGATGACGTGGCCGTAGGCCGTGTTCAGATACGGCTCGCCCTGGGGAACGCCCACGAGGGAAAAGACACGGTGCTTAGGGCAGGAGTAACAACTCATAAAGAACAGCAAGAAACGAGTTCAGAAGAGTAACTGGTGTTCTTTCAAGCAGTGATACAGCTTTTGACTAACAATTTGTATTTCCAAGCACGGGCCTGATCGAGGCAGGATCAGGAAGATTGCATGAGTTCTAGATTTGCAATAAAGGGGGTGAGATGGGAGGGGAAACTCCTGTGGGAGACTGTCAGCATTACTCTGCCACGTTATGGAAATATGACTTTTCCATATATTTTAGTGATTAAAAACTACAAAATAAGGATAGGTTTAGCATAGGACAAATACAGTTATATTTAGCAACCTAGAGATCTACAGCAGTATTGAATATATGGAAGTCAAGGTATAACCTTGTAGGGTCCAACTCATTTCATGCTTAAGTTCATGGAATCTTTTCAATGACTTCAGTGACTTTCCTGTCAAGCTCTTACTGAGCTATTTTTGGTGGATGTTGATATTCAGCAGCCAGCAGATTCTGCTGACTAGGTATCTGGCACCATCATTTTTTAACTCTACTTTAATTCCTTTTAGTAAAGTGATTAGGCAAATATAAAGGAGCAATTTTGTTTTCTCCTTGGTAACACATTTTGGTGTTGCAGTACTCATCCACTCCTGAGTGCTCTCTGTGGTTTTCTGCAATCATGTGCAGCCCATTCAATTCCCACAGAAGTTAACACAGAACAGTGCTACTGAAGTTAAGTGTAACAACAATGGAGCTTGAAAGCTACATTAATTTTCCCAAATGAGACAGTAGATTGCAAGTCAGTGAAGGTTTTATCCATAACAATAATGAAACAGGTCAGATACAAAATTCAAGAGGACCCTTTTGAATGTGTAAGTGGCTATTTTTCTGGGACAAATACTACACCAAGTTACTTATAGTGAAGATTTTACTTACATTTGTAAGCCAAACTATTATTTACCTCTCTCAAGTAATGAGTCATGAATCCATCAATGATTCCATCCTGTTCCAGTCCAATTATTAGATTCACTACACTGGTAAAGGCAAATACAGCATAAACTGTAACAAGATAAAGGGAAAAAAATAAATTAATAAATACTTGGAATCACACAGTTGCTTCACAGTCCAATTAATTCAGTCAGGCAGAGATCTATTGAACTGGATGTGTCAGCTTTGAGGTCACAGATATTTAACACACAATAGGACTTTCCCACATGGCTCAGTATTTTTTAATTCCTGGTTGGTCAACACAGCTCTCGGGAAGCTTTTCTGAGGAATGTGAAATTCTGTAGAGCTGTAGGCACAGCCCCCGTGGAAGGTCAGTGTCTGCAGAAAGAACTGTGCAGCCTTTCCAAAATCTTGGTCACATGAAGTTTACAGCCCTGACTGTGGTCATCACTTGGAAAGGAGAAAGGACAACAAAAAGGAGGTGGAGAGGGAAACGTGACTTGCCATTTTTGCAGGTGAGCAAGGCAAAGTGCACGAGCCACGGCAGCCTAGAGCAAAGCTATGAGTGAGCCAGGACATACCATAAAACAACGGGTCTTTTGGTGGCTTTCTCTTGACAAGAACACGAGCCAACAGAGCGATAAGAACCAGAACCAGCAATCCAACTGCAACGATTACCCAGGAACTGTAACAGCATGTAGGAAAAAAAAAAGAGAAAAAGAGAAGAATTTAAAAGAAAAACAGAATTTTGCTTCTTCCGCCAGCTGTCCTCAAATGCACATACTCATAAAGTGACTTTTAATACTTTAAAGTAGAGATTTTAAAGTTCATTGCATAGTCTGCCATAGTATTCATCCTATAGCTTCGCAGAAGTTATGTGCCTCTTTTCACATGTGATCAGCTAAAAAAAGAAAATATGAAAATAGCTAGATAAACAACATATCCAGAAATCTAGATTTGTCTGACTAAAATCATACTGGTATCTGCAAAAATAAACAGAAACTATGGGAAAATTAAAGGCCAATGAAAGATGAGGATCAAACCCACAGAGATTTCAAGGCCAAAAAGGATCATTGGGGACATTTTGTCTAACCTCAGCAATAAATTATCTACTCAGGAAATTGCAAATGCAAAAATAAAACACATCAGTCCTGTGGAATAGGAGTAGCAGTGTGGGGCACCTCTGATGGATCTGGGTTTAATGTTCAGTTATGGGATTGCTACCAGAGGTCTCTCTGTCCCTACAAGGCAGGACCACTTGAGTGGGTTCAATGGTCAGCACAGGTGGGCTCAGGAAAAAGGATCTTTTCCCTGGAGATGGAGCTATAACGTCACTGCATGTGAAGTGGGAGTGGCATAAAGCACAAAAAATCTTTGGCACAAGGCAAATTTGTCTCCATTCCCCAAGAAAATGCAAGCTAGGAAAATCAGTTTAAAATTGTTTCATAGGTCTAAGTGTGTAAATTATATTTAGGTCTCTTTAGGGCAAGATTCTCCTCCTCAGTCTTCACTTTTGTCCTTGTGCAAGGGAAAAAAATGGAGGGGAAAATTAGGTAAAGTCCAGAAGCATAAGCTAAAAATATCTGGTACATCATTTTATACACAGTAGCACTCTGTGTCAAGAAAACAAGTTGTGTACAAACAACTTACATTATGACAATATCAACCTTAGTGAAACTTGACTTACAATCATTGCGAAGAATTTGCAAGACCAAATATTTCAGAAAATATACACACGTACTTTCTGAGTCAGGATGAGCAGTACTAGCTTGTTGATTTATTTTATGCTTGGAATCTTCTGATAGTCTGTTTTCCCAGTGATGAATTTCTCAATACCGTTACAGCTGTTAATATTGCAGTGACTTTTCACTGCAGTCTATCAATTTGAAATAAATATTGGCAGTTAATCAAGTAAGCCACCATGTGTTATTCGACGTTAGCAATGAGAAACAAAAAATTTAGTTATCGGCCAGAAGGAGGAAAATGAGGAAGGAACAGATGTAGCAAAGCCCTAAAAACAAGAAGCAAATATTTGTGCAGTAAAGTTACAAAACACCCCGGGCTGTGGGATCACAAAATACCACACAGACCTTTAAGTGAAGTGGCTTTTGCCATGAGGAAAGACTTTCCTTCTCCAGTCCTGCGGTTTCTCCCGAGATCCCAGTTTTTTGGCAGAGCGAGGGCACACGGTCATTCGCAGCCACACGCGCAGGCTGAGGGGTGCCTGCGGGAAGCCCGCGGCTCGGGAGCCCCCGGGGGCTGGCGAGTTCTCGCACTCGCTTTGGAATAGAATTGGATTTTGTTTGCGAATGCCCGGGCAGGAGCCGTGGGGAGGCCGCGGGTCCCAGCACGGAACGGGCGCTGCCCCCCGGGGCCGGGCGGTACCGCCCGCGCTGCTCCGCGCCCTCGGCGGCAGCGCCGGGACACGCTGCGGGTGATGGCAACCGGCAGCGACAGGGTCCCGGGGCGAGCGGCCGCTCCGGCTGCATCCCGGCCGGGCTCCCTCAGAGGAGGCGG
>VZRV01002985.1:240215-277409 GCA_013398115.1 Falcunculus frontatus
GCGGCGGCGGCGGCGGCGGCGGCGGGGCGGCGCCCCCCGGGCCCGGCCAGCAGCGCATCCCCGCCCACCGGTTCGTGCTGGCGGCCGGCAGCGCCGTGTTCGACGCGATGTTCAACGGCGGCATGGCCACCACCTCGGCCGAGATCGAGCTGCCCGACGTGGAGCCCGCCGCCTTCCTGGCGCTCCTCAGGTCAGCGCGGGGCGGGGGCGGCCGCGCACGGAGGGGGCTCCGCGCCGGGGCCCCGCTTGGCCGCCGGTGCCTTTTCCTCGCTCCGCGGCTCCTCCCGGCTCCTGTCCCCACAGAGCCCGGCCTTTCCCTACTGCCCGTCCGTGGAGGGAGATGCAGGGAAGGCGCGGAAATACCTTGTGGGCTCCACGCAAGGTCACACCTCCCTGCCAATATGTTTCGGTCCCTTCTTGCTCTTTAGCCTGTACTGTTTTCCCAAGAGAAGCGCCCTAATCCTGTGGCAGCTGACTGTCTGTTTAGGGAAGCACTCGGTGGGTGTCTGGTTGGGCTCTTGTATTCAGTGTTTTGGTTTGTTAAAGTAAATTGATGGGAATTAGTGGGTCCCCTTGGTGTTGCAACTATCCAGCCATCTTCTAATAGTAACTAAGAAGGGACAGAGGCTATTGTACCAAGCTTTTAGCTTCATTTGATATTTACCTTGAAATTTGATACTTTGAAGTCTGAGTCATCTTCCTGTTCACTTTTCTTTGTCAGCGATTGTAATAAGTTGTTATATCTTTTTGCCATAGTAACACCCGTTGTAATCGTACTTGGGCAGAGAGGGAACATGCAGCAGAAGGCAGTAACCAGCTGATTTTTAGTCCCAGACCATCTGAGTGTGAGACTGGGATTGCAGTGGTAACAAAAAGACTGTAAAGTGTGTTAGTGCTTTCTAATTTGGGCGGAATAGGATCTGCTAGTTCGCATGCTCAAGAAACTGATGAGTTTACCTACCATTTGTCTTTACTGGTGTAGTGGCAAATAAAATTTATGGTGTTCGTAGAAACAATTACTAATAGTTTATTTGTGCCTCGGGCTGTGGCGTGGTA
This sequence comes from Falcunculus frontatus, assembly GCA_013398115.1. Lineage (NCBI taxonomy): Eukaryota > Metazoa > Chordata > Aves > Passeriformes > Falcunculus > Falcunculus frontatus. The sequence goes on from VZRV01002985.1 coordinate 241,272, forward strand.
ACACGACTAAATTGCATAACCTTAAGGTTTTTGTCAAATAAACCGCTCTGCTAGGCAAAACTAAAAAATATATAGAACAGCTCTCTGCTATGAACATTTGGGAAACAAGTAATATTATTGCCTGGAAATAAATATGAAGTGCCTCAAAGTCTTTTGTAATAGGAAAAACTCCAAAGTCTTGGCAACTTTCTTCTTTTGCTGAGGCCTAACAGGAACAATTAAAAGAGTCACCTAGTCCTTTGGTAATCGTGGACACAGGAGTTGAAACAAGTGATGTGCACAAAACCCGACAAACCCCCGTGCAGCAGCAGCAATGTCTTTCTGTTGCTGTTAGCAAATGAGCTGTTCTTTGTGGATTTTTAGCAAAGAGTGAGTTGATTTTTAGCAAAGGTGGAAAGTTTGTGCAGAGGGGCGAGAGACAGTGGGAAATGTCTTTCAAGCAAATTGGTTTCAAAGGTTAAAAGTAAATGACAGTGCACATGTATGTGTTTGTCTCTGTATATGTGAAAAAAACGCTGGACAGTGAAAAGTAGATATAATAGAAGTTTGTCTGGGTAAAAATAGAAACACAGAAACAGAGATTTCTAAGTAAAGATGAGAAGCATGGTATTTGAAAACCGTAGATGTGAATGAAGAGGTGTTGTTAGAAGCAAACAAAAAGCCATCTTGTGTTGGTAGAGCTGCCAGTACGTAATGGCCCGGGGACTTGCGTCAGTAAACTGATTATGCTTGTATCTTGTCTGAATATCAGCACACTGGGGGACTGCTGAAACATCTCAGGTTTGCTGTCTATGCCAGCTCTTCAGGACATTCTTCCATGCTACGTGTATTTCTCTGAGCTTGTATTGAATTAAATATACATTGCAATAGCTTGTTAAAAATATATCTAAGGAGAACTTCTTTAATACATGCCAGTACTGGACTTTTTCCCTACTGGAAACAATATGGGGTCTTTTCCTGGTGTTGACTGAAAGAGGCAGGAATGATACCTCTTTTATCTATCATTAGTAAATTGGTCACATAATGATAGTTACCCTTCATAGGACATTTCTTCTATGTTTGCAAATACCAGTTTGAGGTATACTGGCTAGAAATAAAGTCAGGACCTTTGAATACACATAGCAAATGAACATCAGGTCAAGGAAATGTTTAAGTAATGCAAAACTTTTAAAGGATAATTTTCTAATTATTTAATGTTCCTCAGCTCATTTCCGTTTTATTTACTCATGTGGTTTGTTAAGTCATGTCTATAGTTTATGTCTTTCATAAAGATCTACTGACAAAGGCTACTTGTAAATTAAAGTCAAAGGAAATGATTTTTTGATGAAAGAAAATAGTTTGACAGATAAATCCTTAAGAGCTGAAATAATATCAAAGTCACAAAGTTGAGATCTGCTTCCCAATGAAGCAACTTTTTTTTTTCTAACTACAAATTGAATAGTAATGATAAAAAAATTTGGAGTTGTCTCAGTAGGGTTCTGCTTTAGGGTTTCTTTTTGCTGGTTTTAGTAAGATTTTTTTTTTAAATTTTCATTCATATTTTACAATAAGCTAACTTGTCCTGTGATCATAGGATAAAGGAAAGTGGTGACATGGCACAGATTAGCAGTCTGTCTTCCAGAAATCTTTGCAGAGAATTTTGGCAAGACGTAAATAGGGCCGTAATCATGACTAACTGGAAAAAAATATTCCTGTGTACTTTTATAATGGTGAAAACAATTCAGCTACTGAGAGGATGCTCAAACCGGGGGAGAAGGATGTGCTAACCTGAGAGTAAAGAAAAATAGCATAAAATATATGAGAGGCTTATGTAGAGTGAATGACTGAATGGTCACTTGGAAGAATTGTTTGTTCTGGTCATTCAAAATGTTCTTCCAGTATGCACATTCACCCCCCAGCTTCCCATTCCCTCATCCTGGATGCCAATAAAATTAGGTTGTTTCTGTCTCAAAGGGAAAGGGAGGAGGGAAGAAGGTGAGGGGGAAGGATAAATGATCTTCAGTGCACTGAGTTAAGTGAAGGAGGAACAGTGGTGTAAGCATAAAGCTGTGCTAGTCCAGGCGTGCCCCAGAGGGGAGAGTGAACACAGAGACACAGCTCCTGGCACGTAGGAGCAGGGGGTGTTTAGAGGGAAGGCACACCTAGAACTGCACCCTGTTTCTTTAGCAGGTACAGCAGAAAGTGAAACACAAGCCACATGAGCTCCTCTGCTGTGTCACTTCATTGGCTTCAGATTGGATTCACTTAAGGAATAAAATCAAAATCGTGTTCCAAAACCAACTTGGGATTTTTTTTTTTTTTTGATTAGGTAAAATGTATAGTGTAGTTTGCATTGTAGTATTGCTTTTTTTACAGCCTGTTAATCAACTTAAATGATTTGGACTCAAAGCTCCTATAAAGTCATACAATGAAAGTTATGGCATTTTAAACTGATTATTTTAAATCTTAGAATCAAAATGTAAATGTTCTAGTGCTTTAATGAAGAACTTATCAATTTAGTATGCAAAACTGTACCTATGAAATATTAGTTTCTTAAGAGTAAATTTGTCAGCAGTTGTGACTAGCAAGTCAGCCCATTGTTTTCATCAACAGATAATAATAGTTCATAGCTTTCATAAATCAGTTCTTATTGAACTGTGTGAAACTTTTACTTAAAAAAAAAAAGTTAGCATTTAATTAAATTATTTCTTCCTAAATGCTGTTCAATTTAAATCCAGTTTAAAAAATTAATCTAGAGCATCATTCACATCTCCAAAGTGATGTGCAAGCTGGCTGAGTAGATTGGAGTCTTGTAATGGTAAATATGTACCTGTGTTGTGGCAGCAAGTTTAATGTTGAACACCATATTTAGTTGTGTGTTAGCAACTACTGACAATTAGAATTTTCTTGGAATATAAGAAATATAAACAGTGAAGGACTTCGGTTGAAACTTTTGACTTGAACTTGATTTCTCCATGTCGCAAGGAAATTTAACAAATCTGTTACTTTCACAAGTTTCTCTTGTTGGATACAAACTGCTTATTGCTACATTTAAAAACCCTTCTAAACACACCTTCTGTCTCTGTGTGTCATTCATTTTCAGGATGTTCTGAACAATAAATATTAAGAAATATAAAGGAAAGGCTTAGTTTTCATTGTGGAATTCTTGCATTTGCTAGTGTGCCTTGGTTTATGATGTTCAGTCACCTATGTGTTGGGGACAAATGTATTTTTGTAAATCACAGACTATTCTTGATTGTTATCTGAAAGGCTGATGAAATTTTGCTAAAATTATCTTAAATGTCACCTGTAAGAAAAGTTATTTTTAAAAAGTCATAGTTTCCATACAGAACCTTAAAATAAATCTTATCTTGTCTAGTCTCAAATAACAACTGCTCAGGAAACAGGGGTTTTTTCCTGGTATTGGTGGAGGCTCCTATCTTCTGGTTCACAGCTTATGCTAAAATCTCAACCAATCCTCTTGCCTCCAGCAGAAGAGACAAGCCAGAGTGTTTTGCTGTGGCAGGAATAGAAGAGTCAAGGTCATCTCCTAGAATGTGCTCCCTTTCCTCTCTGAATACTCCAGAGGGGTAACTTTGACATAAGATGTTCTCACAATCTAAGTCCTTGACACTATTCCCTCGTGGAGGGGAAGCCAGTGTGTGTGCTGTCAGTAAATGAATTTCAGCAATACAGCCATAGAGGGTTGTGCATTGATATTTTCCTGATGAACTGAGAGCATGCATTTGTAGGTTAAGTGATTCTGCAGCTCAGCTGTTGTTTACAGCTGGGGAGCTATGTATAACTAGTACAGCCAGATCAGTCCCAGGGAGTAATACATATTTAAAACAAATGTATGCCATTAGGTTAACATAATAGTTTTTCTTCAACCCTTTAACTTACCTTCTTTATTTATAAAAATGCTATGAGGTCAGCTGTTGCACTGTACACAATGCAAATCTTTGGCCTGTTTTCTAAATGCAAAGAGACTGTTGTTTGGCTGCCCCTCTAAAGATATGTTTTTATGATCTGTATTTGTGTATTGATTTATAGGTTTCTTTATTCAGATGAAGTTCAAATTGGTCCAGAAACAGTCATGACTACTTTATACACTGCTAAAAAGTATGCAGTCCCTGCCCTGGAAGCACATTGTGTGGATTTCCTAACAAAGCATCTCCGAGCAGATAATGCCTTTATGCTGCTTACTCAAGTAGGTAAATTTAAGCTTAGTTTTGATTTGCTAGGAAAATTGGTAATTGGAGGGAAATGATAAATTCTCCTTAATTATGTACTCCTTTGAGATTTTAAGTGCTCTTCAAGGTATAAACACAAAGAGCACTTAGACAAATCAACCTACTTTAATTTACGTCTATACTACAGTAAAAATATTTGCTTTTTAAGATTAGCTGTTTGTCAGCTTTATTCTTGAGATGCATTTCTTTATCTTTTCAGGCTCGTTTGTTTGATGAACCTCAGCTTGCTAGTCTTTGTCTTGACACAATAGACAAAAGCACTATGGATGCCATAAGTGCTGAAGGCTTTACAGATATCGACATAGGTAAGTCACTCTGCATGTCCTAAGCATGAATTTACAGTACCCTGGGATAGTTCCTTCCCCCATCTGAGTATGCAGAGTCCTGAGCACTTCTTCCCTTCTCAACTATCCACCCCTGCAGTGCTTTCCTTGGAGCTTCACTCCTGAGCTGGGTTCCACTGCGTGTCCCCATTGGAGTAGTGGTGGTGTCCCAGGGCTCCCACTGTGGTGACACCACACTTTACACTGAAGCCAGAGCTTTCACTTGCTGGGTGTTGTGCCTCACCCCTGAGGCATCCACACCTGTTTTTCATGTGCAACAGGAGTCACACTGTCCTGCTGCCACATGGTACTTACCTATTCAAAGTTGCACAGAGCAGGTACAATTAATGAAACCTGCTTTAAAAAATGCATACATAAACTGCTAGTTTCTCTGTTTAATCTTCCATCAAAAGCTAGCAGGTGTACATTTGCTTACTCAATTTGATTGCTACTATATGTGTCTAAGGTTTTATTCCAATTCAGCTAGATTGTGGGAAAAATTCAGACTGAAGGAAGGTGTTTCACTGCTTAAAGAAATTGTAAAGTCATTGTTAACTCATGTTCAGTGGGATTTGTACCCAGACTGTGAGTTACCTATAGTCTTGGTAAGTCTCAGTCTGTTTTGACTTTCCAATATGCTATTTTCTATAACTGCAAACATGCCTTACTTAAATTCAAGGCAGATAAAAATTCCCAAAGGCAGAAGATTCAGAATATAAAAACCCATTTATTTTTTGGACTTGTGTTCTATGATGATTTGTGCATACCTGTTATTCAAAGAAGGCCAAAAGGAGTAATAAATACAGGATAAATTGCTTTTGTAAAACATGTACCTTGCCTCAGATCTTGTGTTTCACCTTGAGGATTGAGGCTTGGCAAATATGTCAATGCTTAAGATTACTTTCATGTATCTTTAAGCTGGTTTTGTGTGCACTACTGCTGCTTATGGCTATAGTTGATCCACATGGGTAGCTGGCTGCCCAGATGGGAGTATGACAGTGTTACCATGAGTAACTTGTTTTTTTAGTAGTGTGCATTCACTGCTTGGCCACTTCCAGTTTTGGTCTTGCCCTAGCGATGGAAATTCTTCAGGATATTGTTTATCACTGCAGAGGTTAGTTACTCTCTTAGGAATCAAGAAGAAAGTTCATATCCTGTCTTCATAGCAGGAAAATTAATTTTTAGTTTGAAGTCTATGCGTCATTGAGAGATTACTTTTTATGTAAGATAAATTATATGTAATATATGTATACACATACATATAACATATAACAATAAGACCAAGCTAATAGTCTTATTATGTATGTTCTTAGTGTGTACTTAGTATTTTAAGCTTACATAATGTAGCACTGTTACTGGCTTGGATGAAAACTGATTTAAAGCTGCTAACTTTTTTTCTTTAGATACATTATGTGCAGTTCTAGAAAGGGACACTCTCAGTATTCGAGAAAGCAGGCTCTTTGGAGCTGTTGTTCGCTGGGCAGAAGCAGAATGTCAAAGACAACAACTGCCTGTGACATTTGGGAACAAACAAAAAGTCCTTGGAAGAGCTCTTTCCTTAATCCGTTTTCCATTAATGACTATCGAAGAGTTTGCAGCAGGTGAGTTTTGGAGTTCTTTGTCTTACTGTTCTACCATCTTTCAGTGCTGTTTAACTGTGTTTAACACTCAGTTCTGTTATGAATACTGTACTAGTAAGAGTTGTGATGCACAAATGAAAGCAAAACATTCTGCAGATTATGCTCTGCCCTAATATTGGAAAATATTATTGTTGTCTTCAGTTTGTGAATATGTGTGGTTTAAATACACCAGCTGGAGTAATCCTTCAAATCATCTTAGAAGTTTTTTGTTTTCACAGGCCCTGCTCAATCTGGAATCTTGTCGGATCGGGAAGTAGTAAATCTCTTTCTGCACTTTACTGTCAATCCTAAACCTAAAGTAGATTATATTGACCGACCAAGGTGTTGCCTCAGAGGAAAAGAATGCAGCATTAACAGGTTCCAGCAGGTGGAGAGTCGCTGGGGCTACAGTGGAACAAGCGACCGGATTAGGTGGGACTTCAGAAACTGTTTGAAGGAGAGACAGAAATGTGTGGGAAGAAAGGGAACAAGTCATTCAACCTTGACTTTTGGTATAAGATACAGTAGCAAACACACCGGCTCTGTTGCACACGTTTGATCTTTTTTTTTTTTATTAACTTAGGCTATTACACACATAAAATACAAACTAGCAAAGAATGAGGTTCGGGAGGATTGGCTGCATTCTAGCATGGTTGGGTGTTACCTGTATACTCCTTTTTGAAATACCAAGTCTTGATCTGTTTTTGTTTTGGAGATACTGAAAAGAATCTGGTTATGTTTTGTTCAGTAATACTGAATGTCTTGAGGAATTAGCAAAGCTTTGACCTATAAAGCTGGCAAAGTATTTTTCTTAGTATTGAAATCTAAATAAAAAATGCTATTTAAAAAAAAATGCGATGCCATTCTCAGTTTACTTGTCTACTCTTCAGTGGGAGTCTTTTTCCTACTTGAAATTAGGTAACTCACCCACCACAGTTGTTTGAATTCCTTTCTTGGCTTGTGTCTTACCAGGTTCACAGTTAACAGAAGAATTTCCATAGTGGGATTTGGATTGTATGGATCTATTCATGGACCCACAGACTATCAAGTTAATATACAGGTACAGTATATTATGTTTATATAGGCTTGTACAGGAACTACACTTGGAGCACTTGCAAAAGGATTGGTCTATTTTTGGGAGAGAGAGCAATTGATAGGCCAGGAGTCTAAACTGTGTTTTGTCACAAGTGGGAATAAGTGGGTGACTAGGCAAAAGGAAGAAAACTATGAAACTGTGCTCCCTTTCTCCTGTATCCTCCTGTCCTTCAGTCATTTTCAGGGTAGGTGTTTCCAAACATCCAGCTTTTTTGCCCTTTTCTCAAGCCTTTCCTAATAGAAGATATGTACTGATACTGTACTTGTTTATGTTATATCCTTCAGTTGCCTGCATGCCTCTTATAAGGATTTGATTTTCCTGATTGTTCCCTTTAGTTTCTTTTGAACAAGCTTCCTCATTTTCCTCTTTTTGAAATTTAGCACAGCCGTGGGGGATTTGCTTTTGTTGTTCATGTGGGGGTGTTGACTCTAAATATATTATGGACACTGTTACATAGTGTTTCCATTATGAAATTTTGAATCTGATCCTGCTCATCACTCAGTACCAAATCAAGGGTTGCGTTTCTTCCTACTGAGCAGTTGGTTAGCAGGCTCACGAAGTGGCCAGTGATAGCATCTAAAAATGTCCTGCTGTGTGTCCTGATGTGACCCTTGCCTGGTCCCAGTGGGTAATTGAAGACACCGCTAAAATTGTATTTCCTGCTCTTGTAGCCTGTTAGATCCCTTAGCATGTTGTGGTCAGGACTGTCTTCTTGTAGTATTCATCCAGCACTATATATTTTTTTTTCCTTTTTAAGTGTGGCATTTCAGTCTATTTGAATTCTTTTTCTTGTAGAGATTAGTTTTGTTTTGATTCTAAGCTTTATAACAAGATATTAGCATTCCATGACTGGCACAGTTTTACCCTGTGCCGTATATTTCATGACCTGGTGCTATCATGTCACATTGATTTATTAGGTGCATGAGAAATTTTGTGAAATAAATAGTCTGTGACTTCATATAGGGGCAGAAATTCTATTGTCCCTATCTTTCTAGACTTCTAGCATGTGCTGGAACTGCTGTTTCAGTTCCTTAGTGGACATTCTGTTTAAATGACAATGTGTCTTCTGCTTCCTATTTGATGATGATTATTATCTGACTACTCTGTACTTAAGGATAGGGATTTCTGTCTCCTAAGGAAAAAATGTTGTGCCTTTCCTCTTAATGATGTTCCAAACAGAATGTATCTGGAATGAGGTTTTGAAGGAATTTGGCTTTTCCACATTCTTCACTTTAAAAGCTCACTTGCAAATTCCTCTATTTGAAGTCCCTTCAGTTTGGTTTTGTCAAACTATACATCCGTGTAAATGAGTAGCATAGTGCACCAGACAGGATCTTTAGAGCAAAAGAGATGATCTTGGGAGCCTAGCTGCCTAAACCTAAACATACTGGGGGATTTCTACTTCACAGAAACCCTCTTTTGAACCTCTCAGCTCAATTCCTGTTAGCAGATGCAAGCATTCGGTGTGTTCCCTCAGGATGTTTGCTGGATTTATTTAACCTGAAAAGAATTCAGATTTTTTCAGAGCAAACCAATGCATATTAAGTGGGAATGATCAGAGGATTCACTTGAAAAAGATCTTCCTGATTCAAACTGGAAGACTAAATAAACCTTTATGGTTCATATTAAGGCCATCCATCTTATATAGTTTTTCTTTATCCTGGAAGTATCCCTAATAACTGATGAATCTGAAACTTTCTTGTCGCAATCTTTTCAGACAGTTATTTAAGTCTTGTGCCTCTAGCTTTCTTCTTGGCTCTGCATCAGTACTAGCAGAGCTTCAGAGAGTTAAACATTTAAAACTCATCATAAAATAGTGATAAAGCATACTGCAAATAGATCTTTTATGTGAAAAGGGCTTAGGACTTCAGCATTATAATTGTTAATATTTCTATTGATTTTGGCTGGGGAAAAAAATTTTGCCTAGAATAAAGCTTCATCTCATGCATGGGTAATACTAAAAATTATATGGCAAGTTAATAAGAAACTATTAAAACTGATAGGATTCTTCTTAGTGCAGTAATCATGAGAAGTGTTCTGCTCTAAAGCTCTGATATCCAGCTTCTGCTAGAGGTATTGGGCAGCGTGGATCAGGATTGCAATCCAAAATGGGAAGGGAGGTATCTGCTATTACTACATTGGAACTGGTGATTCTTATTCGCCACTGAAATTGAAGGCAGAATAAATGTGGTGTAGTCTGAGTGTAATTTTTATACTGAATCAAGATTAGAAATAAACTGTATAAAACATAACAGCACAAGTTCTTGTTTTCTTTTATGAAGGTGTCATTGACTGCTGACATTATCTGTAAAAACTTGTTTTCTAAAGTAGCCACAGCCAGCGAATGAGCTTCCCTCATGTGGGCTGTGTAGGTGTACAGAGATCAGCAAATCTAAGCACAGGATTAGATGTTGTCTATGAAGGTCAGAAGCTGAAGGTCTAAGAGCTGTTCTTCATCTCTCAAGCACAGACTTTAACCTGGCTGGAGCAGTGCCCACAGCCCGTGTAAAACTCACGAGCCATCGTTCCGAGCTGCTGCGTCAGCTCCAGCGGTATCAGGAAATCACAGCTCCTTTCCAGCTGAGATTGCACTGTCCTTGCAGTTGGGCTGGGTGGGGTAGGCAAGTGTTTGCTTGTAATCTTCTCACGTGCATACAATCAGAACCTTTCTCACGCTTGTAAACATAAAAATACAATTTTCATGCTTTTTACCCAGATAATTGATTACGAGAAGAATCAGACGCTGGGACAGAACGACACTGGATTTAGCTGTGATGGGACAGCCAGTACCTTCAGAGTTATGTTCAAAGAGCCCATAGAGATTCTGCCCACGGTTTGCTACACAGCTTGTGCAACGTTGAAAGTAAGAATGTCTAACAGTACAGAAGAAAGTGTTACTTTGGTGCAAGAGTTGTTCTTTTATCAGTCCTCTGATGGGAAAGTGTCGTCTAGATCTTGAATTTATTTTAAGTTTAGGGCTAAAGAAGGACATAGTTAAAAATCCACTGTAAAATGTTACATGTCTTCTTTGCCACAGCATGGAATTCATAACTGGATCCTTTGTGCCTTCCCACTTTTTTGCTTGATGTAGGAGTTAGAATGAGTTCTGATGGAGCTGGTTCTGTGTGGGGAAAAAAAGCACTATCTAGAATATGTAATCTGGCAGCTCTCTATCAAAATTTGATTTCTTTTATCAAAGATATTCTAACCACTAGCTACAGTCAAGAAAACAGCTTTTTATTCATCACCTTTTATATACTAGTGCTGAAATAATAGGCAAGAATTACTTGTTTTCAGAAAGTCTCCCCTTAATGTTGTGGACAAATTTATCTCTCCAAAATTTTTTAATATTCTTCTAAATATAATTACTTATATAGAATCAGAGTTGAGTGGGTTGGAAAAAAATATTGCACATTAAAAGCAGCTGAGGCAGGGAACTAAGTGAGAATATAGACAACCTGTGTGATAAGGAGAAATACTAGAAAATATTCATTACTAGTTGGATAAAATCAACTTTAATCTGCTGTCAGAGAAATGTATTTTTATTATTTAGACATAGGGCCCTTGCTTCTGTTGTCTGTGATTTTGTATATAGTTTATGTGATGTGGGTACAGAAATTTTATATTACTAAAATAGCCCAAGTCATTGCCCGGCAATTTTTGGGTCTTGCCCACTTCCATTCTGTTGCTAATCTCTTGTGATGTTTTTCAGGGTCCTGATTCCCACTATGGAACAAAAGGTTTGAAGAAAGTGATCCACGAATCTCCTACTGCTAGCAAAACATGCTTTGTCTTTTATAGTTCACCAGGTAACAACAATGGTACATCAATAGAAGATGGACAGATACCAGAAATAATATTTTATACTTAGTTTTACATGGTGATCTGGAATGTGTTGGTGTTTCAGTGGACTTCAGCTCACTGTTGGCAGCAGTCAAAAATTCTGTGAAATTACATCAATGTGTTAAAACAAAACTAATTTTTTTGGGGGGTACCAGAAAAGCAAATTTTTTTCTGCATCATTATTGGTACATTGTAATTTAGCTTTTCCTCTAAACAAAATGTCAAGTGGAATAAGTACTCTGTATATTGAAAGGTTTGTTTTAAATAGTACCTTGTGATTAATTACTTTGTGTTTTCACCCCTTTGTTTCTCATGTAGTAAAATTCATTTTTTGAACTGGAAAATCCTTACTTTTTATGAACAACTTGTCTATGTTTTCTCCAATCTGTCCTTAAAAGACAGTAAAGCTGCTGCTGTAGTCCCATCTTGCACTTCTTTCCAAAATGACCTGGGATTGACCCTATGGACATGGATTGCTACTGTATTTTTTTGAAGTACATGCGCAAAGCTGGATTCATATTGGCATCATCTTGACTTTTTCCAAGAGCCATGGAGAATTAATGGACTTTGCACTGCAGAGAACATCTGCAGCTGCACTGAAGAAATAAATACTAAGTCAAATTCAGCAACAAACAGATCTTTCCAGAATCTCTCTTAATTCAGAAGGGCTGTTTTGGAATATAGAACTGGTTATGCAAATAGCCACTGTATATACATATGTGCCTATAAAAAATGTATAATGTGAAAATGAGAATACGAGACTTGTAATGATGTTATTTTATCATCAGCTCTTCCAGTACTAAAAAAATTAGTATAAACCTAAGGATTATTTGTGTGCAACGAGTTTTACAGATTGCATACAATAATTTGATGCAATTGCTGTATGTATATAGTATTCAATGTCTTGCAGTATGTACCATGTAGTAACAGAATGTCTTCGTGTACAAAGACCTGTACCCTCCCCCAAGTTATACTAAAGTAATAATTTGAGAATGCAGGAGCAAAAATAAGAAAATTTCCTTTCTTAAGGGGGAAAGCGAGGAGCTCACGCAGGTTTGGGATGTCCAAAGCCCGTGTGTAGAACAAGTGTCTGTCAAACCCTCAGCTCTGTGCAGACTCCGCCAGCGCTCTCCTGTCCCTGGGCGCGGCGCTGTTCCGAGCGAGGGACGGAGCCGGGCCCGGGTGTGCGGGAGCAGCCGCTGCGGGCACGGGGCCGGGCCCGGGTGTGCGGGAGGAGCCGCTGCGGGCACGGGGCCGGGCCCCGGTGTGCGGGAGGAACCGCTGCGGGCACAGGGCCGGGCCCAGGTGTGCGGGAGGAGCCGCTGGGGGCACAGGGCCAGGCCCAGCCGGGCCCGGGTGTGCGGGAGCAGCCGCTGCGGGCACGGGGCCGGGCCCAGGTGTGCGGAAGGAACCGCTGTGGGCACAGGGCCGGGCCCAGGCGTGCGGGAGGAACCGCTGTGGGCACAGGGCCGGGCCCAGGTGTGCGGGAGGAACCGCTGCGGGCACAGGGCCGGGCCGGGCAGAGCGCAGGCGCCTCGGGGCGGGCTCAGCGCGGCTGCCGGAAGGGCCGCCCCGGCCATGCCGAGCCTCGCCGGGTTCCTGCGGGTGCGGGCGGCGCCGGTGCTGAGCGGCAGGGCCATGCCCGGGAAGGTGCGGGCAGGGCCAGGAGGTGGAGGGGGGGCAGGGGCGGGTGGTGCCCGCGGTGACCGCGCCTGTTGCTCTGTTTCAGGGAAAAGCAGCCGCCAAAGGCCCCGCGGAGCCGGGCGCCGCCGCGGGACCGGTGGTGGCGGCGGGCGGCGGCTCCGTGAGGGTGGCGGTGCGCGCCAAGCCCGGTGCCCGCTGCAGCGTTGTCACAGGTGGGTCTGTGGGCCGGGGCACCCCGAGGAACAGGGACGGAGGGAGAGAACGCACAAAATCCCGCCCGAAAACTAAAGCGAGTCGTTCTACTCTCCAGGAGTAGCTCGTTCGCGTCCCCCGTGTGCAGCGCTGGGTGGCGCGGTGAGCACGGAGTAAACCCCGCTCCTAAACCTTTCAATTTGGCATCTGTGGTTTAGCGAGAGCTGTTTGTGTCCCAGGAATCTGTGCGGTTTTATTAGAGCCATAAAAGTTCGATCTGATAAAATGTGTTCTCCCTGTACAGCCCTGGGCTTTTGCCTGCACGCATTGGGGCTGCTGTCACAGCCCCCCGTGTGTGAGACCCAGGGGCTGTGGCAGTGTCCAGACTCCTCTGGTAACACAGGGAACTTACTGGCAGTGTAACTCTCTGAGCAGGCTGATTTAACAAGCGGCTTTTGGAGGGTAACCTGATTTGAGTCGTGTTACGTGGTGCCAAGCAGGACAACACCCGCACCAGAGTGGTGAGAAGAGCTCAGAGCGGTGCCCCCGTTGTGAGAAGGGTGGTGGCTCATGATTGGGCTCTGCTGCGGCATGAAGGCTTCACTGCTTGTAGTGTCAGGAGTTTATATTTGATTGTACTGGCCGACAGACAAGGGAATTTATGAAATAGGAAAATGTCATCACCTGCTAATCTATACGTTTGTTTGGTTTTAAATTAAAATGCTTTTGAAAGCACAAACATTCATTTTTAGGGAACAATGACTAGCTGTTTGGAATATTTTGAGCATAAACTGCTCAAACTATTTGTTACAGATGTGTCAGCTGAGGCAGTAGGTGTAGCTATTGCTGCACCTCCATCAGAAGGGGAGGCAAATGCAGAGCTGTGTCGATACCTCTCTAAGGTGCTTGAAGTGAAGAAGAGTGACGTTATTTTAGAGAAGGTACTTCCTTTTCTTCCTTTCAGTTTTGCCCTACTGCAATTGAAATTCAAGATTTTGAAACTTACACATGGAGTACAGGGAGCTACTCCAAGTTCAGTCTGAAAAACACTTTAAAAAGTTTAGTTGAGTTAATGGAATGATTCATTGAGAACAAACTTAGTGTATGAAGAAGTATGGCTGATCTTGAGATCTTCTAATCGAAGGAATTATCACGATAATGTTTTGCGGATCTCCGTAGTTCATGTTTTCTGTGTTCTTCAAAGATTCTCTTGTTTTCAGGTTAAATGAGTTTTCAGATTAAATGAGTTCACAAAATTTGTGTTTTGCAGAGAATATGTATTTTATTAATAAAACTCTTCACTTTTTACAAAAAAATAACTCCTGTATTTGAGTCAAAAAGTTATGACGTTTAACTGTCTCACATAAGCAAGAGCATATGTAAGCACTTGGGTTGTAGCTGGGCCTCAAGAGTTTTTCTGTATTAGAATTTACTTGTATTTACTTCAGTGAGTGGAAACTCTTTGTTTTATTCATTGCAGTGAATAAATAATTTGTTTTATTAATTTATTGTATGTGAAGTCAGTCTTTCCTGCCATTTCCATTTCTGGTTTATGAGCATAAGAGCACAATGAAAAATGGTGCTTTTCATTTTCATCTGTTGGTTTAATGGAGTAGTTGTAGAAGTCTTTTAAAGAGTAGTGGTAAATGGTAAGATGACCAAGGAATTGAGCACTGTGTTGTGAAAAGGTAGGGATGAACAGATTTGAGTCTTGTTTTTCCTCAATCATGGGCAAACTGCTTAATTTGTTTATCAACATTTTATAAATAGCACTGTTTTCTTAACTTAAAGGGTGATTCTCTGAAATATGTTTTTTTTCTGTGTTTGTCTGAACCAGGGGGGTAAATCACGTGACAAAGTGGTGAAGATTTTGATATCAACGACACCAGATGAGATTTTAGAAAAACTGAAAAAAGAAGCTTCCAGTTGACCTAAAACAAGAGCAGGAAATGGGACAATGCATCTTGGTATATGGACTGATATTGTTTTTTACTTAATGTAGTGCTGTTGAGAATGTCTAATGACTACAGAAAGATACTTCTTTTCCCCTTGGTAATACAGCTGCTGTATAGTAGAAGTTTTTCTGTAGGTTTGGTTAGAGAACTGAGGCTCTGTATCTGCTTCTGTCACTACAGAATTCCTTCTGCTCTGGAGAGTTTCCTGTGGGTAAGAGTTGTCCTCTTTCCTGGTCCCTAAACAAATGGTTTAGGAAATGTTTTTCTTATTGAAGCAAACATTGATTAACAAAGTGAGAGGCTTGGAGTGACAGCCTTCCATGTGAGAAGTGGTACAAAAGGACACGTCTGGATGGCAGAGACATAAAGGAGATTGTTCCCTCTGATACCTTCCAGCAGGTACTGTGTGCAGCTTTTCACCGTGGGCACTTACAGACATCTAAAATAAATGTATTTGAAGCCAGTGTGCTGTTGTTGATCACACAGACAAGCTAAAAGTAGAATCACCTGAACAAGTGAAAGAAAACCAGAAGTTTTCAGTATGAAAAACCAATGCAGAACCCTGCATTGCACACCTGGGGTCACTCTGTAATAGTCTGTAAATAGTTTCTTTAACAGTAGAGATATGATCATATATATATATATCTGTGCCAATTGTGTGTCACCTGTAATGACTGTTTTTAATAAAAGGGCAAAAGGTATTACCAAAGTTTGTAATTGTGTTTCTATTTTTAACAAAGAGAGAAGTTGTTTCCTAGAAGTCACTTAATGGAATACTACTCTTAAACAGCCTTTTGTTACAATCTCTCCTTGGTCTAAAAATGAGTGGTAGTGCAACTCCTAGAGAGCTGAGCAGAGTCATTTGTAGAACAGAAGAAGTCTGAAACAAAGTGGGCAACTGTACTCCAGTTTCAGGGCTGATGAGAGGAAGGCTGAACTTCTCTATGATGCTTCAGAGGTCAGAGTAAGATTTAACTGGCATTTCCCAAAAAATGTGTGTGATATCACAGATTTCTGGTAGGAGCTTGTTTTCACCTCTGCATCACTGCTGATGTCTGAAAGTGTCCTGTATTTGTCCTATGGTTGTCACGTTAAAAAGAATGTAATGGCTAAAGGAAAAAGGTTAAACTATTCTGAAGGTTTGTTGAGGGTTTGTCATACATTCTCCTGGAAAACAATGTTATGAATGCATAATCATTTATGCAGATGCATTACCAAATTGATGCAGTACAGGCTTTATCACTCATAATTTAGCTTTTTCAATGGGCAAAATTTTTTTGCTTTAGGGAATTCTTTCAGTCTCCTGTTATCCTAAATATTGCAACGGTTGCTTTTGGAGTTAGAGAGCTGGTGTTTGTCAAGATGACAGCTCCTTCAAGGTGACTCATTTTAAAGATGTTATGAAAAATGTTACTTTCTGGAGAAGTAAGTCTAAATCCTGACTTCCGTTTGTTTAATGGTTTGCATCTGAGCCCCTTATTTTCTCAGGCATTTGGGCAGCCGTTCATTGCCTCAATCCTCTTTCCTTACTTTTCTTTTCAGTCTGCACAGGCTGATTTTGTTTTACTGTTCCATCAGTTTTGGTTCACCCCTCCCTGCTGTTAGATCTGCTCTTGCCCAGCAGAGGGGTACCGTGTCTTGCAGAAAAATTAAGCCAAAGCAAACCAAGATGAAGTGTTAGTTGTTTGTTGTTGGGGGTTTTTCTCTTATTTCCTAAACTTCTTATCATGAGAACAACAATAAAAAGATTGAGGAATTCTGTATTTATAAATTACATTTGGAATTGGATGCTGCAACAGCCATTACAAAGTTTTCTTTGAAATTGAAATAATGTATTACACTTTCCTATGACTTCAGACAGAGACTGAGGGATGAGCTGTGGACAGATACAGTCTCTGAAGTGCATTGATCTTCAATGATGATTATCTACAGTAGCCAATTTAGGTTTTCAGTGCCCTGTCTTGTCAACATGTTCTGCCTAGGCTCTGCTGGCTTCTGCCTTGGCTTCTTCACCTTTCCTACACACCTTCAGGTGGCATTCTGCATCTGTTCTTCCTAATCAATGAAAGTAACTTGAATTCTAATAGCGTGGCAAATAAAGCCTTTACTTGCTGGGAATGTACAATTTATTTAAGATGAGTAACCAGAATTATTTTAGAATGGTAGTATAAGTAACACTGTGGTGTTGCCATGTAGAATCATAGAATCATGTCTAATATCTGACAGCCTCTTATGTCAATGTTTTTTGTGCTGTCTTCCAATTTTATCCCTAATGTCTTGGTTGTGGATTTATGTAACCTGGTGAAATGCTTGGGAGGCAGGAACTGCTGGTCCATTGTATATCAGAAGAGAGGTAGAGGAGGGTTAAGCAACTTGTGTGACCAAACAATGCCAAAACTGATTTAAGCCTAGCTCCTACAAATCTTGCATTGAAATCCTAACCTGTCAACTGTCTCTTCACAGTAAAATGTCTTTCATTCTATTGAAAAAATTGTGGTAGCAAATATCCCTTATTCCAGCAGCGTATGTTTTTAATAGAGCAGAGCTTTGTGATGTTGTAAGAAGCTTCTTCCAAGAATTTCAAAGCACTTTACAAATCCCTGACCAATTTAAAAACACTGTGGTGCCAGTTGCTGCATGACTTTTTACTCGTTGGTACCTGTTTTATCCATGTGCTTTAAGCTACATGATTACTCAACTATTGAAATCAAACACTGTGCTCTTTCCCTAATGCATGGTCTGACCAATTTCAGTAAAATCTGGCTGATGGTGATTTAAAATCTTACTGCTTGCAGACCTGGGCAGTCAGTGTAATTTTTAAGTATAATTAAGTTATTTAAACATTAGCAAAATAGAAGTTATCTGAATAAATTCTATGCCGGTCTTATGGCATAGAAGGGTCTTAGTCTTTCATCCACTCAGTTACATTTATTTTCTAAAATCCAGCTTTGAAAGTAGGTTTCATTGTAGTAGTGTAATATGCTAATTAAGGATATTTAATTATACCCTCTGAAACTGGCCTCTTTGCTCTGTTCCTTTCAGTCCACTCCATTTATCATCTGCAGCACATTCCTATCTCTCCTTTTAGTCCCAAGTGTTTCTAAATCTTTGTTTCTTCAGGTATCATCAGTCTAAATAATCCTGGATAATTGACAACTTTGTCAATAACTGGCAGCAGCAATTTAGCAGAAAGCACAGTTTAATATCTTCCTGCTTCCAGCTTCCAGGGAGATAGATACACCTGATCTTCCTGCTCAGTTCTTCACATCTCATTCTTGTTTCTCCTCTCATAATGTTTATTTGCGTGTGTAAAACCTGAGCCAGCTGAGCTTTTAAAAGTTTTTCTTCATTACTTCTATCTACTGTATTTCTCTCTTAATGTTTTTAGTCTTTATCTTGGGAGGATGATTCATTGCCACATTGACTGGTTTAAAAATGGGCTCCCCTGTCTCCTTTGGGGAACACAAGTGCTTTATCCTCCTGTAAAACCTGCCCTGGTTGGGTTGTTACTCTCTAGGAGGGGGCTGCACTTGAGGCAAAGTGCTCTTAATAAAACTGAGGCACAATAAACAGTCAAAAAACTGCTGAAGAAATGAAATGCTTGCCTGAAAGGAGGAGTCTGGTACTTCCCTGAGATACTGGGAATTTGTTTCTTCCTGGTCCCTTATATATTGGCTTCTCAAGTAATTGTTACTGAGCTGTGATAAATTTTCTTTCATCTATAAATGCTGCATTTATTTGTTCTTTCAAGAGCCGGGGAAGTTAGAGTGATGAAGTATCCACCGTGCCATCTTACTGCAGCCTGAGGGTAGGTTTTTGGAATATTGTTTAAATAACATTCTGAGTTTCCAAATCTGAGGTATTGCAGGTGAAAAGAGAAATATATTGAGTATCAGTTCAGCAGTTGGTCACTATAGAAACGTGCTGTAAAGAGAGCAGTTAGCCACAGACCCAAGGAAAAAAGAACAACAGAGGGTCAAAGCCTCATTTCATGCTGCTCAGACAAAGCAGCTGTGTGCCTTAAGAGAATAGCTGGGGTTACAAACTATAATTCTGGGGTGATTGTCATTAAGTTGTTTCTTTTCTAATACCTAGTAGGTGTGCAGTGCACAATGCTGCAGCAATGCTGTTCCTTTGGACAGCTTTTGTTGCTGTGGTGCATTGCAAACCAGGATGCACTGAGGCATAATTTATAACAAATTTCAAAGCTCTCAACATGTGTTAGGACATACTTTGTGCCCAGCTGTCTGACAGGGGCATTGCCAAGTTGAATTTTATAAAACAAGCTATTCGTGTGGAACATTTTTTTTCCCACCAGTGCTACTTTCCTTAAAATCCATGAAGTTTTTTGTTTCCTTTCTGATGTTCAGAAGATCTGTGGGGTTATCTCTGATGGAGGTATCAGCACACATGCTCAGCCCCAGCAGCCACCTTCCTACCACACCTGGGCCCTCTTGCTGCCTCTCACCCTCGGTTCTGCTGCTGCTGTTCCAGGTAAGTGCCCTCCAGCAGGACCAGGCTCTCTGGGCTTGTTTCTCCTCTTTTGTCACATCAGTGTTGTTGCTGGTGCTTATCTCCTTAGATGCCACTGCATTTCTTTTTCTGTTTTTTGGGCCTGACAGGCCTTTAGAGGTGCATTCATTGTAGAAGGAGGGAAAGGACCTTGTGATACAATCTTTGCAATCAGAGGGCAAACCTGTCCCTTCCAGTGAGGCTCTATGGCAGCTCTTTGTAGCCTCCTGGCATTTGCCCTTTAATGAAATGAAATGTCTCCTTTTGTCTCCAGCAAACCTGACAGCAATCAGCCAGCAGTATGGGAGGTCATGTTCCTGCTATGAGGAGAGATTGCTGGTAGCTACTCAGATACATTTCTGAACAGACAATTTTTTTCAGTTTCTTAACTGCCTTTTTACAATGGAAGTGCAAACTGTTACTAATAAACCTGATAGGTTTGTGAGTTTTGAGGACATTTTTCCTTTTTGTTCAAAAAACCTGATTAAGCTCATCACTGACTGAATATAAATGCTAATACATAGAGGGAACCAGCCAGGCAAATTGCACTTGGCTAATTTTACTTAATGAGAATGTCTGATTCTGTTCAGTCACTTCCTCACCAAGTTCGGGTTCAGCTGCTAAAGCAGACCCAGGAGCTTTTTGTTAAATATTTTTAGGAGATGATCAGCTCAGAATGATGTTCTCAAAGTCTATGACTTCTGTTTGCTGTGATTGCTGTCACATATCAGATAGAATAAATTTTTTTCTTTATTTAATACCATGCCAGGCAATTATTCTGGAAGAAGAAAAAAGTGAAAATAGAACATCTGAAAACATTAATTTGACAATAGGTGTTGTTAAGTTGTGGGTGCAAGGCAAGGTCTGTCATTCAGTAATCAAGTACCTGGGTATGTAAAAGCAGAGAAGGTATAAGATCTAATTAAACACTGCTTTCAGCAGTCTGAAAAGTATATAATTTCTAAATGTACAAAAACAAGTAAAGTGAGCCTGGCAGAGGAGGTGTAGATATACATTTTAAGTACTTAAAGACAAAAAGAATGCGTAATACCAGAGCTTGCCATAAGCTGTTCTGCCAGCTTTATGGGGTTACCCTTGTAAATCTGAATTTGAAAATACTTTTTTTCACTGATCTTGCTGTTAGGTAGGCCTCCACGGGAAACCTACAGGAAACCTTTGGTTTCTCAGCTGCATATAATTCCTGCTCACTTTAGTGAACCAACTTGGTCTTTTTACCTGGGGAGGAATTTAGAGCAGTGCTCCAGGTTTTACACACTTGGACTTCCAAACTTAAATAAGCAACTCCTGTTAGCTCATTTTCAGGTCTTAGCTGTTTTCAGGCTGGGTTTTAGCCTTTGCCCTGTGATTATCCTTGAATTGTTTACCCTGTGAAGGTTACCTTGATGAGACTCTCGGAAGAAACAGACCTCATTTGTTTGATTCCTGGGTTTGCATAATAGCTTAACTTCTCAAATCAAAAAATAAAGGAAATAAAACATGAGGGGGAGGAATAGAATAATTTTGTTAATCAAAGGTTAATTTATTGGGCTAGGAGCAATTCTGCTTGGCTTATGGGCTTTGCAGGCTTGTTCTGCATGTCCTTCTAAGCCCTGCTGGGAAGGAAGATACACAGAGTTGAGGGTGTAATAGACTCTAGATGTTTATAGCACCTCCTCTGCTGTTTAGCACTCAAGTCAGAATGGGGAAAAAAACCTGTCAGGTTTTCAAAGACTGTAAATCTAATAATTTGCAATGTAAGTTTCACAGTTATTTCTTACTGGCAATCTGTGAATCTAGGTGGAAAAAGGATATTACCTGTGGCCGTCTTGGTGTGACTCCTGAGTCCTGACAATCTGAAATTTTCAAACAGGGAAGATCCATCTTCTGAAATGATAGTTTCATGTGAGCACATCATGTGCTGATGTGCAATAAAAAAAGAGCATCTATTGCTGTGGTTGTTGTTGAGAGCGGTGTGGGTTAAAATACAAATTCAGATGAAAAAGGTGGTGAACTGCTCATAATTAGTTCATCTATTCTGCCTTCCCATCTTATTTAAGTAAATCAATTCTACAAAGGCAGCTACATCTTGCCAGTATTTTTTTTGTGTTGGTGGCTGAACTATTACCCCTCACAGCAAGGCAGGGCTAACACTTTGTAATTGCTGTGAGAGGCTGGCACACCTCCAGGGTAGGCCAACTGCACCTCCCAGGTCTTGTCTTGTCTGCAGAGCTTTGTCCAAAGTGTTGTGAGATCTCCCACAGGTTCACCTGACGCTGAATTGGCAGCCCTGGGAGCCCAGCCTTCAGCCTTTGCACTGGGAGGAGCTGCTGCCAGAAATGCTCCATCACATTAGAGCGTATGGTGAGCTGGCTCTGCAGGGGAAGAGAGCTCTGGACTGTATTAAAAAATGTTCCAAAATATGAGACACGGTCTTCTGTGTCAGAAAAGGAAGTGTTAAGACGCTAATTAAAGATAAATTTGGACTTGGAGAAATTCATGCCCATCATTGGCACCTTTGATCTCTGAATTTCAGACCTAGCCCCTCTGCTGCCTGGATTGTCACTGTTGGAAAAAGTGCAAATAGCAAAAGAGGATGACACTTCATGGTTTAAGTGAAATCACTTGAGAATGGTTAAATCAGGTTTTCTGATTAACTGACTCACTTGATAGTGTAGTATGTGAGAGAGTGAATCAAACACTTAATTTTCCTTTGCTCTGCTGTCTGTGAACAGCATCAAGCAGAAGAGACAGCCATCTGTCTGTCTTCCAGATTATGTGCTTTCTCCACAAAGGAGCCTTTGGTCTACTGCTACATGCTCGTTCAGTTTTAGAGGATAAATACAGCCCACAGTTTCAGAGGATAAATAAATCTGTGACTTCTTAGTTGCAACAAAAAAGTGTGACTGGAGGCAGGTTTGGCAGCAGAGAATAAGCTATCAAGACTGCCACGAACGTTGGATTGGCAGCAGAGGAGACAACTATATTTAAGGGTTTTAGAGAAGAACTTGTCCTAAACAATAAGGTTTGAGCCAATTGTAGAGAGTAGGACTGCTGATTATCCTACATGCATTATATTATGTGTCCATTTTCATGAAGGACAGAAGCTTTTCAAAAGAAAAATGTCAGACTTCTAAGGTAAGAAAATAAGAGCATATAAACAAGGTATAGAAACCTCTGGGTTTTGCCCCATTTCTCCAGTCTTTTCTGTTTATAATAACCTACAAATTCTTGTTCTAGATTAGGTGGGGGTTCTTGGAGATGCATATTCCTCTGTTCCTTTGGTAAAGCTCAAAATCTCTTGTTGCCCCTGTAATACAAGTAATAATATGAGCGTAATCAAGGTTGTATTTGTTTTGTGATTATTCTGAACACTGGAGACTAACAGTAATTATAATACCGTTAAATAGTAATGGAAAAAGATTGAAGAGTGGATCATGAGACTCCTGCAAGGAGATTAAAATCTTTCTCAGTTTTCTTCAGTACTGCATTGCATTCTTCTCTTTTATGGCAAAAAGAGAAAGCTAAAATGATTTCTGAAATGCTGGGGGTCGAGAGTGCCATGTTAAAGACAGGTTTGTGTGGGAAAAAATAAACAGAAATTAATTCAGATTCAATAATTAGTTTCCTGTAATTTTAGCAGTGCAGTAGTAGAGATAATCAGAGATACTGCATTTAGAGCCCAGAGACAGGAATAAAAGTGTGAATTAAGCAATTCTTCCACAGAACTCTATACCTCTTGCCATGCAATCTGATTGCTTTTACAAGGCAGTGTAAGGTGGTGTTTGTCTCCAGTCTTCTTTCTTCATGTGTTCACAGTGTAAAGCTCCTGTCACGTGCTTGAAACTTTGTGCAATCCAAGGGATAAGAGCACTGTCCATCTGGAAGCCAGGTAATAGAATTTTGTGATAACCCTTGGTGGCAGGATCCCTCAGGGCCAGAGGTGTCTCTGTAGGTTCTGTGCTTTGCATGGGGGACAGACCAGCTCCAAGGAGCTTTGCAGCAGCTACGAGGCCATTGCCTTGCCCTTGCTTTGGGATGGGTGTGTTTTAGGGAAAAACAGATTTCTTTCGTGCAGTTCAGTCTGTCTGCTTTGTCGTGTGTGAGCCACAATGTGTACATTGGGCCGTGTGGAATGTGAGGAATATTCCATATTCCCAGAGGAATATGTCTTTGTGGTTGTTGCAGTGTTGACATTTGTGAGGAGAGATGATATACATGACCCTGGTTAATGATCCTCTAACACACAGTGCTTCCAGTCCGAACTGGAAGACAGCGTCCAAGGAGGAGGACAGGCTATGCATGATGAGTAACCTCTCCCACTGCACAGTCAGAGTAGGCTCATCACAAATGTGAGAAATGGAACTTCATTTTCCTTGAGTTTTTCAATTTCCTGTTAATACCTTTCACAGAGGAAAAAATGGTTTTTGTCAAAATCATTATTATTCGAAGTCATGTAAATTTGAAAGCTCTTAGAAAGTTACAAATGTGATTTAAAATATGCATTTTAATTGTTTCTTAAGTGTATGATCATTTTTTTATTACTTTATTTACTTCTGTGTATAGTGAAGTTTCCTGACAAAGAGTCAATGAAGAAGATTCATAAACTGAGTTTAGTATAATCACATTCTGGCCTGTATCAGTATTCAGGATGTATTGCTTATCCTAATCTGAAGTGATGTGTTAATTTGACTTGGAAATGGAGTAAGATGTGGACACAGAGTAAACAATTTAACGAATTAAATAAAATCATAACTACAGACCAGTGATTCTGCTATAGCGCTTTGCTGGTTAAAACAGAAGGCCGTGCTGTTACTGCATGGGAATCTGCAGTTGATCAGCTGCTGGCAGATAATCAGCCCTGTTACCAAACTGTGCCTGGTGCAGCTCTGCCTGCAGGCTGGCAGTGTCACGGGGACACGCAGGGCATCGGGAGCTGCACAAGCCACAGCCCCAGCGTGGCACTTCCCCAGCCCGGCTGTGATGCAGATGTTACACACACACGAGATTCTTCATGCCTTGTAACATTTGTTTAGGTTCCCAGCATGCTGCAGTGGACTGACTGCTCCTATATATTTATATCTGTTATGCTCATAGAAAAAAAACGTGGTTTATTTAGCAGCTTAATCCATAGGAATTCAAATCAATTCTGCTCTTTGGACCCTTTTCCTGTTTTCAAGCCTATAGTGTTCTCCACCCTGTCTGTGTCAGCCCAGGCAACTCCCAGTGAGGTGTCAGTGATTTTTATTACTTACAATAATTTTCTTTTTTTTAATAACCTACTCTCAGCTTTTGAAACCGAGGCACTCTTGTGTGATTTACTGAGATTGTCATATTAAACTCCCCTTGTCTCTTGCAAGCAATAGTAGGGGTGCTCCATAAAGATTTTGGTAGGTGCTGTAAGGATCCTGAACCCAGCTGGGATCTCAGAATAGGCTGCTTTTATCCCAAGCGGTGCAGACAAAAATACTACAAAGTCACTGCCACACACTGTTCCACAATGAAGCTGTCCCAAAATAACCAATCCATAGCTGATGATAAACAGTGTCGTGGGTGAAGAGCTCTCAGGCTTAAGCTATTGTTGAGAGAAGGAATTGGCAATGAGCTCCAGGGCTTCAAAGAATAGCTTTCGGAGGGAATCCTGGAAGTTTCTGTGCTAGTAGCAGAAAATGTGAAGAATCTGAGAATGTATTCTGAGCCATGTCCTGGCTGGCATGGTTAGGGACAGGTTTCCACCTTTCCAAACGTGGTATGGGAGGTGTGATGGAAAGAGACAGAAGGCGTTCATCAGCCCATGTTCCTGGCACTGCTGCGGGCATTATGTGCAGCAAAAGTGGAGTTCAGCCAGAGAGCAGCTGAGTGCGTGGACAGCTTTGAATCCAAAGACACGACAGGACCTGCTGGGATGTCTAGGATCCTCCCCCAGAGCATTAATGAGAAATAGCTGCCATATGGAGGAATTCTCTTGCCAACGGTCTGTGATGCCGTCTTTGTCCTCCAGTTCTCATCAATCACAAATGTCTTTTAAATAGATTGTTATTTTACCTTCAGTTATATGATTTCATCTTCTCAGCTACTAAGGACACTGACCTTTCAGTAGAGTCTTCTAGAATTAGACTTTATTTCTGATAAGAGACTTTTGTTGCAATGGCTGATCTATCACTCTTTTCCTTCACCAGTACATCCCCTCTTCCGTGGTAGCTGACTCATCCATTCCTCCCCTCACCACTGTATTTTCTTTTCTTTTCCTGTAGGGGCAAAGAACAACTTTACCTTTTATGTTTTTTGAAACTCAGATGTTTAACTATATAATTTTGTTGTTTGCATTAACATTTTTGCATCTACTTGGGTTTTTTTTTTTTAAAAAGCAAGCGCTCTAATACTTCTAAGGCTGGAATTTTGCTCACCCTTGCTGTGACTGTATGGTGTGTGTGAGAATGTTTATAAAATCAATTAAATATACATGAACAGCACATTCAATACAGTAACTGTCACAAGTTTTATTGATGTGGAATTTAGTTTGAGTAGATTGCCCCCTCGTTTTTATTCACCTCTATATAACTCAATGTTAACTATCCAGTTGGACTACTGACACCTCTTAGCTATGATGAGGCTGTCTTTATGCTACTTAAATTTTTTAAGGTTTTTTCTACTGTACCCATAGGATTAGAATCACTTAGTGTTTAGGGCAGGTCTAGCTTTGGGAGCTTCCTAGGCTACAGAATCCCATATATATGTGTGTATATATATATATATATATATATGCGCTATAACTATGGAGTGACATAAAGACACTGTTTAAAACAAGTCACTGCCTTCATAGTATCTTTGGATTTAGTCAAAAAAAATACTACAAAATCAACAAACAAATTAATTTGCTCACCAGAGTGTTTCTAATACATTGTGTTGGGACATACAGACCCCGGCTGAGATTTATACACCATACTTATGCTTTATATGGAGTAGCTGCTGCCTGGTAGGTTTTGTAGCCAAAATGCAGAGCACAGAAGAGGAAAACAGGGCAGAGAACGACAGTTTTACAGATGGAAGCTGAGACACAAAAGCATTAAATGTGATTTGTAGCTGAGCATGTAACACGCATGTCTGGTTCTATTTTTGAAAACATCCTTTTCACTTTCTTTTTAGTTCTGGAAGAATGACTGGAACTGTGGCAAAATTGTCTTTTTAGAATTTTAAAGTAGCTTTAAGAGTTCTTGTCTTCAGAAGTGCTCAGAATATGAGAAACTAGTAACACAGCTATATCTGAAATAAATGGCCTGGTGCCTGTGTAGCGATAGGAAGGCAAGAATAAAAACAGTATCAGATTTTAAAAGCATTTCTAGGTCAGTAGTAAGAATACATCTAATGCAGGTGTGGAGAGAAGTAAGATTAGGCTTAGCTTTTATTATCTAGCACTAAATCCTTTTTGTCTCTAAAAACTAAAATCCTACTGGTGGGGTCTAAAGAGATTCTTCAATTGGATTTACCCAGACTGCAGGATATGTAATAAACAGTGATTTGTTCATTGTCCCTTGGATCTGTCCACCTTGCTTAAGGACTTAAACTCTGCCAGTGTAATGAGCCAGCTGCTTAACTGCTTTCAGATTCTGTATTCTGCCAGCTTGTTCTTTGATGGGGAGATCCCTGGAGTCTGTGGAGGAAGGAATGTTTTGTTGGTGGTTTTTTCGTTTGGTTGATTTTCGGTTTTCATTTTTTTGTTTCCCTGCCCCCAGGCTGTGATGTGGCCATAAAGTCACTCGATGACCAGCAGTCAAATCTCAACACTTACTCTCCTTTGCAGGGTACAAACAGCCATGAAAGAATCCTTTAGCTCAGCAGTGCTGTAACACCGCTCCTCCACTCCCATTTTCTCTTAGAACATAAAAAAAATTAATTAATCCTTCTGATAGAAGTATCCTCTGAGCCATAGGGCTGGAGAAATAGGATTTGCCCATGCTGGCAATTTAAGGTAAAGCTCCTTTACATTCTTACAGCAGTTCAGCTGGGGTTTAGAGGAGCAGATGTGTACCCCAGGCTTGATGCTCCCTCAGCTCACTTCAGAGTGGGTGTTTCAAGTGTGTGGCTTGTAAATGAGTAATATGAGCTCGATCTGAGAAGAATGTGTGTCCCCACAGAGCTCTTGCACTAAACTGATCTAAACTCCAGAGGTTTTGTATGCTGTATTTAAATGCTCGTACCATTAAAACCACTGAAGCAGTATTCTTAAATGTGCTTTGGTTTAGGTCTCAGTGGCCTTCATAAATCAAGATGACATGATGACTGAAAACCAGGCCTTTGCTGTGGAAAAAATAATTTTATTGTTACGGAAAAAGAATACGTAATCATTTGAGGCTGGTTGCTTTTGGCAATTATTACTGTAATTTTATTTTTCTTGAGCACATTTTCAATAGGAAAATGTATAATTTCAAGCATTTCTTCAGAAACAAACTTCAGACATGACTTTGGACTAAAAGCATCCACTTTCTGATCATGCTAAACCTGGCCAAAAGCTGTGTGAAATGTCTCACAATATAGTTGGGCTTTTAACTTTTACCTCAGCAGTACTGGTTATAATTCTAAGTATTTGATTTATGTGGATATATAAATACCACATTGTCTTTCCTCAAGCAGAATAAGAGCATTGAAAAAGCTTAGTGCCTTAATCATTCTTTTAACATGTAACATGTTTCAGTTTGAAGATTTTGCTTGAGTCCTTGAAGATTGTTTTTTTATGGATGAGATTGAACATTAATTATTTTTGTAGTTCTATAACAAATAACTAAGTTATTTTCATGACTTTAACACATTTCTTGAATAGATAAGGTTTTTTCTTCAAACAGTGAGCAGAAGCAGTTTTGATCCCTGTTATTGAGACTTCTTTTATTAATGAATCAAAGTTTGAATTATACAATATGCGACAACAACCCCCAAAATAAAAGAGAGCCCACAGTTGAGGGGGAAAAGCCAGCTGCTGAGATATGATTTGATTTTAAAAAAAGGCATCTCTGTGTTAGGATGAAGACAACATTCATTTGTTTTCATGCTAGTCAAAAATAACACGGAAGTGACGCATTGAGGATGGTGATATGATTTATCCTGTTATGTGTTTTATCAGACTTGGAGTAAAACACAGGTATTAGCAACTTCCACCATCTCTCGTAAGAAATGTGCATTTTAGCAGGGCTGGGTACTTAGTCAGGGACAGGCTGTACAGAAATAACACTTTGGCATCGCTGTTTCACACAAGCAAATGAGGACTGACAACCACTAAGTGCAGTCCAGGCTTTCTGAAGAAAAATATAGGCCATGGTAAACACAAAAATACATTCCAGCCTGCAGGGCCTAATCAAAAAATAAGCCTCTTGAGAGGCAAGATCATTGTGCACCACCACAGCACGGTTGCCATCGACTCTCCTGGCGGTGCTGGAGCTGCTGGACTCAGTTTTGATCTCGAGATTTACCTCCGTGTGTTTTGAAACAGGCTGAATTTTTCCTAGGTGCTTTCAGGGAAACCTGATCTGCCCTATAATCTTGCTTAGCTTCTGGGCATTAGAGTATCAGCGCTGTGCATAGTTCAAGCAGGGTTATGTAGCTCTCTTCTAATGTTCAGGGACGAGGAGACAGATTATAGCAATTTTTCCTGATTGGCAAATGAAAGGCAAAGGAGATGCAGTTTTGCCAAAATGCTCCCAAGGTGGTCAGTTGCTGCTGTAAGGTGCAGTCCTGTTTTCCCTTCCTTTTTCCTTCATGTTCACACTCCTCTTGTTTGTCAGCGTTAGAGAAGGTGTGACAGCACAGTTGGACCAGCCAGAAAAATTCCCCAGAGTTGTGTAATTCAGAGATTTCTGTTTTACTTAAGGAATAGGGATGGTGGCAGACAAAACCTTCTTTTTAATTTGATACAGAAAGCTTTTCCCTTCCAACGACTCAGTGCAAGAAGCAAAAGTGGACATGTTTCTTGG
Source organism: Falcunculus frontatus (assembly GCA_013398115.1). NCBI lineage: Eukaryota > Metazoa > Chordata > Aves > Passeriformes > Falcunculus > Falcunculus frontatus. The sequence goes on from VZRV01002985.1 coordinate 270,647, forward strand.
TTAAGCAGAATACTTATTAGCAAATTAATAGTATGAGTTTAAATATATTCAAATATGTAACTACTGCAATATATTAAAATACATTTAAACAGTAGATTAAATATCTTCCTTGTTCCAGAAGTTGAATGTTGATTTTATTTATATTGCAAATGACATTTGTCTGCCTGGTCTGCAATCTCTGCTAGAGAGCTTCTTGAAAGTAGTTCAGCTTCTAACTAACCTTTCAAAGCACATCTGCACATTTCTGTTCCCAGCTGCACAGACAGAATAAAATAGAGGTTGAATACCAGTGAAAACTTGTAAGACTGGATCTCACAAATCACAGTAAGATTTTTTTTTTTACTGTGTATGTTCTTTTGCATTCAAGTTTCTAGGGGCTTAGCTGTGATTTGAAAGCCTTTAGCATTTTTTAAAATGCTGATTAAGAAATTGTATAAAAGCTATTGATTTTTCTTAGTTATTTGCCACAGTACCTGTAATTTAGCATGATTATTCTTCAGTATCAATTAACAATCCATGCAAAATTGCTATATGTGTTCAGGAATAGATTTAGAACTGCTGCAAAGCCCTATTCAGAACTTTGTGTTCACACTCTTGGTAACGTGGCAGTCATTTTTAAATACATAACACTTATCTTTGTTTTATTCATGCTAATAATGATGTCTGAGCAAATGTCAGATGGAAGAGATCTCTTAAAGTCAGATTCCAGACACTGAATTTTAATGTTTACCCTGCAATCTCCAGCACAGTTAAAGCAAACAATTTCTATAGTGTTTGAAGTTGCAAATATTAACGTTAACCAGCTTCAGTTTTATCATCTGTAACACAGTGTAATGCACAAACTGTAATTGCAGGCAATACTTAACTGGTTTTATTTAGCTTGACAGAGACAGTAAGCTGGACTTTATCATAAATACTAATTAATCTAAATGAAAACTGAGGTAATATATTTTGAATTTTATGTATTTTTCTGTCTGGCACAAGGCATGCATTTATTTAGCAATGTATTCCTCTCCCCCCACCTCCCCAGATTATACTTTTGCCGTAATTGTTCCAAGGAAAAGTTTTGTAAATAATACAAGCCCTTAAAGATGAATTGAGAGCTTTACTGGTGAGGCATATGGGAGTCATGAATATAAAAACACAAACTGGGAAGCTGCACTGGTCTCAGTCAAGAGACTCAAAATAAGACAGCCGAGACCATGAAATGTGTGATTCTAATTCATAACTTCCACCTAGACCATCCTGATCTATCCACTTCTACAGTTCACCCACAGTGCTGAAGATTGGATTTGCCCTTTTCTGGAATGCTACACCACCTGGCCTGGTTTTGGAATGCTTTGCTGCACAGCCAGCAAAGTGGGATTCACCATGCTGTCATGAAGACAGAGCTGGAGAAGAACCTGGGGAGACCTTAGAGCACCTTGCAGTACCTACAGGGGCTACAGGAGAGCTGGAAAGGGACTTTAACAAGTCATGTCGTGACAAGACAAGGGGGAATGGCTTCAAACTGGAAGAGGGCAGCTTTAGATGATATTGGGAAGAAATTCTTTCCTGCAAGGGTGGTGAGACACCGGCACAGGTTGCCCAGAGAAGTTGTGGATGCCCCATCCTTGGAAGTGTTCAATGCCAGGTTGGACGGGGCTTGGAGCAACCTGGCCTAGTGGAAGGTATGGCAGGGGGTTGGAACTAAATGATCTTTGAGGTCCCTTCCAACCCAAACCCTCTAGGACTCTTTATTCACTTTAGCAGAAAGATAATCAAAATAATAAAATAGTTATTGAGCTTGAGGAAAGGCAACAGATGAAACAGATCTGTTCCTTCTGCTGGGTTCCATTTCAACCTGAGATGCTACTCCAGATGGTGAGGAAGAGGAACATCCTGGCACAGCCTGACTTCCGTGGCAGAGCTGGCAGCGTCAGGCTCTTTGCAGGAAGAGATGCATTCCCTTCTTGGAGGCAGGAGCCTGGGGTGTCTGTCACTTTGCACATGATTCTGCATTAAAAGGGAATTCCACCAAGGGTACCAACTTGCAGGCTCCCCACAGAGCAGAGGTAAGAACTTTGCATGATCTTGTATCTCCCTTTGTAAAAGCTCCACTGTATTGAGGGTTCAAAGGAGTGCATTTCATCCAGTAAAACTCCTTAGAGGAAAAACAAACCTCTTGTGAGAAGATTTCTAACTGAATTCGAGGCAAATATTTCAGGGAGTAGGATATTAAAACCTGTTTTAGAGCTAACAGTATTATATGAAAAGCAGAAAAAAAATACTTAGCAGGTCAGTGAAGACATTTGTGTATCACAGCCTATGTAAAAGCTACATCCAGTGACTCTTTCTGTGTAAACACACCCTATTTAGCTCTTAAAAGCATCTGATGAGCTGGGGGACGCTGCTTTTGACTTCTGTACTTTATCTTTAAATCAAGATGCACTAATTTGTGCTCCTTATCACATAATGCCATGACTTTTACAGCAGTCAGCAGGGATGGGGCCCTGTTTCTGCACAGCAGCTGAAGAAAATGTCAAGTACAAAGACACGCACTGCTCCCTTGATACAAATTAGCTGATCACGTAAATGGGGAAACAGAGAACTCTGACCCTGTTAGAGCAGAATGTGGATAGTGGATTAACACTCCAGACTTCTAATTAATCACAATGTGTCTCATCCTTCTGATTGCTGCTGAGTAGGCCATTCTTCTAACTTAAGCCCACAGCTGCCCAGTATTAGCACTTATCTGTCAGTGCAGCTCCGTGTTCAGCTGTCGGCTGAGGAGAAAATGTTGCCATCCTGAATGTCTCAAAAGCAGGTTTCAGAAATACTCAGAAACATTGTTACATGTGAACTCTACTTTTATTGTGTGAATACTTTAAAAACCCCATAAATCTTAAATTCTAAGAACTGAGTAACACTCTGCACTATTTATGCTACTTTCCCATACAGAAAAAAGTACAGACCAGTACTGATCATAGTTCTTTTCTTCTATAACATGCACAAGGTATTTCATACAAATTACAGTAGCATTGAAGTTTTACAGCTTTACTGAAATGGGAATTCCAAAATTTGTTACACACACACCAAATTTATTTGAAGATGACACAGATTAATCTAAGTTTGATGTTACTTCTCAGGTAAAAGTTACATATCACTGAACTGCTACAAGATCTATATTTAATTACTTATTTTTTACCCAACTTTTAGATCACTTTTTAAGAGGAATACTGCAAATACATTGAAGCCATTGAGTCAACAGACACTATGCCGACCCCATAAAATATTTCAGTAATAGGATCTCTCTTCTCAGTTTTAAGGCATCTGAAATTCAAACCAAACTGAACTTCTCACTGTCAAAAGCCAAACTAAGACATTCTCTCCACAGAAAGACACAGTATGCTATTTTCAAAAAGAGCTATCTTAAGGCAGTGTGCCACTGCTACAGGCTGCATACAAACCACAGCTATCCTCCCCTCACCTATTTTGGTTTCTAAAATGTAACAGAGAGAAATCTCAGTGATGGAAGAAAAGACATGTACTAGTACCTATTCAGACAAAAGAACGAGATAGAAATTTAATCTAAAATCTACAGACTCTAAACAAACTCCACATAATATGCTTTTATTATCCATAAAAGGAGTTCCTTTTTTCATTTCACACTACAGAAAAACAGCAACGGACTGTTACACTGATTCTTCAGTTACCTATAAAACTGTGGAAAAAATAAGAACACTAAAAGCTAACTGAATTTGTCACACAGCATCACTGGACGTTGATCCCACAAGGATATCAGTAGGGATGGTAACGAGGCCCCGGGTTGTAGGAGTTGTAGCCATACTGTCCGTAGTGGGATGAGTAGGATTGTCCTTGCCTGTGCTGCTGGTAGTTGTTACCCCAACCTCTTTCTGGCCTCTGATTAGATCTGTAGTCACCTTGCCAGTTGTATCTGTCCCCTCTAAAATATCTGCCATCTTGAAACCTGCAATGAGGAGATATATCAAAGTCTGACATAAATTATATCAGGTCTAAAAAAATGAATTATAACGAACTCTTATATTCGGCAGTTTTCATGAAAACCGTCATGTAATTGTTAATAAAATCAAGTATTTATGTGTTTATATGACAAACTCATGAAAACATATCTACAGTCATCTGAGACCATTCATTAATCTCTTAGCCAACACACCATTTGCCAAGCTATGAAGGACAGTCTGTTTCCTAACACAGAGTATTCCCAGGCATTAGGTGAACTGCTGGAAGTTTGAACAGAGACTCCAACAGACCATAAATCTAAAAAACAACCCCGAGGCACATCCGTAGTGCATCAAAGCCAGGTTCCATCCAGTAGCTTCGTGGTTGAAAGCTTTGGCAAAGCAGGCTCAGGTCCAGTTACAGCTACCTAACAGCAGTGAATTAGTATATTCCCTAAAATACATACTGCTACTAAAATATTGCTACCACAGTCTCCTGCAGATTCCCACACTCAAGACACTGTACCTTATCAGTGGTATTTAGCCATTGTTCAGTCTAAATTTTGTCTTTTCAGCTCTATCTCAATTCCTATCAACGCTTGAGCTGCCTCATAGTCATTTTGTTTGCAAATGGTGTGGTGTAGACAAACAACATTTGCATAAAGTTCACTTTGTCACCATGGTGTAGGTGTCAGAGTTCATCAGTTCAAAGAGCCACTGAGTTTTTAAGAACATCTTAAACAATCACCTTTTTTTAATCTGTGATCCTGTGTTTAACTTAACGACAAGCTTCTAGAGTGAGAAAAAGCTAGAATGTTGTCTTCCTTTTCTTCAGATAAAGCACAAATCCTATTTAGATATTTAGCTAAGGAGTCTTCTATTGGCTGGACTGAGTTTAACTACTTTATATTAAAGGCTGATGTTAGTATTCCCAAATGTACTATACGCTGTAACTGTTGTTTTTCAGTCACTCAAAAATCTGTCCAAAATTCAGTAAAAAGCTGCAATTACATATTAAAAGAAATAATTCAAAGTATTTTGCTTTGTCAGGTAACACTGTACTTGCCAGACAGACTGGATGATTGATTTTACAGTCACTTCTACTGAATAAAAGAAACACAGCCTAATCTTAAAAAGTACCACAAATATTTAGCTTACAAATGAAATGTTTTCTGGACAGCTAGCAGCACATAATCACACTATTAGCTTGTTCCTTTGCACATCTTCCTGCCAGTTATCATCAAACATAAGACAGGGTGCTTAGTTTTGCAGAAATCTCATCTTTCCCCTCTGGAAAAATGTTCCTGGCTGAGCAGTAACAAACCCCAGGGCAATGGGTTCAGTGGTTCCAGCTCATTCTTTACTAAAAAGCAAGTAATTTAGCCCTTTCATACACAATGCAAAAACTTTGCCAGTCAATACAGAGAAAATGTAAAACCTCATTACTTTTCAGAGACGACTATATTCCTCTTAAACATAGTTACTTATGAAGTAACAAGGAAACACTTCTACAAACAGAAGAGATTCCTGTATTTCTTTTGAAATAAATGATCATTTAACTGTATCTGTGAAATTACCACGATTAAAAATAAAAATCAGTACCGATCTCTGTTTCTCTGGTTGCCACCAGATCTGTTTCTCCATTCTTCAACTATAGGAGGGGGATCTGCAGGGCGTTTTAGATATTCTTGGTATTCTTCATCATCCGATGTGAATCGATGAGCAAACATCATTTCATAATTTGGGGGCATGTCAGCCAAGGAAGCCATTCTGAAAACTTCAAACACGAACACAACAAAAGTGGCTTTAGCAATGTATGACATCTCTCATTGTAATAGCTACCAAAATCCACATAGTGAAAATGAAGGACAAAGAAAAGTTACACTCAGATTAACACAGTTTTTGGGTTTTGGGAAGACAGCATAGATGCCTCACAGGGAAAAGTACTTCAGAACATGCTCCCCATCTACTCCTGATCCACTTTTAACAGGAAATACATTCCTACAATCAACTTGAAAAGTTTGCTAAGGTAGAATAGCATGCAAAGCCTACAGATAAACATAACCAGCAAGACTGGCAGAACAATCAGATTTATTCACAGTAATGTAGGTGTTAATAACTCGATTCAGGGAAAGGTCAGCACCTAAGAGGATGCTAAATTACCTCATAATATGCCTGTCTGATGGGATTTGTGTTTAAGGCTTTAGTTTCCTTATTTTTGTATATATGCATTTGCCATTCAGATGTTGGTGTTATCTGGTACTGTCCATCAGCAAAATCTGGTCTTAATACCAAATTAGAAAGGCTCTAAGCCCACTATTTTAACAAGCCCCACATAATTTAGAGCATTTATGGTATCTGTATCTGGACTTTAGCTCTTTTGCTGTCTCCCGAAGATTTGCTGGCAGGACCCCAAGAGCTAAAATACAGACCCTCAGTGGGAAAGCCCAGTTTGGGGCTTCTGCTCGCTGTACCCACGAGCAGCCTGGACCTAAGTGGGGTGTTCCTGGGGAACCAAGGCTGTGCTCCTGCGGCCCCAATTCCCCTCCAGCAGCCCCAGACATGCAGTGTCTGCAGCCCCCAGAGGCCCTGGGCTGCCTTCCCCCCACCAGTGACACAGCGCACACCTCCCTGAGGCAGCTGTAGGAGTTATTCCTGCAGGATGCAGGAATCACTCATCCTCCTTTCCTCTGCCCGGAGCTAACCTCGTTAGTTTTTATTACGAGCTATCTCCAAGGAACTTCGCTCCTCAAGTCTATGGCAGTCGGGCTGAGGGCGGCGGGGGCAGCACTGCCCTGGGG
>VZRV01002985.1:277926-293528 GCA_013398115.1 Falcunculus frontatus
ACGGGACACCGGGGTGGGACACGGGACACCGGGACGGGGCACACCGGGGAGGGACACGGGGGACACCGGGGAGGGACACGGGGGACACCGGGGAGGGAAACGGGACACCGGGGTGGGACACGGGACACCGGGACGGGGCACACCGGGGAGGGACACGGGGGACACCGGGGAGGGACACGGGGGACACCGGAGTGGGACACGGGACACACCGGGGAGGGACAAGGCACACCGAGGTGGGCAGGGGTGGAACCAGCGATTCCCCCAGGTTAGGGTTGGATACAAAGCACCGTGGCAGGAATAGTATCGAGGCTTCTGTGGCTCTTTCTTTCGCTGCCACGCGGGCTTTAAGGAGGCGACACCTGAAATGTTTAGGTTTTAACAGGTGCAAATGAAAAAGGTGAAGTGAGCGTGGCGTCTGTGGCTGTCTGTAATGCCATTTAAGTGTATTTCTGGTATAAAAAAAGCTTAGGGATGTGTTGAATGCTATGTGAAGAAGGTAAGATGACGTGAAGCTTTTTGGCAGGTAAATAATTCCCTGTAAACCGAAATAATTCTGCGTTGGCGCCTGCTCCAGCAACACATTTGCGCTCCCAGCTGGTGCTGTAGATAGCGGTGGGTCTTGTCACCCTTAATGCAGATGAAATTATGTGTGAGCATCTGAACTCCAGGCTTGTCACCTATAATACAGGTGAAGTTAGGAGTGGTGGCATCAAGACCTTCCCGCAGCAGAAATGGTGTCGGGTGTCCCTGGTCCCCAGCTTGCCTTGCTCCCACACCGTCGATGCCTTTGCAGTGCTGACTGATTTCCACAACACTTAAGCCAATGGTTTTTAAGCGGTCTCTTGTGCTGTGTATAAGAAATGAGGGTTTTATAGGACCCTTTCAGAAAGCAATGGGTTTTTACAAGCTCTGCTAGAGATTCTATCGCTCGCAGGCGCTAGCAAAGCATGGAGACTGATAATCAGGTAAATCACTTGAAACAAAATACCCCAGCAACAGCAATAGCGGCATCTGAGTCTCCAAAAATATTAGAAGAGAATAAGTGGCCTTTGTTTGATATAAACAGCAATAATTACAATCTGCTCTCCCGTGTGACCTACAGCAGGTGTGTATTGTCACTTGCAGAATAGGAAACGATGACCTCAATCCAAATAGCATAATGCAAACACCTTAGCCTGCATAGCTAGTTCTAAGCCAAACAAATTGTCGGTGAGGCTAAAAAATAGTATATTTTCGCCTAAGTTTTCCCCATATAATCCCTCTCCTACTGACTGCCCTTATGAAATGGGCAGAAGTAAGTAGGATTTTATTTCTTCTCCAGACATGTTTCATTTTGATCACTGGATATTGCAGTTTCAGGTGTGTCTACAGAGGATTTAATGCATAAAGTTAATGAGATGATTCTTAATAAAAGGTACACACTTCTTTATTTTTGAGGCTCTAGTCTGCTGTTTCATGGGTGACATTTTTCATTAAAAGATCAAACTTAATATTAAGCCTTTAATTATAGACTCAAGTCATCCATACTGTTAAGCATGCACATAATTTAGACATTATACATAAGTTCTGTTGAAGGCATGGGCCCCCTGTAATCCTCATAAGCAGTATCCTTCAGAAATTACAGTTTTGCTAAGGTGCTCTCATCAGCATATTTTGCATAGAAAAACACTTGCAGGGAATGGCACACAATTACATATCATATATATTTATACATTATGCTTTTGCTTTGGTTCTTTTTCGTTACATGTCTTTATGCCTGCTTTTGGGTTATAATATCAAGAAGGAGATCATGATCCAGGCAATATCTTAAGATCTCTCATAGATGTTATTCTGAAATTCAAACTGCATATAAAAAACCCAGAGTGACAGATGATTTTTAAAGGAATAAAGGCACTCAAAAATTAGTATTGTCACCGGGTAGAACTTTCAACACCCACCGAATGCCTCACATAGCACATACCTACAGACTAGGTGCCTGAGTACTTAAAAGGTCAAGCTCCAAGTGTTGTCAAGACAGAGAAATTGATAATCCACTCTTGCAATCTTTCTGCTCATTTCAAGGCTCTCTGGGTAATTAATGTGTTGTTTTTGTGTGAACACGATCTCATAATCAGCATCTCTGAAGTCTACTGCAGTGTGATAAAGCCTCAAAGGGTTTGCTTTTTTCCTGTGGATTTCATTATGTTAAATAACGTGCTGTTAGATTAAGTCTTATCTTCTACATTTTAAACGACGACTTTTTCCTTGTAGCCTATTGGAAATTAATTAAGCTTTTGTAGAATGGATCTTCCTGGCTGAACAAAGGAGTATGTGCTAAAACTAGCGAAGTCTTGTTTGCCTTGAAACAATGGAAAATGATGGGGGGTTTTATTGCTATTTAGCCTTGATAACTCTTGCTGTTCTGTCACCGGACTTTGTATTTGATATTTTGCCTAAATCCCCAGCTTCTGGACTCATGTATTTTCATTATACTCAACTTTCATTTGAAAATTAATTTCTAACCCTTCTTATTACAGACGGTTCTTGGGAAAGGAGGTAAGTCTGCTCTACAGGATAACCAGCCTGTACCAAGGAGCAAAAGGAAAACGTTGTTCAAATTTTGTTTGTTCAAAATCTTATATATTTTGCAATTTTCTGTTTCTTTAAGATTGTATTCATTGCTCTGTCTCAGTAGAGCTTGACAGCTGTGACATTTTTAATGAAAAGTCAGCATGTGTCTATCTCAGTAGCAAGAGAAAAGGAGAACTACGTATTTTTTTGTGCATTTCTATATCTTTAAACAGGAGGGGTTCTTTTTCTTTCGTGTTAATATCTACTTTGAGAAATCAACTAAGAAACTAACATCACTTGTAATTGGGGCCTGTCTGATTGAAGGAATATTTGTCTATAAACGAATAAGCAGCGAAACCTCCATAGATGGTTATGGATCCTACTGGGGATTTTTAATAACAAAATAGATCCGAAAATATTTCAGTGAAAATCTGTCTTCAAAACTCTGATTTTTTTCTTAGCTTGCTGAAACTACTCAGTGGTTTCCTGTCAGCCAATTTCTCTCTCCCACCACGCCGTTCTTTTTGAATGTCTCAGTTACTGTGTAACCAAAAGCCTGGTTTGTTTGTACAACGAAACCCGATTTCCCCAGGTAATTTATTCTAGGAAATGGCGATGGCTGGCACAGCTAGGGACAGCAAGACTTTGTGTTCTGGCTACAGCAGGTACAAAGGGCATGCGTGGCAGCCTTGTTATTGATTTCACATAAAGGAAAGCTGTGTTTCTGTGGGCACGAGAGGCTGTAGGACCACCAGGGGACATCTGAGCAATAACGAGCGCCAAGTGTTTGCTCGATCATTCATCGCCCTGAGACACAGGTGAGCAGAGACACTCTTCAGCCAATCTGCAGAAATATCGGGGGCTGTGCTCTTTCTCTAGGACCTCCTGTGCTCAGAAGATGAGTTCTCATCATGGGGTTTTATTCCTTTGGCTGGAAAGGATTATTGCCTAGATGAACCTCACTTAAATAACGAGTGAGACGGAGATACAACAGCTGCTGCTGACGAATGCCTCTGAAGCCCGTGCAGCTCTTCTGTCAGATCTCTGCTTTGCCTTTGCTGTTTCACTGTACAGTATCACTGGGCTTCAGAGTGTCTTTCACACACCTCCATATGGAGTTGTAAAGTGAAGTCCATAAAGGAACAGACTGCGCCTTTCTAACAACTTCACTAAACTTGATACAAGAAATGTTTCCTTCCCGTAACAATGACCTTTAAATGTTAACTGGCTAAAAAAATAACATTGTCCGTTTTTTTAAATGGGGAAAATGCAATTCCTGGTGCTTGATTGTGTTACAGAATAACAATTTTGGTGCTGTGGGGCCCAATTCCTTTGCATTAAGCTTACAACAGTGTAATGCTTGATTAGAAGGAATTTATTCCTTATTTATGCCGGTATGAAAGAAGGCCTTTAATTTTCCTAAGAGCTACTTCTGTTGTCTGTCTTTTAGAACTCACAGTCACATTAAATTGTATTTCTAGTATATTGTTCTTAAAATCTGTCTGTCATTTATACATATTTATATACATACATACAAATTTTAAATCACTGCATTCTAGCTGCCTTCTTTTATTTTCACCTTTTAAACTGACTAAGCCAGCTGTGCCCTTTGGGGTCTATAAGCATGAATCATTTTTATTATTTTTTTCTCTCTTAGGCAGTAATTACAGGGTAGTATGCTGTCTCTGGTTTTTAATATTATGGTGCCATTTTAATCCAAGGTGCAACACCATTAACTTCAGCAGAGTTACACTAGCAATGAATTTGTCCCCAGGAGGCTTTTCCGAATGTTCGGTTCTTTCCTCGTGATTACCCAGAGGAATGGAGAAGAAGAAGGCAAGACAGAGGACCCTTTGATAGGAGGAATTTAGTTCAAAGCAAAGTCTTGTTTCTGCCGTTCATGGTGCTCCATATGTTCCTCATTTGGGGTGGAGGTGGGTTAGACCCCGTGGGGCACACACACTGGGGCTGGGGGGCAGGCAGAAGTTTTACACAGCACATCTGGTGCACAGGTTATGTTCTTTCCTAGATGTAGGTACTGTACAAATCGGAAGAAAAAAAAAAAAGAAGAGAGAAAGTGGGAGGAATATTCAGATACTTTAAGTGTACTTCTGTGGAACTGCTTGAAAGTCAGAAAATGAAGTAGCCAAACGCTTAGATATCAAACTCATCATGATCGTCAGGCTGTCTCAACTCCAACTCAGATGCTTTTTAGATGTCAAGTAATTCTGCAAGTGGGGATGTGTGAATCAGTGCTACCATGGATTACCTATTGTTAAGATAGTTGCAAAATATAAAGAAGGTACTTGCAGAAGTTTCTAGCACTAGGTTTTATTAATACTCAATTTTCTTTTACAGTTGGATATTTAATTTTAGTTTTGTCTCATTTCTCTTGTCCATATCCAGTCTAAAACATTCAAATCCTCTGCAGCATGGGAACACCACCTTGTAAGTTAAATACAAATGAGCATCACCCAGCTGAGTTTGGAAGGGGAATTTAGAGCATTTCCTCTTTGCTGTCAGGGAGCAGAGAGGGACAAGAGCCAGCAGCATGGCTGGCAGGGTAGGGGCACATCCCACAGCCCCCGAGCAGGGCTGGCCAGGGTTGGCAGCCAACAGAGCTCAGAGGGGTAGACAAGTTCACAGGGATGAGACAAGTCCAAGGCAAGGCAGAAATTCGGGTCAGCTTGTGGGTCACTGCCGAGATGAAGAGGCACAGCAGGGCTGGGTCTGCAGCCCAGCAGAGCTGGGCAGGGACCGAGGGCCCCCATGCCTGGGGCAGAGGGGCCCAGGGCTGGTCGTGGCAATTAAGGGTTGTCAGTGCACTCAGGGCCCTGACATGCACATCTGGTAGCAATTGCTGCTGTGTTTAAATCAGAAACTCAGATCCTTGCAAAGCCCAGGATCTAGCAGGGGGAAGTGGTTACGCCTTTCAGCAAAGGTCTAGCGTTTCTCCTGGGTTGGACACTTGATGCAGTTTGCCTGTTGCATTCCAGTCAATTGCCTCGGACACAAAGTCAAACATTCAACCTCTAAAGAGGATACCGAGATCTCCTGTTTTACTCCCAGAGTCTCACTTCTCAGAAGGGTGACATTCCCTGGGCACTGGAGCATTGCCCTGAGGTTCCCATGCTCACTCTGAGGCCCAGGTCTGAAACCTGCTGGTTCATGTGCCATGGAGCCCCTGCTCCTGCCCATCCTCCTGTGCCTGTGTCCAGCGTGTGAGCACGTGCTCAGGTTCTGCTAAGGCACTGAAATAGAACAGCATTTCAGGGTCTTGTTCCCTCTCTAGGCTGAGGTCAGTGGAACTGGTGTAAGTAATGCACCCTCCATCAGGTACTAAACATGGCTCTTCCCAGATGGCTTTACTAAGAAGCTGTTCTCCTTTCTCTTGTCTTTGCATGTAAGGAGAGTTACTGAATATTCTTTGCAGCTCCTCTTAAGTTTAAGGGCCCTTAGAGAAAGCCTTATAGGCCAGCTTTGTACTAATTCAAATTTAGTGTGTCTTTGTAGTGTTAAGTAACTGTTTTTAAAAGTTGCAAACCTGAATTTTCCAGACATACCAATCAGCGTTGAGACCACACTGTGCTACATGAAATAAGGTATAAGTGAATCAGCTGAGCTGCACAGAAACCTGCAGGGTTTTGCAAAGCTGGACTGAGCAGTCTGCTCCCTGTTGGGAGCACTCCTCTGTGCATCCCTGCATTGTGCCCTGCCCTACACAAAGCCTGGAAACTCTTTGGACAGGGACTGTCTTTTCAGTTTATGCCTGTGCTGGTTGGTGCTTTTCTGGGGGTCTGGGTCAGCACTGCTCCGAGCAGTAATAACTCTCCCTCCTGTTACTAAATTAGGACTTGAGATCATTCTTTCCAGCAAACAAGGGTTCCTAGTCTTTCAGGAGATTATGTATTGGCTGCCACCCCTCTGCACCCCCATCTGCCCTCCCAGGGACCTGTGCCTCAGATGTCAAGGCACAGCATCCTTGCCTCCCTCAGTTCTGCTGTAATTCCTTCTCTGTCTTTGCCCCAGACTCCTGCAGCAGTTTCCCCTCCTGGAATCTTTCCACAGTGCTCTTGTTCCTGCAGTCCTGCTCAACATCCTCGTTTCAGCTCTGCCTTTCCTTCTTTCTTGAGCTGTAGCTGTTTCTTCCCCGTCCCCACTCCACCTGCAGAGCTGTGCTGTGGGGGCAATCAGCTGCTTAGCATGGCAGTGCTCAGCTGAACTTTCTGATGCTAGTGGGAAAATAGTGCAGAAGATCTTGCTGACTACTCGAGAGTCTAAACTTAAAAAAATATAGAGATATTATCATGGAAAATTCATAGTTCTGATGGAGCTTCTGACGGAGGCTCATTAAAAACAAGCTCAGAAAAATCTCACATATAAATGAAAACCACACAGTAGTTCTTGGTGATATGCTGAATATGATTGTTTCTTATTATGCTATGGCTGCCCATTTTAGGAATAATACACAGTTATTTTCTTGGTCTTAAATGGTAGTGTGGGGATATAACAAACCTCCCAAGTAACAACTTTAATTAAAAAGCAAGCAGCAGCATCTGCAGCATATTGCAAGATAAGACTTCACTAACCTGAAAAACCAAGCACGATTCTAATTAAATCAGGGGAAAAAATGATGAACTAGATATACGTTTTATTTAAGGATAGCAGTTATATAAGATATCAAAGATCTCATGGTTGCTATCTGATGGGAAATGTTGCTGCCAGATCTCACAGACTATTTCCAGGGAGTGAAATCCTTGTTCCACTGGTTCCAAGTACTGTTGTGATTTTGTGTTCTGTGGGTTCAGGACTTTGCAGTGGCTCTCTGCTGGAGGTGGGAGCCCTGTTGGTCCTGTTGAAAGCTGCAGATGATCCAGCAAGGAAGCAAGGTGTTCCCACGGCACAAGGAACCACCACACTGTGCGTGCTGCCACTCTTGCAGTGAGGCACCAATACAAACTCCTGACTATTTATGGTTATTTAATGTCCCAGTGCACCTTTTGAAAATTAAGTCTCTTAATCCCTCTATGCTGGCCAAAATCTATTTTAAGTGATGCCACTCAGCATTTCCTGTATTGTTCCAGATGGAGATAGTGCTGGCTATTGCATCTTGTTTCAAACTGCATGCTGGGCTCCTCTGTTTTGGAACAGCTGATGTTTTCCAGAAACACCGTGCTGCACTGATGTGTGAAGTGATCTCTGTGTATCCCTCCTTGTGTCACAGGAATGGAATGAAGATTAATTAATTATGACTAAGTCATGATCCCAGTGAGGTCAAAAGAAGGGTTTGTTTCCATGGGTATCACGGGGCCCAGGGCTGGCTTCTGTGTGGATGCAATTGCTTTGAGATGCCTGCCTGTAAAAACAAAGGAAAATGCAAAGCATCACCTTGTTGAAGGTGTCTGTGTAGTGAGAATTCCTTTAGCTGGAGAGGAAAATGCGTTTTAACAGCTGTTTCCTCAAGAGTTTAGTTACTTGTCACAGCAGGCATTATAGTGCTCAGGGAAATTCGGGTTTGTTGAATGTGGCTTTAAACATGTGGTGCTGGCTGTCATTTGTGGCTTTGCATGTCCTGTGCATTCAAACCATGCTTTGTTATACTCCCAGGGCTGCCTCCTGCTCTTTTCCCAGAACAGCTTATGCTGTGGAATTGTATCTCAAAAGCCATGTTCTTAAATACAGCAACAGTTCAGCTTTAAATATTGGAAAAACATTGAATACTGAACAACAATAGCTGCAGGTTATTCTCTATGACCAAGTGTTAATTATTTTGGGCAAACAAACCAGACCTAAAAATGAGCAATTCTGGCTAGATTTCTTGGAGACTGCAAAATATTCCTTGGTTAGATCTTCTGTCACACGCCACTTACTATGTCACATTTAAAACTGTAAATCCATTTATAAGTTGGACAAATGATATCACTGAAAAACATTTTTGCAGGATCACCTAACTTCTTCCATGCAAATATAATAATAGTACACCTCTCGTGCATAAATAGGAAAGAGTGGTCATGAACTATTTTGGGAAAAGGGTACTCACCAGATGGACATAGAGAGAGTATTCAGTCAGACACAGAGGAGCAGAAGAACAGTAATAAATATTATTAAAGGTGGGTGTGGATGAAGATTAGCCTATTCCTGTAGGAAAACTATCAAATTAAACTTAGAAAAATGTTGGTACATTCACAACATAAATCACATGCTCTTCTGGCAAAGAAACAGTAAATGAAAAACAGAGGATATGTGTCATCCATACTTTGTAGTGTTGACTTCATTTTCTCAAGTATGTAGAAAAGGTTTTGATGCGTGTATATTAATATTTCTCTGTTGGCTAAAGACTAAATTAAAACAAAACACAGCCTGAAAGGCGAAAAGCTCAACATTTTTTTCAGAGAATGGCGCAAAATATAGCTTTAGTGGTGACAAAGAGTTTTCTTCACAAATGAAAGTTGCCCCTCTCTGTGATAAACCCATAGCTGATGCCCTGGGTCCTGCCAACTTCCAATCTCTGAGCCAGGTCTGGCTTCTCTAAAGTCAAGGTATTTTCCATATTTTCCATGGAGGAGAAAAACCTCGTGTTGTGGGGCCACTGGTGTCTTTATGAGCTCAAGCGAATAGTTTGGGGTAGTCACCACTGCACTTCAACCCTCAGGTTTTGTAAATAGGCTTGAAATCCCATGTGGCTTCATGTGTTGGTGCTGCTCAGCCCTTTGAGAATTCATCCAGGCAAAGGATCCAGATACCTCAGCCCACAAGGAAATACCTAAACCTTTGGGCATTCATGGGAATGACTCAGACCTCGTGTGCCCAGGGAAATGTCTTCTCTTTCCAGCCGGGCAAGCAAGGAGCTGATTACAGGTTAAAGTCCACCGATGAGCAAGTCCCAAAGAAACACAAAGAACGAGGTATTTTGCACCAGCCTGAGGTACGAATTCCCACCAGCAGCCAAGGCAAGCAGTTCTGGAAAACTAAAATGCTCTGAAATATCTGGCCCCAGCCTCTCCACCTCTGCAATGTTTCCTTGAGAGACAGACAGTGGGGACACAGTGATGAGTGACCCTTAGAGAGGTAACTGGGGGATGAAGACCTGCCCACTGGCACACCCAGAACCCTGGGAGAAGGGCAGGGGGGAAACAGGGCCACTTGGAGAAGGGCAGGGGGGAAACAGGGCCACTTGGAGAAGTGAAAAAAGAAAAAAACCCACATTTCTCACTCCAGTCTCCAGGAACATCCCACATTTCCTTCTCATTCCCTCCCCTGGCTCCTGCTGCTCTGCCCTCCAGAGCAGCTGCAATGAGCCTGGGGGGATCTTTTCCACCTCTCCTCCTCTTCCTGCCCCTGTGCAGCAGGACCCCCTTGCCCGGCTCGTGACCCACACCAGGCACTGCTGCTGTCCTGGAGAGCCCGGCACAGGCAGCATGGTGCAGTGGGCTGATGAGGAAGGCAGCCTTGAAAATGCCACTCTGTGGTTGCTTGGAAATGAAATCCAACTTTAGTATTATTTTTGAGCTTAGATTTTTGAATCCAAAATTCCATGTGACGGAAGAGATGGGTATTTAAACAGATGTCTGCAATTTCTTTTAAAAAATAGAGATTGAGTTACAGATGGTAGAAAGGGCCTGAGAATTGAAAACTCCCGAGCTACAAGAAAATTTACATGTGAGCAAAATGTTTTGCTGAAATGTATGGTCATACAATTCTGCATGTTTGAAAATTAGGCTTTTTTTCACCAAAAATGTGAATATCTTCTCCCTTCCCTATTATCTGCTTCTCTACCGCAGCCTTGGCTGTCACCATCATTGTGACAGCCAAGTTGCAATATGAGGGTCCTGTTTCTAACAGACAAGACATACAGTTCCTTCCTTCTCCTTTCTCTGGTATAATTTGGCCTGCCAGGACCAACAATTTTGATCTGAATTAGTTTAAAAGAAAACTAATCTACCCTATTTGCATAATCGGTGCCTGATTGCTCTAACTTCCATTTCATAAAATGCAAATAAAAGGAATTCTACTATATAAGCCTGGAAGGAAACCAGAGTCAAAATCTGTATTTGCAGATGAAATTGAACCTTTTTTCCTTCTTTGGGGATTTAAAAAGAAAACTCCCAAAATAAATTTTGAGCGAAAAAGCTGATAACTTCTGAAGTGCCATATGAAATGCAAAGCACTGCATATTGGAAGGGGAAAATGGAACATATTTGGTGCAGTTTTGAGGAGCAAGTCAGGATCCATCTCATCATCTGGGAGACCTGTGCATGCCTGTGAGCAGCTTTACGAAGATCTTCACTCATGCATGTGTGCTCAAAAAAGCAGTGTTTGTGTGTGTATGAAACAAGTCCAGAGACTCAAACACAAGCTGTAAGGACACTCACATGCAGCACTCCTCACCTGCTCTGCAGAGTCCCAGTCTGCCCACTGCCAAAACAGTTCAAATTAGTGTGATTCCAGAGCAGAGCAGCCAGACCCACTGCATACAGAAAAAAACTGTCAGGTGTCTAACCTTTTGTCAGGTGACCAACCTTATTTCCTTTACAGTGAAGTGGACATAATCAAAGTGTCTACGTCAGTGAAAACATGAAGAAGGAGAATTGGGATTATCTGTTTGTCTCACCTAGTAAGTACAAAGAAATAGGTCTTTTAAGGGAACAAGGTTTGCTCCAAGTGTGGGACCACCTCTACAAATGTTCAGGATCATTGTGCACTCCCAGGTGTGTCCCAAACTGGATTTCCAGCAGACCAAAGTACAAAGGATTCCTAAAGGATTTTTCCTACCGTGTATTAATGCTGACAGATGCTGTCCAACTGTGCCAGGGGTCAGCCTCTTACACTCCATCAGCCTCTTACACTTTTGTAGCCTTCAACACCTTGCTGGGTACTCACATCCAGGCTGGAGTCCTGTGGTGGCTGTAGGGCATTGTTCTGCTTTTGCTGGCTTTCTTTACGTGTCCATGTCTTGTGTCTCTAAGATCTTATTTGAAATTATTTTGGGTTGGCTGCATTTGTCTTTATTGAGAAGGCAACATATACTCCAGTGTGACGGTGACAGCTCTGTGTATTTACATAAACATCTGCTTTGATCTGGTACTTGCATATTTCACCGGGCAACTCTTAAAAAAGGGAGGTAGAAACTGGGCATGAACCTTCTATGGCTCGTTAGACAGGTGCTTCCTGGCACTAAGTAGTGTAAGAATAAACTGCAAAGAATAGTAAGAAAACATGCAGCCTATTTTAAAGTAGATTGACAATTTGCTTTTAAATTACGTTCTCCCCTTATTTGCTTTTAAAGACAGAAAGTAATCCTATTATTTTGGCTTATTTCTGAAGGAGACTGGAGAGAAAAACTGGTTTTTTCTTAGAAATCAGATGTCTTGCTGGAGGACTTGTTGAAGGTCTCATGTTTATTGTGAGCTCTGACATTTTAATTGAAAGGACAAGAGTGTTCATTATTTTAAGCAAATAGATCTTTTGTCCTAATTATTTATTAGATATCAGATTATGTAGGTTTTAAAAACAAATACTGTAAATCAGAGTGTTTTCAACAAAATTACTTTAAATCCTTTCTTTTCTCAGTTGCTCACCTTTAACATTTTATATCCAGTGACATTGTAATTACATTAGTTCTCCATTTGTCAGGAGATTTAAAAAACTAATTCTCTGTTTCAAAAGTAAAAATCAAGAATTCCCCCAAGCTTATTTTGGTTAAACTCCAGGATAACATTTAAATCTAGAAAATGGTTGGTTATTTGTCAAAGGGGGGAAAAAAGGGAAATGGCACAGTTCTGTTGGAGTAAAAAAAAAGCAGATTTCATCAGTCTACTCGGAAAAAAGAGAAAATCACAGTGCTGAATATTTTATTTAATACTATCTGCCATGGGAAATAGGGAGAAAACTACCTTGAAGTATAATAGTTTAAAAAGACCGAACAGCAGGTTTTCTGCAGTAAAATTATATCTAAAATAAAATAGAGTGGCAGAAGACAACAATAGTGAAAGCCAAACAAAAGGAGAGAACAGAAACACTGAGAGGAAGAGCCCAGTGAGCTTTTTGCTCTTCAGAATGCTGGGTACATACTCCCAATCGTTAGATCAGCTTGCTGAAAAGGATATTCACCCTGTATCTAGGAATCAAAAAATTACATCTTTAGGAGGCCCATGGGAATAGGAGAAATTTCTCATCTGAAGAAGTTAGATCCATTTACAGAATGTGGATATTTTTATTGCTCAGCTTGAATCCTACCAAGGGATCCTGTGCCTTCAGTATTTTGAGTGTTCCTAAGCGTGCCACAGCAATAAGGGCACACTTGTGAATACTAAATGAGGACTGAATTACCACCCCATACACATCCTGAGTCTGAGCCAGCTCGGAAATGAAAGATCATGTCACATATGAAGCTTGAGAACTGATTAATTTTGATAGCATATTTATAGTTCTCATTTACAGAGGACTGAAAATACCTTAAACAACTGGAATACTAAATTATACAAAGATAATGTAAATCAATGGGAACCACACACAAATTAGGACACGGTGATGGTGGAGAGGTTCAAGATGGAACTGTCTGTGGAGGAATTGCTTAATTCAATATTGAATTAAGCAATATTAATATTCATTCAATATTATAATCAGTGTTAAATGGTTTGCACGAGATCTGGGCCTTACTCAAATCCATGGGACTTTTACCATTGACTTAAAGTGAGGACAGGGCTTCATCCTCTTTTTGGCAGAGAAAGGAGGACCACAACAGTGTGCCACACTTTGGAAAGAGGAGTATCTCAAGCATTTTGAAGAATAGGGGGAATTTCAGATGAAGGGACTGCACTTACAGAAACCCAACTATGAGCAGAAAACTGGGTTAACTTGCTGTCTGCCAGGGAAAATGTCTCAGGATACTGGAGAAATGGGACTAAAACCCTGTCTCTCCCAGAAGACAGTTCTGCAAAGAGCATGAATGAAGTGGGAAGACGTTATGAACAAAAGCAATATACAAAATTTTGTGTCATGTGAGTTTCACAGGAAATTATGCTTCCATAGACTTAAGCTTTGTTTTTATAATTGGGGCTGAAAACACAGTCTTGAAGGCAAGATTGGAAAAGATTAAAAAATTAGAAAATGCTAAGGCAGCTGCAGTTCCAATTTCCAATTCTCATCTTATCCTGACACACATAGTGAGTGCATTACCCCATTTTGATCCAATTCCATTAGATACTTGTTAGTCACATGCAGCATTGGTTCATAAAACACAGCTCTTGGATACTCACCAAAATGAGCTAATTAATCAGAGAGGACCAAGACAATTTCTCTCTGATGAATGGAGTATGTAATTTAACAAAATGAGGTAAATGGTGTAAAAACAGTGTTATAAAATGCTCAGATTCATGGTGAGAGTTTTTACCACAAGATTGCTAGGCTGCTGTTTTTCCCCTCAGAGAATATTACCCTCACTGCTTCCCCTAGAAGAGAGGAATGGTCACATCAAAGCGATATTCAAGGACGCAGGGCGTCATGAACATGAAAGGATTATCAGTTTTGCCATGGCTATCTCAGAGGAAATGGAACCTCACCTTCAGCTGGCAGAACAGGACAAAGGAAATTTTGACATCAGTGATTAGGTAAGGAGCTAAGTCTCCTTCAACATCCACAGTAAGCATCTGACCCCGGTAAAGAGAGCAGGTACATGGGAGAGGTGTCATCCCACAGCCTCGAGAAAATGCCTGTGTAATTCACCCTGCTCCTTTTTCCCCACAATGACATGGACTTTATTTGAGGGTATGGGATTGAAATTCTCTTTTGGTGTTCCAGACATCAGGAAATAGTTGTCTGTCAGAAAGGGAGACAGGTCCACTGTCCATGGCTGGAAGGTGTTTGCTTGCTGGCTAAGTTTCCCTTTGAGGATTCCCATGAGGTCCCAAGATAATACTGGCAACACCCTCAGTCATCACACACAAAGTTAAAGCAGGCAAACATAAAGTCTTTCCCACAACTTCTAAACTTTCTTGGAAAGAAAGGATAAATCAACGTGAGATTTAAAAAAAAAAAAAAGGATGAAAATAATCACTCTTGATGGCAGAGTATTAATTATAACTTTGTGTGGGTGAAGTTAAAAGCCTGTCTTATGTGTGAATTGGGCGTCTTTTCTCCACGAAAGAGTAAGTGTGTCTGTGTACACAGCCTTTGAACACCCGCACGAGCAGGTCCACGGCTCTGCTATGGATTTGTGTCCTGTGATCGCCGGTCAGATGCCAGTGTCACCCTCGTGGTTGGCTGGCCATGACGCGGCTGTTCCACACTCGTCCAATTTTTCCTTCCCTGCTTAGGAATCGTCCCTCTTTTTATTTTCACCACACCTACATAATTTTGGGACCCTGTGTGGCACAGATTTGCAGCGGGGCTGGGAAGGGCCAAAGGAGATTCAGTCCGCCCGACCGGATTCACATTTCTGGGCAGAGCAGCCGGGTGCTGGGTGGGTGCGGCCCCCGACCTGGGCTGCGGGGCTGGGTCTGCCAGGGCCAGTGGCCAAACAGGGCTGACACGGCCCCGCGGCTCGCAGGCTCCGCATTCTCGGCTGGAACGCGGATTCGGAGCGTGAAAAGACGCGGGGAGGGCGTGACAGTGGGAGAGAATCGCCCGCTCGTGTTTCACCGGGCATCCCTCGGCGTGGCATCGCCTCCAGTCGGAAGCGCATCCCCGGGATCCGCGCTCGGAGCGGGGGCTGCCGGCGGGGCGCTCCCGGTGCGGGACAGCCGGTCCCGGACAGCCGGTCCCGGACAGCCGGTCCCCGGGGTGGGCTCACCCCTCTCGCGGTTCAGCCTCTCCGGCAGCGGGCGGGGCCGCGTGGGGACACCCCCACAACTTCACACGAAGTTTTCTTGCCGCCTCGTCGCCGTTCCGCAGGTCGCCGCCCCTCGGCGAGGGCACCGTGGGGACGAGATCCCGCAGCCTCCCGCCGCGGCTCCTCGCTGCCCGCCGGGGCACAACCCGCCCACCGCCGGCAGCCCGGGCCCGGGGCGGGGAGCGGAGGGGCTCCGGGGCGCGCCCACCGCCCCGCCCCGCCC